>PVIU01002040.1:20172-186348 GCA_004026605.1 Ondatra zibethicus
AATATCTTGATCACCACCATAGAAATTTCGTCCGATGGATGGAGATAGAGACAGAGACTATAGTCAGAGCAATGGACTGAGCTCCCAAGGTCCAGTCGAAGAGCCGAAGGTGGGAGAAGATGAGCAAGGAAGTTAGGACCATGAGGGGCTGGACCACCCACTGAGACAGTGTGCCTGATCTAATGGGAGCTCACCAAATCCATCTGGACCGGGACTGAATGAGCATATGATCAAACCGGACTCTCTAAATGTGTCTGCCAATGGGGGCAGACTGAGAAGCCAGGACCTATCTCTTCTGCATGTATTATCTTTTTGGAAACCTAGTCTATTTGGATGCACACCTTCCTAGGCTGGGATGGAGGGGGGAGGGCCTTGGACTTCCCACAGGGCAGGGCACCTGCCCTCTTTTAAGGAAGCAGGGGGAGGGAGGATGGGGGGACCGGGAGGGGACTGGGAGAAGGGGAGGAAATGTAAATTTTTTTTGAATGGAAAAAAATAAAAGAATATGGGAAAAAAGAAAAAGAAAAAACCGTAGAATCATATAGACACATTTTAAAAAATCTGAACTCTACAAAATTGGAAAATCTAAAAGAAATGAATAATTTTTCTCAATAGGTACAACTTGCTAAAGTTAAATAAAAATTAATTAAATAAACAGTTTAAATAGAATTATAACCCCTATGGAAATAACTGCAATCTTAAAAAAAAGAGAGGATTGTTTTAGAGCACAATTCTAGCAAACATTCAAAGAAGAATTAATACCAATACTCCTCAAATTATTCCATAAAAAAGAAAAAAATAGTATTTCTCAATTTATTTCATGAGGCCAGAGTAACCTTGATACCCAAACCACATGAGCACTCAACAAAGACAGAGAATTGCAGATCAAGTTCTCATATGAATATAGATGTAAAAATACTGGATAAAATACTTGCAAACAGAATCCAAGAACACATCAAAAAGATTATCCTCCATGATCAAGTAGGCTTCATCCAAGAGTGGCAGAAATGTTTCAACATAAGAAAATCAGTCCATGTGATATAGATATAATAATTTACAGTGGTATAAATTTTGCTTTGTTGATATAAATTTAAGTTCAATTTTGTTACATGTGTATGTATTTCTGATCTTGATTAAGGTATTGTGATTATGTAGTTCATTGAAAAATGTAATGTATAATTAGGAAATATAGGTTGTTAATGAATAATCATTGATAAAGTCAAGCTTGTAGTCATGTTAGTTAGATTTTCTAGATATATAGAGATATATTTCAGTTAGATAAGCATTCTTCATATCTTTCAAAGACTACAGAATGTGGCATTTAAAATGTTTTAATAACTTAGGGCTTTTCATGACAATGAGACACGTCTGCTCCTGGCAGCACCAGCTACTTCAAGAGGAAGATGGGCATCGAAGAGGTTCCTTATGGAGTCTGATAGCCATTTGGGCAAGAAACTGTTCTTGCCTGGACTGTTGCATAAACTGGACATTAAGAACCTGCAGAGAGATGACTACTGAACTTGCCAAAGGGTGAGATAATCCTTCGGGGTTCCTAATTCATAAAAGAGTCTGCGAGACATTCTGTACAATATAGAAGAAGGTGACTAAACTGTCTTTAGAATTTTCTGCTTCATGGAAATATCTTATGGATGCTATGGGCCTGTAGGCTGAATATGGTTGCCCCAATGGTACAAAAGAACTTTGGGTGACTGTCCAGGCAGCAAGATGTCTCTGTCATTTATAGAGTTTTGGAAGTTGCTTGCATCTTGTTTACTTAGGTAATATTATATCCTTCTGGAGTCTTTGATGGAGTTGAAGAATTTATAGTTATAGATATAGTTTTCCTTAGTTATGATAAAAGATAAAATAGATATAAATAACTGTAATTCTTGCTTGATAACTGCTTTGTTATATGTAATTTTACTATGTTAAAGTTAAAGCCTTCCTTTTTGTTTAAACAGTAAAAGGGGAAATGGTATAGGAGGTTCTTCTGTCTATGTGTTGCTCTCATTGGTTGAATAAAGAAACTGCCTTGGCCTTTTGATAGGGCAGAGCTTAGATAGGTATGGAAAAGAGAACAGGATCCTGGGAAGAAGGGCATTGTGGCAGATGCCATGAAGCTCCTGCCTGAGGCTGACACTGGTTAGAATCTTTTCCAGTAACCCATGACCTCGTGGTGTTACACAGATTGGTAGAAATGGGTTAAATCAGGATGTGAAAGTTGGCCAAGAAGAGGCTAGATATAATGGGCCAGGCAGTAATTTAATTAATACATTTTCTGTGTGATTATTTCAGGTGTAAGCTAGCCAAGTGGGACACAACAAAGGGGCCCCGCACTCCACACAAGATCCATGTAATTCACCATATAGATAAACTGAAAGAAAAAATACTTACATGATCATCTCACTAGATGCTGAAAACTTCTTTGAAAAATCCAACAACCCTTCATGATAAAAGGGACATATCTAAACACAATAAAGGCAATATACTGCAAGACTATAGCCAAAAATCAAATTAAATGGAGAGAAACTTAAAGCAATTCCACTGAAATCAGAAACAAGACAAGGTTATATAATCTCTCCATAGCTATTCAACATATTACTTGAGCAGACAAATGAAGCTGATCAAGTGGATAAAAATGGAAAAGGAAAATTCAAAAATTTCTTTATTTACTGATGATATGATAGTATAAATAAGAGATCCCCAAAATTCCACCAGGGAACTCCTACAGTTGATTAACATTTTCAACAAGGTTTCTGCATACAAGATAACATAAAAAAATCAGTAGCCCTCCTATACAAAAATGACAAATAGACTAAGAAAGAAATCATGGAAACAACACCCTCTACAATAACTTCAAATAAACTAAAATATTTTGGAGTTAAATCGAAAGTAAAAGATCTGTATGATTAAAAACTTAAAATTTTTGAGGAAAGAAATTGATGAACATATCAGAAGATGGAAAGATCGCCCATGCTCATGAATAGGTAGGATTAACATAGTGAAAATAGCCATTCTACCAAAGCAAGCTAGAGATTAAATGAAATCCCCTTTAAAATTACAACATAATTCTTTTCAGATCTTGGAAGGACAATCCCAAACAGAGCAATAGTAATAAAAACTACATGGTATCTACATAAAAACAGATACATTGATCAATGGAATAAAATTAAAGATCCAGACATAAATTGACATACCTATGGACATCTGATTTTTGATAAAGAAACCACAGTATGTAGAGGGAGGAAAGACAGTGTATAAGAAGAAAATTTGTGCATAGACAGATGAAATTTATGGGCATTTGATGGATGATATGGAAACTTAGTGCAGTGGAAACTTTCTAAAATATATGAAAGTGATCCTAATAAAGTCTTCTAATAACAGGGATGTGGAGTCTCAACTGGTCATCTCTTGTCACAAAACAAGCTTCCAGTAGTGGCACTGGGTTGTATTCCATTGAGTTGTTGACTAACGGGTCTCCAAGGAAATCCCCAAACAACCTAGGCTGTTGCTTAAAAAAGTGGATTACTCTTTGCAAATTGAGAGTGGGACCCCATGGCCAGACAATATCCACAAAGTCATTGAACATGGAGAAGTCAAGCTGGTGCCTACATAGAGCCTGTACTTCTAGATTCACTAGAAGTTACTTTGGTTGTAGAAGTTACTCTGCAAGGTAACAAAAATGTAAACACTACCTCACTCCCAAATCCGTTGACCTAAAATCCTTCCTGCCTGCATTGCTCTAGGCCAACAGTGGCATAGAACTGGTGGGTATAGCTAAACAATGTCTGATTTTATCTAAGTTCCTCTCTATGAGAAGGAACCCACACCCAACACTGCCTGAGTAACAAAGAACTAGAGACTAAATAGCCCACAGATCTAGGGGAAAAAAACAAACACTACTGGTAAAGAATGAAAGAAAGAAACCACATTTCTAATGGTATTCTGTTATACTTGTAGAACAGCATCTTATCCAGTCATCATCCCATCTCTGTCAGCAGATGGGAACATATGCAGAGACCCACAGTCAGATATTCATTGGAGAGTCTAAATTTGAGCTTTCCATAAAATCCTTCCCCACATAGGCCAGGGAATCACATAGAAGAGGAGGTGGAAAGAATATAAGACCCAGAGGGGATAGAGGACACCAGGAGAACAAATCCCTCTCTGGAGGAGTCCCTGTTCCTATGCTGAGATCAGTGATCCAGAGGGGTGAGTATGTGCACGCACGCCCAGCTGAGTCCCCAGAAGGGAGTGCTGGCACCACCAGCCCCTGTTGCAGGGGCCCTCTTTTTTCCACACGATCCTGCCCTCCCCCCTCAAGTTCGCCCTTTCCTCTGCAGGGTCCTTGGCCCACCAGGAGTCCCTGTTCCTGTGCTGAGATCGACAATCCAGAGGGATCAACCAGCACAACCGGCTCCAGAACCTTGAGGCCCTAAGAGAGGACAGACCAAGAAAATTCTCTAAGTACACTGTCACTCACAGCAAAGATTGGATCAAGACACCAAGACTCTCCTGGCTGTATTTGAAGGAAGAGATGGGCAGGCGCCAATGCAAGAAATCCTCCAACAACATGAAAAGCATCATGACAACACCAGAATCCAGTAAGCATGCAACAAGAAGACTTGAACACCCTATTCCAGAAGAAGTAGAAGAAAACGACTTTAAACGTTACTTAATGAATATGATGTAGACCTTTAAAGAGGAAGTGAAAACTCCCTTAAAGAAATGGAGGAGAAGACAAACAAAAAGCTGGAAGATATTAATAAATCCCTCAAAGAAGCCCAGGAAAACCAAGAAAAAGCAATTAAACAGGTGAAGGAAACAGTTGGAGACTTGAAGTTTGAAAGAGAGGTAATGAAGAAAACAAAAACCGAGGGAACTCTGGAAATGGAAAATCTGGGTAAATGAACAGGAACTACAGAGACAAGTATAACCAACAAAATAAAAGAGATAGAAGAAAGAATCTCAGATGCTGAAGATACAATAGAGGAAATAAACTCACTGATTAAAGAAAACAACAAATTCTTAACACAAAACATTCAGGAAATCTGGGACACCATGAAAAGACAAAACCTAAGAATAATAGGGATAGAAGAATGAGAGGAATTACAGCTAAAAGGCCCAGAAAATATATTCAACAAAATTATAGAAGAAAACTTTCCCAACCTAAAGAAGAATATTCCTATGAAGGTACAAGAAGCATACAGAACACCAAATAGACTGGATCAAAAAAAAAGTCCTCTTGCCATATAATAATCAAAACACAAAACATACAGAATAAAGAAAGAATATTAAGACCTGCAAAGGAAAAAGGGCAAGTAACATATAAAGGTAAACCTATCAGAATTACACCTGACTTCTCATTGGAAACCATGAAAGCCAGAAGGTCTTGGATAGATGTGCTACAGACACTAAGAGACCATGGATCTCTTAGTGCAAGCCCAGACTACTATACCCAGCAAAGCTTTTATTCACCATCGATGGAGAAAACAAAATATTCCAGGACAAAAACAGATTTAAACAATACGTAGCCACAAACCCAGCCTTACAGAAAGTACTAGAAGGAAAACCACAAACCAAGGAAGCCAACAAAACCCACAGTAGCACAGACATCTGACAAACCTCTGCCAGCACAACTCAAAGAAGGGAAACGCACAAGCACTACCACTAAAAAAATAACCGGAGGTAACAGCCACTGATCATTAATATCACTTAATATCAATGGACTCAATTCACCTATAAAAAGGGACAGGTTAAGAGAATGGTTATGAAAACAGGATCCAACATTCTGCTATTTACAAGAAACACACCTCAACCACAAAGACAGACATTATCTCAGAATAAAAGGTTGGGAAAAAGTTTTTCAATCAAACGGCCCTAAGAAACAAGCGGGTGTGACTATACTAATATCGAACAAAATTGACTTCAAACTAAAATCAATCAGAAGAGATGGAGATGAACACTTTATACCCATAACAGGAATAATCCACCAGGATGAAGTCTCAATCCTGAGTATATATGCCCCTAATATAAAAACACCCACATATGTAAAAGAAACATTACTATAACTCAAAGCACACATCAAACCCCACACACTAATAGTAGGAGATTTCAACACTCCTTTCTCACCAATGGACAGGTAAACCAGACAGAAACCTAACAGAGAAATATGAGAATTAACAGATGTAATGAATCAAATGGACTTAATAGACATCTATAGAACATTCCACCCAAACAGGAAAGAATATACCTTCTTCTCAGCACCTCATGGAACCTTCTCGAAAATTGATCACATACTCATTAGCAAAGCAAACAGCCACAGATACAAAAAATTGGAGTAACCACCTGTGTTTTATCAGATCACCACGGAGTAAAATTAGAAACCAAGAAAGAGAATTACAGACCAATCTCACTCATGAACATCGATGCAAAGATTCTCAATCAAATACTGGCAAACCGAATCCAAGAACACATGAAAAAAAAATCATCCATTATGATCAAGTAGGCTTCATCCCAGAGATGCAGGGCTGGTTCAACATATGAAAATCTATCAATGTAATCCATCATATAAACAAACAGAAAGAAAAAATCCATATGATCATTTCATTCAATGGTGAAAAAGCATTTGACAAAATTCAACACCCCTTTATGTTAAAGGTCTTGGAAAGATTAGGGATACAAGGTTCATATCTAAATATAATAAAAGCAATATACAGCAAGCCAACAGCTAACATCAAATTAAATGGAGAGAAACTCAAAGCGATTCCACTAAAATCAGGAACAAGACAGGGCTGTCCACTCTCTCCATACCTCTTTAATATAGTGCTTGAAGTTCTAGCAGTAGCTATAACACAAAATAAGGAGATCATGGGGATTAGAATTGGAAAAGAAGAAGTCAAACTTTCGTTATTTCCAGATGATATGATAGTGTACATAAGTGACCCCAAAAACTCTACCAAAGAACTTCTACAGCTGATAAATATCTTCACTGATGTGGCAGGATACAAAATCAACTAAAAAAATGAATAGCCCTCCTATACACAAAAGATAAAGAAACAGAGGAATATCAGAGAAACATCACCTTTCACGATAGCCACAAATAGCATAAAGTATCTTGGGGTAACACTAACCAAGGAAGTAAAAGATCTATTTGACAAGAATTTTAAGACCTTGAAGAAAGAAATCAAAGAGGATACCAGAAAATGGAAGGATCTCCAATGCTCCTGGATTGGTAGGATCAATATAGTAAAAATGGCAATTCTACCAAAGGCAAACTATAGATTCAATGCAATCGCCATCAAAATCCGAACAAAATTCTTCATAGACCTTGAGAGAACAATAACTAACTTTATATGGTAAAACAAAAATCCCAGGATAGCCAAAATAATCCTGTACAATAAAGGAACTTCCGGAGGCATTACCATCCCTGACTTCAAACTCTATTACAGAGCTACAGTAATAAAAACACCTTGGTATTGGCATAACAACAGAGATGTTGACCAATGGAATCTAATCGAAGACCCGGATATTAATTCACAAACCTATGAACACCTCATATTTGACAAAGAAGCTAAAAGTATACAATGGAAGAAAGAAAGCAGCTTTAACAAATGGTGCCAGCATAACTGGATGTCAACATGTAGGAGAATGAAAATAGATCCTTATCTATCACCATGCACAAAACTCAAGTCCAAATGGATTAAAGACCTCAATATAAATCTGACCACAGTGAACCTGAGACAAGAGAAAGTGGGAAGTAGCCTGCAATACATGGGCACAGGAGACCACTTCCTATGTAAAACCCCAGTGGCACAGACAATAAGAGCAACAATGAATAAATGGGACCTCCTGAAACTGAGAAGCTACTGTAAAGCAAAGGACACAGTCATTAAGACTAAAAGGCATCCTACTGAATGGGAGATCTTCACTAACCCCACTTCAGACAAAGGTCTGATCTCCAAAATATACAAAGAACTCAAGAAACTAGACATTAAAATGCTAAAATACCCAATTAAAAAATCGGGTAATGATTTGAACAGAGAATTCTCAACAGAAGAAGTTTGAATGGCCAAAAGATACTTAAGGTCATGTTCAACTTCCTTAGCGATCCAGAAATGCAAATCAAAACAACGTTGAGATACCATCTTAGACCTGTCAGAATGGCTAAAATCAAAAACACCAATGACAGCCTATGCTGGAGAGGATGTGGAGTAAGGGGAACTCTCATCCATTGCTGGTGCAGCCACTTGTGCAACCACTTTGGAAATCAGTGTGGTGGTTTTTTAGGAAATTGGGAGTCAACCTACCTCAGGATCCAGCAGTACCACTCTTGGGAATATACCCAAGAGATGCCTAATCATACTACAAAAGCTTTTGTGCAACTATGTTCATAGTAGCATTATTTTTAATAGCCAGAACCTGGAAACAACCTAGGTGCCCCTCAATGGAAGAATGGATAAAGAAAGTGTGGAATATATACATATTAGAGTACGACTCAGCGGTAAAAAACAATGACATCTTGAATTTTGCATGCAAATGGATGGAAATAAAAAACACTATTCTTAGTGAGATAATCCTTAGTGGAGGATCAGGGGGGGACTGGGAGAAGGGGAGGTAGTGTAAATTTTTGAATGAAAAATAAAAGAATATGAAAAAAGCAACAAAAAAAACCAAAAAACAAATCTCTCTCTATCAATTAATCCAGGCTCTTATGAGCTCTCAGACACTGAAACAGCAAGCACAAGGGCTATGCAGATTTACACCAGGTCCTCTGTGTATATATTATAGCTATTAGTTTGCATTTTTTAATGGGAATCTTGTCTGTGAGAATGAGTGAGTATCTGACTCTTTGTGCATGCTCTTGGGATTCTTCCATTTGGGCTATTATTTCCAACTTTCACATGAGAGTTTTCACCTCATCTTAAGTATAATTTGTAACATTTAGTTATTATCTTTCATAAGATGTTTCTTTTCTAATGAAAGAGAGAAAGAGAGTGGATCTGGGAGTGAGGGGAGCTGCGTAGAATTAGGAGGAGTGGGGAGAGAGAAGGCTATAATCCTAATATATTGTATGAGAAAAGAATCTATCTTCAAAAAGAAAATATAATATTACTTAAAGTATTACTTACTTTTAAAAGTAGAGTGTTTCAAAGGTTGAACACAGACTAAAAAGTCAAATATTCACTACTTATCTCCTTTTGTCCATGTTTAAAAGAATAATTTCAGGATTATATGATGTGGAATTTCCTTCTGTATGCTGTGAATACCATTGATTAATAAAGAAACTGTCTTGGCCTGTGATGGTGCAAAGAATAGAGCTAGGCAGGGAAAACTAAACTGAATTCTGGAAGAAAGAAGGTGGAGTAAGAGAGAAGCCATGGATCGCCACTGGAGATAGACACACTGACACTTTGCTGGTTGGCCATGACCTTGTGGTGATGCATAGATTAATAGAAATGGGTTAAATTAAGATGTAAAAGCTAGCCAATAAGAAGTTAGAGCTAATAGACCAAGATACAGCTTCTATATGGTTATTTCAGGAGTCTGGGTGACTGGGAAACAAACAAGTGGCCTCTTTACTACAAACTGGCACTCCAATGTGGTCAACTATATCCACATGAAACCTGAGAAAGTTTGGAAAGGAACTCTAAACTCACAAAAAAACAAAGTTTAGTCACATTATTTTTTCCTCAATGGGCTTTGCTTGCTTGTAGCATGCTGTGGCTCCTTTAAAGAGAGGTCTTCCTGATTCAGCAGCAGCAGCAGCAGAAAAAAAGCAGCACCATTTTAAAAAGGCTGCTTCCTGGGCCATGCTACCAGTACAAACTCTGCCAAAGTCCAGCTATGGAGCATTTAAATGGCTTTGTAAGCAGAATGCTACAATTTGCTTAATGACAACATAGGCCCTCTTTTGTGCCTGAAAATGGGGCACTGTGCATGGCTCCCAGATGCAGCAAACATGACTCCACAATTTTGGACTGTGTGGAGCAAGAAGGCAGGACTATAGAGTTGGTCTTTTCCATACCCACTTAGCATTAAAAAAAAGTGCTCCTGTTCAAAAGATAATTATAGATACACAATAAAGACAAATTCAGATGGAAAAGACCTCTAAATGGGTCGTGGTGAGAGAGAAGAAAAAGAGTAAAGAGACAGTAAATGCAATAAAGGAGTAATGATAATAAAATAAATATTAAAAGTAATAGAGTGAAAACAAATAAGCCACATAAAGATTGAATATATACAGAGAGTCTGGATTATGTATATTATTGTGTTTCTTTGAATTTTTTGACTGTGAAGGAGCTAAGTAATCAATGAATATACTTTAAAGGTATCATGTCTTCAGAATTTGGGTCTAAGCATTTGTTGCTTTGGAAAAGAGGTTCTTCTTTTGCTTCCACAGAGGATGAAAACCTGTAGAATCCTTCTAGGCTAATGTGGTTTAATGGACCAAGAAGAACCTAAAGGTTGCTGTGAACACCCCCAAAAATTACTTCGTCCAACAAAAAGCAGGAAGCAGTTTGGAGAGAACTATGCTCATATTCCCAAATATTGTTTATAAATGGTTGTTTGTATTTAAAGGGGAATATGCTATAGAAATGAATAATTTGCATTGGTATGGGTCTTTTTTTGTTGATACAAATTTAAGGTCTATTCTGTTATATGTATATTCTGCTCTTGATTAAGGTATTGTGTTTGTGCAGCTCTTTTAAAAATGTAATGTATTATTAATAAATATAGGATAATCATCTATAATAGTCAAGCTTGTAGTCATGTCAGGTTTTCTATATAAAGAGAGCTATATTTCAGATAGATAGGCATTTTTCAAATATTTCACAGACCTTCAGAATATGGTATTTAAATGTTTTAAGAACTTAGGACTTTTCATGACAATGAGACATATCTGCTCCTGGCAGCACAAATTACTTCAAGAGGAAGGTGGGCATAAGAGTTTCCTTATGGAGTTTGTTAGCCATTTGAGCAAGAAACTGCTCTTTCCTGGACTGTTTGATGGTATGCTGAGTGAACTGGACATACAGAACCCACAGAGAAATGACTGCTGAACTTGCCTAAAGGTGAGACCATCCTTCAGGATTCCTGTTTCATGAAAGAGTCTGTAAGACATTCTGTAGGACATAGAAGAAAGTGAATGACAAACTGCCAATATAGGTGAAACTGCCTTTGAGATTTCCTGCTTCATGGAAAAGTTTGCTGGATACTATGGGCCTGAAGGCTGAAGATTGGATACCCCAAAGTTATAGAAGACTTTGGGTGACTGTCCAGGCAGTGAGATGTCTCTGTCAATTCTATGGTTTTGGAAGTTGCTTATAATGCACTTCCTGTTTACTTAGATAATATTATATCCTTCTAGAGCCTTTGATGGAGTTGAAAAATAGATTAGTTTTCTTTAGTCATGAAAAATAGATATAAATATTTTAACTATAATTCTTGCTTGATAACTGCATTTTTATATGTAATTTCACTATGTTAAAGTTAAAACCTTCCTTTTTATTTAAAGAGAAAAGGGGAGGTAATGTGAGATTCCCCTCTGTATGCTGTGAATACCATTGGTTAATAAAGAAATTGTTTGGCCTGTGATAGAATAGAGCTAAGTGGAATTCCAGCTAAATTCTGGAAAAAAGAAGGCAGAGTCAGAGAAAATCCATGGAGCCACTGCTGAAGACAGATGCACTGACACTTTGCTGGTAGGCCACACAACCTCGCAGTGATGCATAGATTAAGGGAAATGGGTTCATTTAAGATGTAAAAGCTATCCAATAAGAAATTAGAGCTAATAGGCCAAGCAGTGATTTAATTAATACAGTTTCTGTGTGGTTATTTTGGGAGTCTGGGCAGCCGGGAAACAACGAAGTGGCCTCCTACAACAATTATGGGGATTAAATATGTAAAAAAACTTACCGCTACATTTTGGATAAGGGATCCAGCCAGTACTCGTACACTTTACAACAGTTTCCAGGGTTGCAGGAGAGAAGCCATCTTTACATGTATATCTGATTTCATCACCAGCTCTGTGTTTAATCCTGTAAGGTGAGTAGTCACCATTTTCAATAGAAAGAGGATGGCATATCTTTTCTGAAAAGAAAAATATACAAATAATGAGGAATTATTTTTTTAAATTTTTCGAGACAGGGTTTCTTTGTGTAGCCCTAGTTATCCTGGAACTAGCTTTTGTAGAACAGGCTGGCTGGACTCGAACTCACAGAGATCTACCTACCTCTGCCTCCTGAGAACTGGGATTAAAGGTGTGTGCCACTACTGCCCAGCTAGAGGAATATTTAATTCTCATTAAACTGAATAATATGAACATAAAATGGCAGATACTATTTGCTTGCACTGATAAATGTAAAAATGACATTGAAATAAGCACATCTGCATATGCTTCACATATCAGTATGGCTTCCTCTCTCTCCTCCAGATGTATTTGTGCTTCTCTGATAATAATTCTTCTCTCTTGAAACCATCATATATAGTGCTTCCTGATTCCATAACCAGCAATAACTTCATCATACATAATGTTAGCAGTGTCTTCCACTTTCTATTTCTTTGATTGTCATTGTTGGCCTCAGACTCTCATTTGGTTTATTTATTAATATTAACAAGCTCTTGTTTCTGAATTGTTGTGATGATTTCTAAGCCCTTTCTCATTGAAATAAATGTATCTTCTGACTTACATGAAACAGCTTACTGAATTTGGAAGCTATATCTTTCGTTTTGCAGAAAAATATAGTTAGAAATTGTTCTGAAACCCCTAGTCTGGTTACAAATATCTGGAAGGAAGTTTTATATTATCTTGTTTGAATTTTGATCACTTATGGATTCCAAGCTTCTTGTGAATCTAGTTGTGACAAAGTAAGTTTTCAGTTATGTGGTGTCAGGGAGATTGAGGTTCTGTTCATTCAGCAAAATGAAGCACATTGTAAGAGATTTGCATGCTTATATGAGTTACTGCAGGTCTCTATATTTATATTATCAAACTGTTATTTACTTTCTTGTGAGAGTACCGTCTGTTAACTCTCTCCTTAATGAAAAAGACCTTCAAGAACACAGAGTTAAACATTTAATATTTGACTTGTAATTGTGTTTGAGAAATGTTTAAAAATAAAATTAAATGTAGAGTCTCCCATTCCTTCCCTTCCCACTCTCTCTTTCAAAAGAAGCCAACCTAGGATGTGCACACTTGGGGAACCACACATATTTTTCAGATTAAAAACAAACAAATGCCAAGGAAGAGTCTTTAATTAAGTGGTTAGGTGGCCAAGAAAAATATGAAAGCATTAGGCTTTAGTGAAATAGTCATGACACACCAAATAACACACACACACACACACACACACACACACACACACACACACACACACACACACACATATATATAAGAGAGTTGAATTCTCTATGTTTTTTTTTCCAAGACAGACTTTCTCTGTAACTTTGATGTTTGTCCTTGAATGTATACTAGACTGGCCTCAAACTCACAGAGATCCACCTGTCTCTGCCTCCCGAGTGCTGGGATTAAAGGTGTGCACCACCACCCTGGGCTCTAATTCTTCATGTCGTGCACTTAATTCACTGGAGGCTGAAATAATTGTTTGAAAAGTTCTTAAGTGCAAGATAATGGCTTAATATAAAATAACACTTTATGGGTTATATTTTGATCTTTTAGTGGATAAATGGCCTATTTAGGAGAACACCTGGAATTAAATATATGGAAGAAGTTTAATGTCAGAGAACTACTGCAGATACTGCTTCTCTTATTAGAAACCATAAATGCCATGAAACAAACGGTTAGACTCAATGCTATCAGCTGAACATTGATTTGTGTGGTCATCTGTTGTGGAATATGTGATTGTGTCAATGCGATTGGTTTAATATTGAAATGAATAGCCATTAGATAGGCAGAAAGAGACTGGGTGGGACTTCTTGGAACAGAGAGATGTTGGAGAGGAAGAAAATAGTTGCCAGCAGAGGCAGAGAGAACAGACATACAGGAGGAGATTTAAAAGCCATGAATCACACGACAACATGTACGCAAATAGAAATGGGTTAAGTTATAAGAGCTAACAGAAGAAGACTAAACTGTAGACCGAGAGTCATAATTAATAATAAGTCACTATGTCAATTTTGTGTGTGTGTGGGTATGCGGTGTGTGAGCTGGCAGTTCAAAGAAAAGTATGACTACAGCCATCATTCTTTTTCACTCACTGGGCAACTTCTTAAATAATAAAAGACTTAGAAAATAACAGTAACTTTACCTTCACAGGAAGGCTGAGGACTCCATCCGGAAGCTGTGCAGATGGCATCTCCTCTTTCTCTGTACACAAAACCTTGCTGACATTGATACTGGAACCTCTCATTCTGCTTGTAAAATAGTTTATTAGATAGAGCTTCTCCGTTTTCAACCTTCGGTGCTGTGCAGGAAATTTCTAAACGCAAGAGAGTAATTGTATCATGCTTCCTGTGAATGGAACTCTGCTGGGCAAGTCATATTTTCACAATGACAGTGTTTTGTTTCCATTAGGTCTATCAGTCAAAACCAACCAACCAAGCAACAATTGCTTTGACCTGACTGCTTTCCTAATCATGTATCTGCTGTTTTAAATATTAATTTTTGAAAGTTAAAAGTATAATTAATTGTTTTTAGCATTATGGTAAATTAGCCACTTGAAATAAATGACCATCTGTAACAGCCCTCAGGTTCTTGTGAAAATCAAAACAGACACAGCATTGCAGGTTAAGTATTTTCATTGAATAATCTACAAAATAACACATCTTATGATTATCCACAGTAATTTTCAGGACTGCACTTTTTCGAAAAAAAACTATTAAAGTAACATTCCATTTGATCTTTGAAAAGTCATAGGCTTCTGTTTTGCTGTCTTCACCATGCATACGATATTTTTCCCCCAAAAAAACTAAGAACAGAAACCTAGAGAAGTCCTGGCCACCACTTTTAACACACTTCTCTTAAAATATACCACTCCAACTCTGAGGTACTGGCAACTGGTCTCTTTCCCATCTTTTTATTTCATTTTTTTCTTGTTTATAATTAAATAAACTTTCAAATGGTCACTTTGAAATGTTTCATCCTTTCCCAAATCAAGCTGAGTTATTTAAGACTTATGTAAACAGTGACTGTGCTGGCCTATGCTCATTTTCTTACTGACTACTCTCCTCTGTTCAACTGTTGAGTAGCAAGTTACTCTAAGATAAAATATTCCACCTAGGAAGGAAACTCCTACTCAGTGGTTCTCAGCCTTCCTAATGTTGCAAACTTTTAATACAGTTCCTCACGTTATGGTGACCTCCAACCATAAAACTGTTGTTGTTTCTACTTCATAACTGTAATTTTGTGACTTGTGAATTGTAATGTTAATATCTGTTATGCAGATAGTCTTAAGTGACTCCTGTGAAAGGGCTATTTGACCCCCAAACTGGGTTATGACCCACAGGTTGAGAACCATTGTTCTAAAGGGAGCATTCCATCCTCCAAGAAAGTTCATTAAGCTCTAGAAGCAAACTATTTATTTATTTATTTTTTTCTGGAAGCAAACAATTTAAATGCTTCAGGAAGTCTTTGAAACTGAGCACATTGATTAGGCCCCTACTTCCCCGTGCATACATAAGCAGTAATGACCGCTGTAAAATACTTTTGGGTCAGATGAGCTTCCGAGAAAAGCTTCAGATTATTGTGCACTGTGCTCCAGCTTTGCAGCTGGGCAGGTTTTAGATGATGCAGCTTATCTTTGGGTCACTTCTACCCCTGGAGCTACAGTAAACTCATTAGTTCACAAGGCAGACTTTGGTGGTAGATCTGTTGTCAGTTTCCTATGTTTGTTCTCATCTCAGTAATGGGGTTATGCAGCAACATCCTGTAGTGGGGCTTCTGTATCAGCTGATGAGACTCAGGACGTCACTGGGCCTTAGACACCTTGCTGTGTTTCCACCTTTGCCCCATGGCCTTCTGAGATCTGCCATGGTTGCTCTTTTTAAGGTATTTGCATCTGAAAATACCTTATTCTCTCCTGAAAACTAATCTCAAGGATCAAAATTTCCTAGGATATCACTTCTTAACAACATCAATTAAAATTGGAATTAATGTCTTAAAAATTAAAACCTGCAACAAATATATAACTCTTTCTAATAATGTTAATTAAAATTAGAATGCCTTCATGGAGCATGATCAGAAACATATAGTAAACCATTGGATCCCAAAACCTTTGTAAAATTCTGCTCTGGAAGTCAATTTTACAACACAGAACAGAAAGGCTGAGTTAGACTGTGAATAGCAATACCAGGTGGTGACCTTTGCTTACACCAAGTCAGGAGACTATAGAAAAAACAAACAAACAAAAAACTTGAGTCAATTATAAAGAAACAGTCATGATTAATAAGCATCAGAGTGAAGCAATTCTGTTTTAAATAAAACCATACTTAAATAGAAATGAACATTTTTCCTAAGGATGGCTAAAAGTATATAAATACCCAAGCAAATAAGTATGTACATCTTACCCACACATCTGGGCTTCTCATTGTTCCAAAGGCCATTTTCTGAGCAGTGCATTTCTTTCTGTCCTTCAACTTTGAAGCCTGCATTGCATTCAAAGCGCACCACATGTCCAAAGGAATATTCCTGGTCTGGTCCCACTGCACCACTCACAATTTTTCCATTCTCCGGGTCTGTCACTGGCAAGCACTTAACAACTGAAAATACAGGCACCATTTTTTACTGACAGAACTGAAAGTTTCTATGTGAAACATGTGTATATGAATAAAAACACCAGCAAGATATGCCTGGAGGAAATTACTTAATTATTTCAGAAATATGTATGACTGTTTGCAAGAGCTAAAGGTCATTTAACATAAGTAGTTTGGTTATAAGTTTCTGTGGGAATGGGAAGAGAAAATTATATCTTTGAATGATAGTTTGAATTTCCATGATAGCAAATGTCTCCTTAACTATTAAAAAATACAAGCTCTGGAACAATCACATACAGATGTTTTACTGATGCTTCAGAACAACGTGACATTGAAATGCCTCAGAGCATTCTAATAACATGGAAAAGCAATGAATTTTAAGGTATTTCTTCTGATGGACAAATTGTCCTTAATTTTCCTTTCCTTTTGACCTTGGTATTTACATTTTAATTTTTCTTAAAATTTTTCTATTGTGAAGACATTCAAAGTTTATGTTTCCTGAAGAAGAAACTTTGGATGCAGTAGATATCCTAGGGGTGTTTCCTTGTCTTATCACCCAAAGATACTGACTCAAAAGGCCATTCTGTGGTCCAAAGCTCAATTTTAAGCTTGCTTCTTGGAACAACTTCTCATTTCCTTACATTAAGTTTCTATATTTTTCCAGGCATCAGAATGTCCAGTGTGACCACATTCTCTTTCTCTCTCTCATTTCACTCCCACCTGATTTTCTTTCTTTTCTTTATTACTTACCATGGAAATAGGACATAGCATTTGGATGAGCCTCTGTTAGTTCCATGGTAACTAGAGATCTGAACTATTTCCCTAAAATCACAAGCAAAACATGTATTTCCCTGTTCTTGCTGTTTGTGCTGCATATGAGCAAGAAGCAAAAGGTAAGAGATCTCTTTCTTTTTAAATTCTATCTTATTTATTTATTTATTTGTTTATGCCCCTCTGCATGTATGCCTGCAGGCCAGAAGAGGGCTTTAGATTCCATTATGATGGCTGTGAGCCACCATGTGGTTCCTGGGAATTGAACTCAGGACCTCGGAAGAGCAGTCAGTGCTCAAGTTCTTTCTTAATCTTGCTTTTTTTCTTTTTTCTTTTTTCTAAAGTTCAGGCTATGGGAAAGCCTTCATAGCAGCATACTGTTGAGAGATGTTTCAATCTCATTTTGTACCACAGTAGAGGCCTACAGCACTGAAAATGGATGGTTATTATGGGAGACATTATTCATAAATACAGCTTTCAAGTTGTGCCCTTTTATTAAGCTGGTGATGGTTGTACATATTATTAATGTTTGAACTATAAAATAAAAGTTGGCTTTGGTATTTCTAACCTTCAGTACATTGACCAAAAATCATATCAATCTTCTTTTATATTTATTATATTGTTAAAAAGTTTTGAGGGTTATTTTTTTATTGTTGTTGTTTTGCTTTGTTTTTTTTGTTTTTGTTTTTGTTTTGTTTTGTTTTTGAGACACAATTTCTCTGTAGCTTTGGAGCCTGTTGTGGAACTAGCTCTTGTATATCAGAGCTATTGTAGCCTTGATCTCACAGAGATCCACCCGCCTCTGCCTCCTGAGTGCCGAATTAAAGGCATGCACCACCACAGCCCAGCTGAAAGTTTGAGTTTTTGATGACCCTTGTTTGCCGACGGCCAAGCCCATGACGCCAAGGAATCTACATTAGCCCTGAAAAATTTACCACCCTCTTGACTTAGTACTTAGTACACTGAAATACAAACTAGTACTTTAATAAAACAGCTATTTTCAGTTTTATACTAGAAACTATAAAATGTTATAAGTAAGACATACTGAAAAATAAACTTCAAAAATATTTTTCTGTAAAATGTGGAAAAATCTTTTTTTCCATATTCTTTTATTTTTTTCCATTCAAAAAAATTACATTTCTTGTAGGTGTTTTAGTCACACATGTAAAACGGCTTTTTATTTACCTTCACATAGTGGAATATCATTGACCCACCCATCTGCATCACATTCACGGTAATCAATCTCACCTAACAGCTGATACCTAAAAACAGAAACAAAAAACTTCATGTATTTTTATGTACTTTTAAGCTCTTTATTGTCACAGTTGTCTTCCAGTAAGAACTTTTTAAGGAAAAAAAATCTTTCTCTTTCTTATATTATTCTCATCTTGTTCCTAATTCTTAATAGGAAGAAAACACTTAAGCAGAATACATTAGTCAAGGAGCTTGGATTTAAGGTTTACTTAATGCTTGCTGTAGAGGAGATGGAATAATTGACTATCAATGTGATACTCTAGTTCCCTTACGAAGCAGAATGTGTCCTCTTCTGACAGCAAAACAAAGTTCTTGTAAAGGCTTTCTATCTATAGCAAAGGCCAATCCATTATGCTATGCTCCTTCAGACATTCTGCAAAATTCTACACAAAACTTTCCTGGACCAATATTTGTGGAGGGAGGGGAGAGGAGGAGATAATGGTTGCCCATATAGAACCCTACAGAAAAATCTTTTTGTGATGTTTTCTCAAAATCATCTACATAAAGAACAATAAAATGATTGTTCATAAGGAATCATTCTGCTAAATAATATGTAACTAAACCTACACCCAACAGAGAAAATAAAGACAGAGACATAGGGTTCAGAAGGGTGAGCAATAATCAGGGATTCAATAAGCCTGCTCCATTCTTAGTTTTCAGTTCTAGGTTAAAAAAATAGGCAAAGTATTCTCCAACAAAAATTTAAATGAATGTGAACTACTTTTCCTACTGATCCTACATGGTGTGAGGACTTTCGTTGACAAGTGTCAGTAATTTGACCAACAGATTTCTGTTGGTGATTGAAGCTCAATATACAAAGTTACTGACAAAATTGGGTTCTATCAGCGTTTGCTCTTGGTACAGACAAGATGAAAGAGGAAATAACGAGTTCAAGAGAACCAGAGTCTGAGGAAAATATTCAGTTCATTTTTTCACCAAATTGTAAATATTAGTTCTGAGACTATGGGATTCAAATAAAGAAAGCATATGAGTTTTGATTCCCATTTTCAGCACAAGTGTGAAACCCAAATCAGGGAGGCTAGCCTGGGATGAAATATCTCAAAGGTGAACAGTGGAGCAGCCTGAGAAACTCATGCCAAGGCAATCCTTGGTGGCTTTGTGCAATAAGGTGAGCAGTGATGAATGAGAATTGGGATAAAAATGACTTTGAAAAATCTCCTTCAGGTCATGGGCAAGGAGAAGATTAATAAGAAACGAGTATCTGATGAGTACTTGCAGTATCCCAGAACTTTTTAAAGGGTTTCAAATGTGGGTCATATTTATACCCCTTGCCTATGCCATAATGCTGATAAGAAGTTTCCATTTTTGTCAGAGAGGGGTAGGAATGAGATAATAGTTTATGAACATTGAGTATTTAAGTTTGGGAATGTTTTAGAGCTAATTCTAAAGCCTGAAAATTTAAACTGTTAGTAATTTATTTCTTCAAGTTAGGAAATAAAGGCTGGACAATGAAAAAATTCCATTCAATTTGTTTAATTTTATTTATACTTATTTTGCATAATACTATAGAATTCTTAGTTTTCCCATATGAACTTTTAAAATAATCTGTGGAAATAGAGAAAAATTATAGAAGAGTCAGTAATGACGTCAGCCTTGATTCCCAGTAGCTGGTCAGAGGATAGAGTCAAAGATTCTGAAAAAAAAAAAAGCATTTGGGTCCCATATAATAAAAATAATTTACATACTACTAAGCTTTAAAATAGCACTCAGGAGAGAGACGTTTTACTCACAAGTAAAAGTCTTGCTTTCTTGGTCTGTTTGTGGGGCCCAGCAATAGGACCAGGATCTGTCCTGGGGCAGGAGCTGGCTTTTTGGAACCTATTCCCTATGGGGGGATGCTTCTCTCAGCCTTGATGCTGGGGTGGGGGCAGCTTGGTCCTGCCTCAACTTGATATGCCCTGCTTCATTGACTCTCATGGGAGGTCTTACCTTTTATGAGGAGTGAATGGGGGTAGAAAGAAGGTGGGGGAGGAAACAGAGGCGAGGAGGGAGTGGAAACTGTGGCTGGTATGTAAAAAAATAAATAAATTTAATAAAAAGGTAAAATATAAAAAAGTCTTGCTTTCTTTAAATACTGTAAAATCTTTTCAAGAGGATTACCATATAACATAGTTGTTTTCACAATTCCTATTGCCCCTATTATATAAAATTGTCCCATTTCACATAATATTGTTCAAATAATGGAATTTAGTAAGTACTTGTCAGCTGAACACTTAACTTTTGTGTGTACTGACTTAACACTCCTTTATTTCAACACTATGCCGGAATAATCGTAACTCACCTAACTTTTCGAAGTCATGAAGATAGCATGGCATTCAAATAAAATTACTCACGTCATAGCTTTATGTATGTTATTCTTTAAATGTTGATAGAAAAATTTAGTCTCATTAAAGCAAAAACTTTAGACTTTCTACTTACAATTTCAATGATAAGCCTTAGTATTGACAACATACCCCTCGTCGCAGGTATAAACAACCTTTGCACCAAACTCAAACCCAGTTCCAACTGCCAGCCTGAAAGACCCAAAGGGTGTGTCTCCAGGATGCCCACATGGCTTTTCTAAAATTAAAATAAAATAAAGATTCAGCATTAGAATACAGTCCATGGAACACACCTTATCTAGGAGTCAGGGGGCACATTTGAATATCATTGAATAGAAGGGAAACTTAAAACAGCAAAGAGTATTTTTAAGTTGAAGCTAACTGCCCACTTCCACTTTTAATTTTGGAGGAATGCTACATTTTAAAATAATTTTTCTATATTTTAGTTACAGTAGTGATATAATTTTATGGTGTTACAACACAAAACATGTAGTACGTTCTAAACTAAAATTTGTCTTAAAGTTCTCACACATGAAGTACTTACTCCGACATATCCTGGTTGGGTTTGAAGCCTCCCATTCTCCACCCTTGCATACTCTAACAATGGTCCCAAGTGTTCGGTATCCAGGGCGGCATTTGTAGGTAGCCTGAGTGTTTTCTGGATATGATTGGTCTGACCAAGAACCTGTTAGAATTTCTGTATTTTCTTTTGGTGGAGGACCTTTACAATCTACAATACAAACAAACCAATATTTGAAATACCTATTTACACAGACATAACAAACCTTAAATGTAAAAACAAATGGTGTTGTCACCAAAGACAATTTTTAAAAACTTCACATTTGGGGGAAAGTAGAATATTAAGAACTGCTAGTGAAACACAGGGGCGCACAGAGAGTGGTCTCACTGGTATGTTCTGATGTAAGTCCTCTGCATATATGCTATGGATGTGTAGCTTGGTGTTAGCAGGAATTGGGGATATCTCTAACTACTTTGCCTGTGCTTGGGACCCTTTTTCTTCTACTGGGTCACCTTGTCCAGTCTTGATATGAGTGAGGGGTTGTGCCTAGTCTTATTGTAAATTGTCATGCCATGTTCAGTTGATATCCTTGGGAAACCTGCTGCTGGGTTTTGTCGTTGTTGTTGTTGTTGTTTTGTTTTTATTTTTGGAAGGGAACTGGATATATAGATCTAGGGGAGAGGGAAGCTGTGAGGAATGAGGAGGGGAGGGCTGGGTGGAGTGGAGTTAGAGGAAACTGCAGTCAGGGTTTAATCTATGTAAGAATAATTTTTCAAAAAAAATAAATTTTGCATCTATTTGTTTATTTTACTTTTATATGAAAGACAGAAATGGACCTTTATCTAAATTAAAACTTAGATTCCCATAGGCAGTACATTAAGCAGATGAAAATCATATAAGGCTAGTGTCCAATAGTGAAGAAATAGAGTGGATTTAGTTATTTGAGCAAAATGCTAATTTTGACTGACAATCATAAAATTAATAATAAAACTAACATTTATAACGGCAGCAGAAGCAGTGAACATTTTTAGTGTTTTCCACACATTAGACTTTGTATTCATGATAACCACATGGGTATATATTATTATTACAATGTCTATATAAACAAACGGAAGGTTAGAGAAGTTAGTGTCTTGCTGTCATATCACCTTGAGTGTACTGAGTAGCAAACTCAGAATTATCTCAGTCTCTTCTCAACTTCCTTCACCTGCTAAGCCCATGTTAAGTGTGGTTGTCTCAGCACCCTGATTTGAATATGAATGCTGAGTGGGTAGTCTCATGCTACCTATCAAGCTTGAGATAATTCTGTATGACATACAGAAACTTGTGCGTGTTGAGAGAGCTAGATGGTATAGATTTTTGCAGGTTTCTTCCTCCACATTTAGAAAGAACTCAGGCATGCATAAAGAATAATTTTTTTAAAATAAAAAAGGAAGGAAAGAACGGCTAACATGACGAAAGTTGGAGCAATCTCAAGAAAAGGGACAGAAGCCACAACTCACACTGAAGCTGAAAATGTGTGCTCTGTCTTAGTCAATGAGGACTGCTAGGACAAAGAGTCTACAGGTTGGGAAGCTTAAGTACAATGTATTCCTAACAAGGAATGTTCTTTGTTCCCAGCAGGTGAGGAATGGGAGGTGGGATGGGGAAACAGACAAATAATAATAGAATGAGACAGATTTTGATGCATAAAGCCTCTTTCTCTTATTTCTTTTTTAGGACTCTATTCTCATAACCTCATCTAAACAATTACATCCCCAAGACCTATCTCTGCTTCAGTATATTGGTTTGGAGACAGAACAAATACAATGTCCACACCAAGTCAACAATTCTATCACTGGAAGTACGTCCAAGAGATACATGTGCAGGTGAGCTCAATTTCATTTGTGGTAAAGATTACGACAATGTGGCTAATATTCAGAATTAGAAAGTACAACCTCAACAGTTGAATTAATAAACATTTACAGGCATGTGGTAAATATTACATCAACATAAAACATATTCAGATAATGGAAAAACCATAATGTTGTATCAGATATTCTAGGATTATTAACATCTACATAAAGTCTAAAAACAACATGAAGTCATACATAGGCTGTGAAACAATGAAAAGCAAAAATGTAAGTATAGCTTTGAGGATATTTTTGATGTTCTATTTGGAAGAGATAAGTGGGGATCTTCTGGGGTGCTGGGAATTCTCTGTGTCTTGGTGTGAATGAATAATAATTAGTAATATACTATATTCATAGTTTATTCATTAAACTATGTGTATGTTATATAATATGTATATTACATATAATATAAATGTGTATATTATATAATTTAAACTTAAAATTAACAAAATACCTGTGTGTTCTATTACATTTACTTTTCAATAGATTAACTAAGGATAGTATATTAAAAGTGGGAAGAAAATTAATAACTAAGTTTGTACCTCTTGGTTGCATTTATTTATTTTTCATTATCATCTTCTGGTTAAGGGCATGGAAATTTAAACACCTAATAACTTTTCTGAAATATCTGAAAGTGGCAGAACGGAAACTGCACATAAGTTTTGCAAACCCGGGAGCTCATGGTTTTTAACCATTGCTTATGGTTTGGGATTGGGAAGTAAATTAGAGGTGTCGTGCTTTCTTATTGAATTTTATAGGAGAAACATTTTTGTTTATGTTTCTAACAGAAAAGTTCAAAAATATAGAAAAAGTTTGAGTTTACAGTGAAAATAAGTGCCCATTTTACTGCAGTAGTTGTGCCTACATCCTTCTATGTACCAATCCTTTTGCCAATTTACTATTTTCCCAAGAGCTGAAATTATAGCTATGGGATGTTAGCGCTATGGAATAGAATTGTTTTTAATGATGCCTGCTAGTTAATTTTATAATAAATACTCTGATGTTTAAATGCCTGTGTTAGTAAACCCAAAATTTTGTTTCCTATGGCAGATTAGAGAGCTTTTTATCTATTGTATCTATAAAATTATTACTTTAATTGATAAATTCATTTTATTTCTGATTTTGTGTCAATTTACCACTCTATTCTAAACTTCATCTTTTACAGATAAGAGAATAACCTGAGGCAAGTTCCACCTAGAACTTATCTATAAGACGTCATTATACAACATGTGATGAAATAAAAGACCACTAGAGCTTATAGAAGAATAAAATGCTTGTTTAGGTTGTTGGGTACACAAATTTCCTTTGAGTATTTTCCTAATATTTAGAACACATGCCTTAGTGAATTTGTGTAATCAATTATAGACCATTAATTTTTCATCATTTGAGTAACTAAGCTTTTGTACACTAGATGGCGCAAACACCCCCCCACCACCACCACTGCAGCAAAAACCTGGTGCTTCAAAATGTGAGCTTTGGTGAGCTTCCATTAGATAAGGCACACTGTCTAGGTTGGTGGACCAGCCTCTCCCGGTCCTGACTTCCTTGCTCATCTTCTCCGACCTTCTGCTCTTCGACTGGACCTTGGTAGCTCAGTCCATTGCTCTGATGTGAATGTGGGTCTCTGTCTCTATCTCCATCCATGGCTGTCAATGGGGGCTGACTGAGAAGTCAATGATAATGGCACTGGGACCTATCTCTTCTGCATGTATTAGCTTTTTGGGAATCTAGTCTATATGGATGCACACCTTCCTAGGCCGGGATGGAGGGGGGAGGGCCTTGGGCTTCCCACAGGGCAGGGTACCCTGGCCCCTCTTAAGGAAGCAGGGGGATGGAGGAGGAGGGTTAGTGGGGGAGTGGGAGGGGACTGGGAGAGGGGGAGGAGGTGTAAATTTTTTGAATGAAAAATAAAAGAATATAAAAAACAAACAAACAAAAAACAAAAAAAAAACCCACAAAAAACAAATGTGAGTTCTGTTTCAGTCTGTACTCCACTTTTTTATTGGAAAAATTTTGTAGCTCAGGCTGGCCAGATCCTCTTGCCTCTGCCTCCTTCAGCAAATCCTACCGGTGTTTGGGTATATATCCAAAGGATGCTTAGTTGTGCCACAAGGACATGTGCTCAACTATGTTCATAGCAGCTTTGTTTGTCATAGCCAGAACCTGGAAACAACCTAAATGACCCTTAACCAAAGAATGGATAAGGAAAATATGGTACATTTACACAATGGAGTACTACACAGCAGAATGGAGCTAGAAAACATTATTTTGAGTGAGGTAACCCAGAAACAGAAAGACAATTATCACATGTACTCACTCATAGGTGGTTTTTAAACATAAAGCAAAGAAAACCAGCCTACAAACCACAATATGTCCCAAAGAACATAGACAACAATGAGGACACTAAAAGAAACTTACATAGATCTAATCTACATGGGAAGTAGAAAAAGACAAGATCTCCTGAGTAAATTGGGAGCTTGGGACCTTGCGGGAGGGTTGAAGAGGGGAGGGGAGCAGAGAAAAATGTAGAGCTCAATAAAAATCAATAAAAAATAAAAAAGTGAGCTCTCTGAAAATGAAGGCTCCCTCTGCTTTGTGTTGCTGCTTAGATCTTCTCCTTTCAAATGCATGTGCTGTTTGTCTTTGTTAAGATTCTTAACATAACATGTACCAGTAACTCATGTTAATATAAATGTTAAAATAGCTAATGATTCACCATATTTCTACAGTAAGAGTTAAGCATGTCTTAAAATGGTGAAAAACAACAGGATTTCTCAAGTTCCCCTGAAATATATTCTCAAAAAGTAATAACTAGATGGTAACAAGTTCCTTTCATTTACATAGTAGATCTGTCAACATAAACTTACAACAAACACATTTGCTTGAAATAGATGGGAATTAGCAAAATAGAGAAGGCAGTTAGTAAACAGGGAGAGCAGCAATATTTTCAAAGGGATGAAAACACGTTCAGAGGGATGATGCATCTCAAAACCCCTGAGAAGGGGCAAGACTTCTGCTTCTAGCTCCCGGTGAATGAGTGGACTCACTTTTCTTGTGCCTACATCTTTATTCAGGTTCTGACAGAAGAAAAAAAAAAGCCTGATTGTAAGTGTAGGAAGTAACATAATTGACAGTTAACATTGTTTTCCAAAACTGACTGTGTTGATTTTCTCTTTACTTGGCTGAATTTGTCAATTTCAAATATGTTTCAGAAAAGTAATGAGTATGTATAGGTTTGACTATCTGAAAACAGGAGTCTGTTTACTTTAACTTGAGGGAGATAATTATATAATTTTTGAAAGTTAAAAGCAAACATCTGCTATTTTAGCAACCATGATTTGCCAATTTTATATTCAAATTTAAAGAGCTAGTATTCACACACAAACCAGATACTATTTTTTATATCTAATGCCAACATTTCTCTTAATGATTATTTGAAATGTTCTTGCAGAAATGAAATAAATCTTAATGAGTTTTTATATTGTGTAAAATGTATCACTTGTACCCATATTTTTGGTAGATTAAAGTAAGAGGAAGCCTCTTCGTTCATTTACTATAGCTCCTAAAAGGATTTTCAAAAAGAATAGGTGGTATCACTTTAAAAACATTTTCTTTTAACAGATGGTAGAATACACTATAATTGAAAACTAAAGTTCTTTAGAAAAAATAAAGTAAATGAATAAAATGGAAATATCAAAAATATTTTCATTAAAGTGCCATCTGTCTACTTTTTGATATAACTTCATACTAATTTTATGCATATATGTTAGTCAGAGGGTTTTTTGTTTATTAAAAACATTCAGAGTAATTTATAAATAGTGCAAGAATATAAAGTTTGTAATTTTTTGAACAAAGGAATTCAGCTGTAATAAACTACTTTAAAAAACAAACTACAAAAATTTAAGTTCAAATGACACTTAGCAAACATTTGAAAAAATAAATTTCAATTTCTAATGTATACAGGGATGACTATGTAGTTTATTTGTAAAAATGTTAACTTTGAGGACGGAATAGAACATTGAGGCTGCATGGTGAACCCTTGAAGAAATCAGCAGAAGCAGCTTGCGTTTATGTCATTGTGAGGAGGGGGCTTGAAATCCATTCAGTCCACACTTCTGAATGGCACTGCTTAGCCTGCAGTCTCCTAACAGCAAGTATGGCCCCAAGCACATTGTTGTCTGTTTGCAATAAACTGTTCGTATATATTAAATGGTTTTTTGTAGGCTTGTATGGTTGCCTCAAAAAGTAGCTTAGCTGCAGGATGAAGCAAACAAACCTTGAAATTTAGGCAGCACCAGTGCTGAGTGTTTTCACGGGGATCCTGAGGATAAGGATTAAAACAAAAGGGAAAACAACTCCTTTTGAAACCCTACCCCTAATTCTTGCAGAAGTTAAGGCAGCTTTACTTGGATGTGTGGAGATGAGTTCCAGTTTTACACAACTTATTTCTTTCTTTCTATATAACTGATGCTCTCCCCACCCAGTAGCCTCCTTTTTGCCATTGTCTGACTAACTTCTACACATTGTTCAAAACCTGCCTGCATGAGGCTCCATGCCTGTGATCTCAGCATGTTGGAGAAAGGAGATTGTGAGTTGGGGCCAGTTTGTGCTATTTAGTCTGACTCTGTTTCAGAGAAATAACATAAAACTAAAAGAGCAAAAATATCTCTAGACAAATGTCATCCTTTCCCTCTCCTGACCCATTCTAATTACTTGCTTTTAAATTTACTTTTAAATTAGTATGCAAAGAGTTATATTTTATTTTTGTCCCCAACCCTATCCTATGAGACAGGGATTTTTTGTGTAGCCCTGGCTAACCTAGAACTCACTTTGAAGATGAGTCTGTCCTTGAAGACACAGAGATCTACCTGCTTCTGCCTCCCTAGTATTGGAGTTAAAACATTCTCCATCCCACCTGGCTCTTCTTATGGCTTTTCAAAACAGTTTTATTTTATACTCTCTACTGCTTATTCTGTTGCCTTGTGCTCTTCTACCCAAGTGTTCTTTTAGCTTTCATGTCACGTGTGTTTTCATCACTCCTTCCTCCACAGCACTTTTTCCATTTCTAGTCCCATGTCCTCTACAGAATTCCTATCCATGTATGTACATGTGCACATATACAATACATCAAGCAAATATTAAGTATCTGCATTAAAACTAGCATGCAAATAAGAAAGAGAACATGCAGTATTTGTCTCTGAGTCTGAATTCATCCATTTTCCTATTAATTTCATAATTTCTAATTTTGTGCAGATGAACAAAAATTCCATTTTTTATATATAGCTCATCTTCTCAACTTTCAGTTTCCTGCTTTAGCGATTTTATAGTTTATAAGATGAACTTCAATATTTGAATATTTAAATACACTGTTAATTCTTCTCCTGTCCCCCAAATGACTACCTCTTGGAAGGCATGATTATACCACACAGTACTTAGAAGTCATTGAAAAGTGAACTTGAATAAAAGAAAGAATGAGCAGAAACAGAACTGTAGAAGCACTTCCAGGATGTACGTTCATACAGCCAATAGGCACAAATGCCACTAAGAGTGACAAGTGGGAAACTTAAAAGACAATATCTTGAAGAGAAATAAAGAATAATACTTGGAAGGAAAAAAGACAAGGGAACCATTGTCTGGTGAACTTGAAGACCTATTGTCTGCACTGACAACTCTCCACAACCACACTGTTCATCTGTCCATCCCCCAAGTGTGAATCTGTGTTGCAGTGTTTGAGTCAGGAATCTCTTGCATTTAGGGCAAAGTGTCAGAAGTTCTTAGGAGCCTTGGAAGGGTGTTTCTATAGTCACCCTCTGTCCATTGCATTTCCGGTTAGCACCGGTTGTGAGAAACTAAGCTTTCTAAGTTAAAGTGCCATTCTCTGAATCCATTTCCTTTTTCTTTCATTTTAACCAAAACATCACCGTTTTCTCCCAGTTACCTTGTGTAATTTTCATGTGCTATGTTCTGAGAAGAACTGAAGAACTGGGTAAGTAACCCATCAGTCAACTGAGCACACGCGACTTGGTTGCCAGCATCTCCTCACATGATTAAAGGTACGTGTGACGTGTGTGTGTGTGTGTGTGCGTGTGTGTGTGTGTGTGTGTGTCTGTGTGTGTGTTTGTGTGTGTAGGAGATTGGTAAGGACTGACTGGCAGTCAGAGAAAGCAAACAAAAATGGATTAATCTGGGGGGCGGGGAGACAGTTCAAAATTGAGCAATCTAAGTCCAAAGATGAAGACTATTTGCTGTGTGACAATTTCTACCTCAGAATAACTCTAGCTCGCAGTACTTAAGAGATGCAGTTTAAAATTATATTCAGTAAAGAAAAGAAAAGATGGGGCAAACTCTACACTATGCGTTGCCTTGGACTGTGGACATAGAGTGAAGGAAAAAGTATGAGCGCTTTCCGTACAAATTCTTTCTCTTAAGATAAAAGCAGAAATAATTTACATCACAATTGACTTTTTGCCATTATATCATTGCATTTTAAATAAAATCATAAATAACTTTTCCTTCTAATCTCTAAAGAGTTAACTATTGTTAATTCATAATATATATAACATCAATTTTTCCACATCAAAATCAAATTATGTTTGAAAACATCTTACACTTAAAATAACATAATATAGAATTAAATGAATTCTCCATTCTATGATTGAAATCTCTAAGTCTGAAAAGACATTTTTGTTCTTTAAATCTCCAGGATTAAAGAACACTTATCTCCCCCTGGATGTTTGCAGTGGTTATTTGGTTTTGTTTCAGCACAGGTTTAATTGGTTTGTTTCAGCAATTCTGGGCTGTGAACTAATTTCATACAATATCCAATTGTGAGAGTAAATTGTGTGCTTGGAAAGCATGGGTATAATCCATTCCCCAGAACTGAAAATACACAGCGTGATTGAGGAACTTTTATGTTACAGGTTGTTCTGTATATATTACTCAATTCTGAACAGCATGTGATTTTGCAAGAAGCAGCATTTACTGTCCCTAGCAGGTAGAAGTGTAAACACAGGCAGGTACTATACTAAAAATGTACTAGGCAGTCCTTGACATATGGAAAAGGGAAGACAAAAAGAAAATTAGATTCATAATACTTCCTCTTTAGAATTCTTGTTAAAGTTGTACTTTTTTGTTTTTTAATATGGGCAGGTGTGCTATGCAGTTGCCATGCTTGCATATAGAAACTAGAACATGGCTTGCAGGAGGCCTTTTCTTCCTTTCACTGGGGCCCCACAGTTTTAACTCAAATAGCCAGATTCTGTGGCAAGCAAGCTCATTAACGTCTTTAGCCTTCGTGCTGGCCCAGTTAACAGTGGTTTTGGAAGAATGTTGGTCTTATCAAGGCAGAAAAGATTTGTGAAATATTTGCATCTTCTTCCAGGCATAGAAAGCATTAGGATAGCATTTCACAACCATTTTTTTAATCAGACCACAAGCCATTATTTGATGTGTGGAATAGAAAGAAAAGCAAATATTGAAGTGTATATGTAAGTATTTTAATATTTAATCCAAGTTATTCTGCATGGTGAAATTCCTCTTAAATTGATAGGCTGTTGAAACTGTTTACTTTTCAGACAGACCCAGGCTACTAGCCAAGCTAAGAATGAAGAGGGAGCTCTGTTTCCACGAAAAGCCCATGAAACTTCTCATATCTGTCTCTTCATTGTGTGAACTTTGTGAATATCCTTAATTACTCTATTTAACGCTTTAAATATTAAACTCCTTCTTCATCTCTTACTGTAAAGCCCTTGAAACAATGAGGTGGGCAGTGCAACGACCCAACTCACCAGTAAAAACTGGCACCACATTTCAACACATATTGATGAAAAATCATATCTAACAATAACAAGAAAATCAGCTGGATCCATAGTATGAGAATTTTAAATCATTAACATTAAATTATAATGTAAACTGCAAGGCACTTCCTTTTAATATTCAGTTCCACTTAGTGTTTATATAAACAGCTTGATTTCACTTGTATCATTTCTTAAGATTTAAGAATTAGGTAAAAATTAAATAGATCTTTTTTCATTATATATAGCTTCAAAAATATCTCCGTAAGTAGTATGAATGGAGAACATTAAAATAAAAGACAGAAGCATTGACTTACGACAAAAGAAAAGGTTGAGTTATAGTCAATAATATCAACACTGCTTTAGAAATCTTAGCCATTATAATTATATTTCAATTTAATAATACTCATATTTTCATATATAAGGAAATGAATGCCTTTGTTTAAAAGGTGTCTGAATATGACTTATAAGCTAAAATTCAAAGAATAATATTAGAAAATATAATTGACAAGGTCAATCAAACATATTAAATACTTTTAAACAAATTTTTAGAATTTGACTAAAAGATATAATTGAGAAACCATATCAGTCTTTCTTGTCTGGAGAGGTAAGTGTCCAGTAGGGCTTGAGTGTTCATATTGTTCAGTGAGTAGAGGCCACAGCAAAGGCTCAAATTGCAAAGGGTTGGCTAAGTGAAACGTCTGGGCAAATGATTAACGTTGTGTTATTCACTTGATATAGCAAGTGCTAAGTCAGGTATGGCAGTCGCTAGGACCTGTAACCTCAGCACATAGGGGGCTGACACAGGAGGATTACAGTGAGTTTATGGACAAACTGGCTGCACCCTATTTTAAAAAATACAAGATGAAAAAAAAGTTAATTGAATGCTTATCACATCACTAGTTACCTATCATGAACTAGGAAAGTGAATCCCTTCATTGGATAAAGTGAACAGTTTTGATGGAATTGAACTGAATGATAGAGTTGGAACTTCTGTTATTGACATGGGGGAAGCGCCAACACTCACATTACCCAGTCGACAAATGGCTTTCACAAGCTGTATGTTCCATACATACTCATGGGAAAACAGAAACCAAATAAATAAGATCTTACACATATTATATACAGGTTATGCATCAAGTTTTATAATTTTATTATTATACATGCCATTCTTACATGCAAAACTTTAAAGCCACGGCAGTATCAGTTGTTAGTAATGATTTCAGGAAGCATTAGAATTATGCCTGAAATAAATCCACTCACTAAAAACTTTCAAAGGCTTTCACTAAGTACAGGTATTTACGTATTTCTCACTAGTTTTACATGAAGTATTTCAGGGACACTAACACAAAGAAAAGGTTTGTATTTCATGATGACTACAAGTTAAATGACTATATCGAACTATGGATTGTACAAACATGTTTCAAGCACTGGTTGTGTTTTACATTAGGAGGAACCATCAATTATGCCAATCAAAGGAACTGCTTGCAGCTTTTAAACTTACCACCAAAAGCCATTAAGCTACAGACCAGTAATTCCTTCACATTTCCTAGACTTTATTTGAATGATTGCTACGAGAAATATTATGTGCAAATGTTTTATAATGTGGCTCTGCCAGAAGGGAGAAAGGCAATCTGTTTAAAACTTACCTTCTGCTACACAAGCAGTCCATAATATAAGCCAAATAATTCCTGCTGATAGTCTCATGGTTTGGATCTTTCTAGGACACAGAGAAGTACAGCACCATCCAGTTCTCCTCTGTTAAGAACTGTGGTTACTGCAGGGAAAGACTTGCTCCAAAGGGAAGTTGAAAATCTGTTTACGAAATCAGGATCACTAGATGCTCCGCCCACTCCCCTCCCCAGCAGCTTCTGCAAAATAAGCTAAAAGGGTAGACCACAAGTCTAGCCAGCAGCGTGGGTGTTTGATCCTGCCCTTGCTGTGTCCTGCCTGTGACCTGCTGAATTGTTCTTGTAAATGCCAGCTTGTTTTCTTTGAAAACAAGTTCAGGTTTCTCGGAATGAGAGGAGCAGGGGCTGGTAATCGCCTCTGGATTTCATAACCACCCAACAGAAAGCAGTGAAAGCCCTTTTAAAAATCATTTAGGGAACTTCACTTAGGCGAGGTTTTCAGGACCAACACCTGGAACCAGTAAAGAAACTTTGCTGAGATGATCACACAAAGCAGGGAACTGCTTTTCCAAATTCACGAAATTAGTCTTCCAAGGAAATTTTTTTTATATGTGTGAGCCAACTGGTCCATGTTTCCTGGGATATAAACTAAAAACTCAAAAATCAAGCATTTCAAATGCTGATGTTTTAACATTGAGGTATCGTATGGTAAGGGATATGGAGGTACAAAAAGTATCTGTAGCGTGCTGCTGCATTGATGCAGAATCCAGGCACCAGGCAGATAATCAACACCTAACTGCTAAACTTGCAACCTCCGTCTTCAGTCTTCATTTCTATCTGCTTGGCTCCCCCAATTTCCACCCACAGTTGGTGTTTCCAAGAAGGTGGACTATATTTGTCTGTACTTAGTATATGTAAGTGGGGAGAAGCAATTTACTCCTTTGTTTAGTTAGAGTCCTTCACTCAGAACTTTATTTGGGGCATCAAGTTGTAGGACATGGCTCCTGGCTCTTAATTTTTGTTCTATGCAGTATTCAATTTCAATATAGGACAATTTTTAGTTATCCTGTGCATGTTAATGATAGAATCCTGCTAGGAAGTAATACAAATAGTCCCACTATGTTATACTCTGTGGGGTTTTTAAACTGTTGCTATATCAATATATAAATGGATAAACTGAGCACAGGACATTTAAACGTTCTCTTAAGGCCATAAGAACTTTCTGGCGTGATATGCTAAACTCAGGGCTCTAATACCCCAAAACATACATTGAATCTATACAGATTGATATTTTCCGATGGTTTGCCTCCTAATCTGGTATGTAGAGACTCTATTGCCAATAGCTATTAGAAGAGTGGTTTGACTTGTGTGTGTGAGACAACAGCAACTTAAGGAAGGAAAGGTTTGCTTTGACTCACACTTGCCATAGACATAGCAGGGTAAGGACAGCCACAGGAGCAGGAGCAACTTGTCACCTGGCAACCACAGTGCGGTTGCAGAGAGCAGTGATAAATGCTTGCTCAACTCTCTGTTTCTTCAGTCTGAGACTCCACCCCACAAGAGATAAAAGAACAGATTATAAAACCTCATTTCAGAGTGCTTAATGCTAATCATGTCACAACAGCTACCTTAACGTCCTAAAGTTTTGTTCATTTTATCAGATAAAATGGACAGAATGTTTTTAAACTGTGGCAATACTAAAATGTACAGACATTACAAATCATGGGTGGTGAAATTCTGACTTTTCTAATATTTTGATAACAAGTAACAAATTTTAATCAGCTATAGAAAGTAGACGTTTTTATTTTTATCTCTAGTGAAGCCATTAATAAATTGAGGCTTATGGCAAATGATCAAAAGTATATAGACAACCAAAATCTGAAATTTAAGAGTATCATAGATCTTATTATGTAAATAATATTCATATTATATTACTTTTTAATTCTTATTCATAATTTTTGCAAATCTATTTTATTTTATTATTTTCCAAATATCATTGAAAAGGTAATTGTACAAGTCACCTCATGAAAAACTGGACTGAGGGTAACTCCTGCTGGTTCTCACCAGAGAAATTACATATTTATTTGAACACTAGAAGTCAAAAAGGTACAATGGCAAAAGGAAAACAACTTTAACAAATGGTGCTGGCATAACTGTATGTCAACATGTAGAAGATTGCAAATATATCCATATCTATCACTTTGCATAAAACTCAAGTCCAAGTAGATGAAAGACCTCAACATGAAGCCAGTTACATTGAACCTAATAGAAGAGAAAATAGGAAGTAGCCTTGAATACATGGGCATAGGAGACAACTTCCTAAATATAACATCAGTAGCACATACAGTGAGAACAAAAATCAATAAATGGGACCTCCTGAAACAGAGAAGCAAGACAAAGCAACAGCCTAAAGAATGGGAAAAGATCTTCAACAGCCGCATCTGACAGAGGGCTGATCTGTGGTGTGGGAGGTTCTACTGACCATGTGTTGTTTTTATTGGCTAATGAATAAAGAAACTGTTTTGAGCCCCTGATAGGGTAAACAGAAATAGGCAGGGAAAACTAAACTGAATGCCAGGAGAAAGGAGGGTAGAGTTAGAGAGAAGCCATGTAGCTCCGATGGAGACAGATGCCAGAAATTTAGCCAGTAAGCACAGCCACGTGGCGATACACAGATTAATAGAAATGGGTTAAATTAATATATATGAGTTAGCCAATAAGAAGCTAGAGCTAATGGGCCTAGCAGTGATTTAATTACTACAGTTTCTGTGTGATTATTTTGGAGTTGAGTAGCCGGGAACCAACAAACAGTCTCCTACAACAGAGCTCCAAAATATATAAAGAACTCAAGAAACTATACAACAAAATACTAAATAATCTAATGAAAAAATGGGGTGGAGATATAAACAGAGAATTCTCAACAGAAGAAACTCAGATGGTCAAAGGACATTTAAGGAATTGCTCAACATCCTTAATCATCAGGGAAATGCAGATCAAAATGACTCTGAAATACCATCTTCCACCTGTCATAATGGCTAAGGTCAAAAATACTGAGGAGAGCTTAGGCCGGAGAGGGTATGGAGCAAGTAGAACAGTCCTTCCCTGCTGGTGGGAGTACAATCTTGTACAACCATTCTTGAAATCAGTATGGCAGTTTCTCAGAAAATTGGGAATCAATCTACCTCAATACCCAGCGATATCACTCTTGGGCATATATTCAAAGGATGCACAATCATACCACAGGGACATTTGTTCAACAATATTTATAGCAACATTATTTGTAATAGCCAGCACCTGGAAACAACCTAGATGCCCCTCAACTGAAGAATGTGTGAGGAAAATGTGGTACATTTACACAATGGAGTATTTTGCAGTTGTTAAAACAATGACATCATGAAATTTGAAGACAAATGGATGGACTAGAAGAAACCAGACAACCCAAACTCAGAAAGACAAACACATTTTGTACTCACTCATAAATGGATAGAAGACATAAAACAAAGTAAAGGATAACCAGACTACAATTCACAGGTCCAGAGAATTGGAAGCATGGGTGGAGGGGACAGGGTGGAAGGGGAGAAGGGAGGAAAAAAGGGAATAGGAAAACTATATAGCTCAATAAAAGCAATTCTAAATAGTGACTGGATACTCTCTATTGCATCAAGCTGGTGTCTGGAGACAGATAACAAACAGGTCCTGAAGTCCTCAGCTGCAAGTTTCACAGAGTTGCAGGAAAAAGAGAGCTGTGCTGAAGGCATTCAGTGACATGCATAACTTATATGTACAATTGGTTTTATTTATTTTACTAATCAATTTTGTTTTGTCTGGTTTTTGAGACAGGGTTTCTCTGCCTCTGCTGTCCTGGAATTTACTCTGTTGACTAGGCTGTCTTCAAACTCACAGACATCTATCTGCCCTTGCCTCCTGAGTATTGAATTAAATGTGCATGTCACCACTGCTAGGCTTTACTTAACAATTTTAAACTTATAATTTATGATAATTCATCTTTAATTTTATCTATATATCTATTTTAAAATTTTTAATTTGAAATTTTTGAGAGTTTTATACATGAATACACTGTATTTGAATGATTTCTACACCTCTCTCCCCTTTGCAACTCCTCCTATGTTCGCCCTGCCCCTCTCTAATTCTTGATCTCTTTTTCTATAATCAACATCATATATGTACACTTACGTTTATATATGTATACACTCAGAGTCTAGTGACTCTAATTAATGTTGCTGCATATATTTGTGTCTAGGGGTGATCACTCAGGATTGAGAAACCCAACAGGAGTGTTGGTCACTGAAGACAACTAATTCTCACAGTCATTGACTGCTTTTAACTTTTCATTTAAGTGTGAAATTTTCCTCAGTTCACATTGTCATCTTGTTTGGTGTCATCTTGAGAAGTTCTTGTATAGGTAAACATATTGTTAAATTTATAGGTGCACCAACCCTATCCTGATTCTCTGTCTTTTACAATCTTTCCATACCTCTTATGTGATGTTCCTTGAGATTTGGTTATAGGAGTTGTGTTGTATGTGTATCAGTCATGCTGGGAATCACACAAACATTTATTCTCTGCCTTTTGATTCTGTAATACACTCTATCTGCTGCACAAAGAGAAGCTTCTTTGATGAAGGGTGAGAGCTGAACTTACTTATGGGTATTTAAGGACAAATATTTAGAATATAGTTGGAAGCTGTATTAGTTTGGCAAAATAGCAGTAATAGGTTTTTTCTATAATCTCTCTAGCTGTGCATTCTTGGGTAGGTTTACAGTAACAGGCATGAATTCCCTCCTATTGATTCACTTTTTTATTGATTTATTTTTATTAAATTGCTTTTTGTTGAGGTCTACATTTTTTTCTGCTCTCCTCCCTACCACTCCCCTCCACTTCAACCCTCTCCCAAGGTCCCCATGCTCCCAATTTACTCTGGAGATCTTGTTTTTTTCTACTACACATGTAGATGATATCTATGTATGTCTTTCTTGGGGTCTTCATTGTTGTCTATGTTCTCTGGGATTATGATTTGTGGGCTGGCTTTCTTTGCTTTATCTTTAAAAACCACTCATAAGTGAGAACATGTGTCTTTCTGGGTAATTGTCTTTCTGGGTCTGGGTTACCTCACTCAAAATAATGTTTTCTAGCTGCATCAATTTGCCTGCAAATTTCAAGATGTTATTATTTTTTCTGCTGTGTAATACTCCATTGTATACATGTACCACATTTTCCTTATCCATTCTTTGGTTGAAGGGCATTTAGGTTGTTTCCAGGTTCTGTCTATGACAAACAATGCTGCTATGAATATAGTCATGCACATGTCCTTGTGGCACGATTGAGTATCCTTTGAATATATACCCAAAAGTGGTATTACTGGGTCTTGAGTAAGGTTTTTTCCTAATTTTCTAAGAAATCACCATACTGACATCCAAAGGGGCTGTACCAGTTTGCATTCCCACTAGCAGTGCAGAAGTGTTCCCTTTTCCCCACAACCTCTCCAACTTAAGTTGTCATCAGTGTTTTTGATCTTGGCCATTCTTACAGGTGTAAGATAGAATTTCAGAGTTGTTTTGATTTGCATTTCTCTGATGACTAAGGATGTTGAGCATTTCCTTAAGTGTTTTTCAGACATTTTAGATTCCTCTGTTGAGAGTTCTCTGTTTATGTCTTTACTCCATTTTTTTATTGGATTGTTTGTTCTTTTGGTGACCAATTTCTTGATTCTTTGTATATTTTGGACCTCTGTCTGATGTGGGGTTGTTGAAGATCTTTTCCCATTTTGTAGGCTGTCGTTTTGTCTTATTGACTGTGTCCTTTGCTTTACAGAAGCTTTTGATAATCTTACCAAAAGCAATCCACAGATTCACTCTTAAGTCCAATGAGACAACTTTTGGTTACTCCCATGATGTCAGCGGCACTGTTGTACCATTTAGTGATATGTTTCTTAGCCAGTTGTTCTGAGCAGTAATTGGTTAAACATATTATAAAATGTACAACAGTACTCAAGGACTTTTTTTTTTGGTTTTTCGAGACAGGGTTTCTCTGTATCTTTGGAGCTTGTTCTAGAACTAGCTCTTGTAGACCAGGCTGGCCTCGAACTCACAGAGATCCTCCTGCCTCTGCCTCCCGAGTGCTGGAACTAAAGGCATGTGCCACCATTGCCCAGCTTTTTTTTTTCTTCTAAGGACATATTTTAAAGGAATAATGTTACATAGAACCAATACCTCCTGAGGTGGCAGCTTTGCTCTGATTTGTGAACTAATATGCATAACAGCAACTACAGGTGCTTATTTGACACTAAATTTAAGTTTAAGTTAATTAAGGAGAGAATAGATGGAGGCTATCACTCATGCATCCAAGAGGGTAGCTAGCCCATGAATGAGAATTCCATCTAGTACAGTAAGTGGTAGACTATACATGAACAGTAGTAGACTGTACCAAGCTCTGAGAGGACAGAGGGGGAGAGTGAGAGAAGAGGACCAAGAGAAGCACAACAGAGAGGGAGCCAAGAAGCCTAAAAGAGAGAGAGCCAAGAGTCAAGAAAGATTCCAAATCAAGAGTATTCATGGCTTAAATGGTAGGGTTACATAGGGATGAGAAGCTGGAGGAAGAGAAGCCAAAAAGCTGGAGTTATGGTAGGGGCAGAGTGAGAAGTATTGAGAAGAGCCACAGGTACTGAGCGAGCAGGGAGGCCAGCATGTGCTTTGGTATGTACGCTATCAGGCACCACAGTTAGCCATTTGACTTTGGTTCCTTTTGGACCTGACACTGAGGTGAGTGGTCACTGAAAACCTGTTTAAGAAGCAAAGAAAGAAAGAAAAACTGAGAAAGCAGACCAAAAAGTGAGACAGTCCAGAGTCCATTTCCAAAGGCCAAGTACTCTGCTTTCACTGTAGAGTCAGGGAAACTGCAGAGTGAAAACCAATGTTTAAAACAAAGACAGTTTCTAGACAATTATAATGTGCTTTTAGTAATGAGACAGTAAGAGAGAGAAGGTCGGGAGAACAGATATAAAAATTGGGTGACACATACTGTCCCTCTTCATGCAGGGGGAAATGCGGAAAGCAAAGGAGCCAAGAGAGGAGCAACAACTCAAAACCACAAACTCCAGTTGATGTGTTCTTAAGAAATTAATAATCCTACTAGACCAGGATCCTGGAGTTCACATACCATATAGGTGACAAGAAAATCCTTTCTTTTAAATAGTAAATCCCGCTCCTCTCAACAGTCAACTGCATCAATGGCGAGAAAGACAGTTTTTAAAAACTTATGCTAAGTCAACAGCTAGGCATCTACAGAGGCAATGGTTCCTGGTAAATGGCTCATTCTGGGACCCAGCACAAGTGTAATTGGATGGACCTCTGAAACCCAGTCTTCAGAATATCTCTAGGTAAAAAGGAGAACATTGTTTAGTCAGACCTCTACAATATTAGATAAGGTGGAAATCTGATACTAGCATTAGACTATATCAGAATCCACAGATAGCTGCTAATCTGTCACCTGAGGAGCCAGAAGGAAGATCATATTTGTGTCTATGTGAAAGGCATTCATAAACATACTGGCAAGACATTGTCATGTGTTGTGTGACATTTACTCTTTTGGCTTTGTGAGGGCTCATCACCCAGTTTCCAAATAAATTCCAAACAGAGGCTTATTTATAGTTATGAATGCCCAACTTGTTTCTTGCCAGCTTCTTTTACTTAAATTATCCCAACTACCTTTTATCTCTGGACTTTTATCTTTCTCTATTTCTGTATACCTTTCTTTACTTCTTTCTCCATGGCTTGCTGTATAACTGGTTGAGTGAACCCTGATGTCCCTCTCTCCTTGTTCCCTATTTTCTTCCACTCTCTGCCTACCAGCCCCACCTATCTTTGCTCCTGCCCTACTATAGCCATTCAGGTCTTTATTAGGACCATTAGGTATTTTAGACAGGCAAAGAATAACAGCTTCACAGAGTTAAACAATTGCAGCACAAAACAGTTCCACACCTTAAAATAATATTCCTCAAATTTTCCCTTTTTTCTTTCTAAAGAAAACTGAAGAATTTTAACTTTAACATAGTAAGAATTTATACAATAAGAACAATTATCAAAAGATTGCATTCACAATGTACTGAATTCTAATTTGTATTTGATAATTTAAAGAAAATTTTCCATAATCTATCCTATCTTAGTAAATCCAAAATTTTATACATAACTTAACTTTCTATCATATCTAAGAAAAACTGCAACTATAAATATCTAGTCTTCAACTCCATCAAAGGCACCAGAAGGATATAATATTATTTAAATAAACAAAAAGTGTTCAAGTAACTTCCAAAAGCTCTAGAAGTGACATCTGACTGCCTGGACAGTCACCCTAAGATCCTTTGAAATGTTGGTGCATCTATCTTTAGCTTATAGGCCTATAATATCTGGCAGAGTTTTCAATGAAGCAGAAAATTTCAATGATTTTACCACCTTTATTGGTAGTTTGTCAGTCACTTTCCTCTGTGTCTTGCAAAATGTCTGGCAGTTTCTTCTGTGAAACATGAACTCTGAAGGACCATCTTGCCTTGTTTGGGAAAAGTTTGCAGCAGCCACTTTTCTGTGGGTTCTATATGTCTAGTCTGCACAGCACATAGTCAGAAGTCAAAAGCAAGAGCAGTTTCTTTGCTCCATGGCTAACCTTGCCACAATGAAAGCAAACTCAATAAGGAGTTTCTTCAGTATCCTTAACCTCTCTGAAGTAAATTGGTGCTGTCACGAACAGATGTGTCTCATTGTCATGCAAAATTTTAAATTAGCAAAACATTCAAAATACCACATTTTATAGTTCTTTGAAAAGATTTGAAGACTATCTATCTAAAATATATCTCTATATCATCTGGAAAATATAACTAGCATATCTACAAATTTGACCTGTGTTCTTAATTATCCTATATAATTCATAATAATAATTTTCAAAACTAGAATTTTACCTTACATTTTTAAATGAACTGATTAGGTACAATACTTTAAAAAATATATATGTATATATATATATAATATTTCGTAACAAAAATAAACTTAAATTGGTATCAATATACAAAATCCTTTAAACAAGTGTAGAAACATATACAGATATGCAGTGTGCTGAAATAAAATTATCTTAAATATTATCAATATACAAAAGTCTTTTAAACAAAAGTAAAAACATATATACAGTATAAAAATTGACTTTGAATTTATATCCATATACCAAAATCCATGCCAAGATAAAATTTCTGAGGGTAATAGTTGTCTTTTTTTCCTATATTCCTATATTCCCCTAATATATAACAAACATTCATTGTTGTGGGAGGTCCTTCTCTCTGTGTGTTGCTTTTATTGGTTAATTAATAAAGAACTGCCTTGAGCCTATGGCAGGGACAAACAGAACTAAGTGGGGAAAGCTAGGCTGTATGCTGGAGAAAGAGAGGTGGAGTCAGAGAGAAGCCATGTAGCCTGCCAGAGACCGATGCCAGAACTCCAGCTGGTAAACCATAGCTACATAGTGATATCCAGATTAATAGAAAGGGGTTAAATTCATATGTAAGAGTTAGCCAATAAGAAGCTAGAACAATGGGCCAAGCAGGATATAATTAATACAGTTTCTGCATGATTATTTTGGTTCTAGGCAGCTGGGATGAACAAGCAGCTCCATACTACAATTCATGACCCACAAAAAACCAAAATACTACCCACAACCCACTATTGGGAATATGGACATTGTTTTCTACAGACTGCTTCCTGCTAAATGTGGGTAAATTATTTTTAGGGTCTCAGAGAGAAAATTTGAGATAATGGCCACGTCTTAGTAATGCCAGTTATAACTTTGCTGATTGATATCAACTGTCAAGATTCAGGAGGTCTCCCCTGATCAAACCAGATCAAACCAAATCAACCTAAAATGTATCCACAGCCTCGTGTTTCTTGTGGAAACAAAAGCAAAACCTCTTCTCCAAAGCATTTTTGATTTGCATTTGACAAATATATTTTTTGACTTTTTTAAAGTTAAGGAATACTTAAAATATCCAGGCTGGTTTATTTCAACAGTCCTTTTTCCAATTTCAGGTCTCTTAGCAGCTCTCCTTTGACTGCAATCAAAAAATTTAAAATCAACACAATACTATATGAGATCCTGGCTCCCTGTGTTTTCCACCTTTATGTGACTTTTTTTCTTTTACATTATTTTAGTGTCTCTTTAAAGACTTTATTATTTTTAATCTATTTATTTCTTTCTATGATTGCCATGTATGGGATGTCCTTCTATCTATGTGTTGCATTTACTGGTTAATGAATAAAGAAATTTCTTTGGCCTGTGATAAGGAGGAATAGAGATAGGCAGGGAAATATAAACTGAATGCTGGGAGAAAAAAGGTAGAGTAAGAAGATACCATGTAGCCACCAGAGGGGAAAGACATGAGCTGCCAACTGGAACTTTGCAGGTCAGCCACAAGCCTCATGATAAAATATAAAATAATAGAAATGGGTTAATTCTAGATGTAAGAGCTAGCCAAATAGAAGCTAGAGTTAATAGGCCAGGTGGTGATTTAATTAATACAGTTTCTATGTGATTATTTCAGGTGTGGGAAGACAAGTGGTCTCCTACTAAAAATTGGTGTCAATGTGGCAAACTAAATCCAGTTAAAACCTGAGAGGGATTGCAAAGGAATTCTAGATGCTAAAAAAACAAAGTTTAGCTGCATTTTTTTTTTCCTGAATGGGCTCTGCTTGGTGGCAGCATGTTGCAGCTCCTTTAAAAGAGGTCTTCCTGATTCAATGGTAGCAAAAACAAAAACAAAAAATAAAAAAAGAATGTGATGTTTCAAAACTGCAGCATCCTTGTTCACCAGTACAAATGGCTCCAATTCTTTCAGGACGTCCAGCCAACAAGCATTTAAATAGGGTCTGTGAGCAGAATGCTACAGTTTATTTATTGACAATACAGACTGGCTGTGTGCCTAAAAATGGGATAATATACATGGCTCTCAGAGGGAGTGAACATACCTCCACCATGTTGGGCTGCGCAGAGCAAGCAGGCAGCCTCATGTTGGCCCTCACCACACCCACTTAGCATTTAAAGAAAGGCACTTCTGATCAGAAAATAGTTACAGATAGACAATAAAGACAAATTCAGATTAAAAAGACCTCTAATGGGTCACAGTTGGATAAATGTATATAGGCTTTGGAGAGAGAAGAAGAAGTTTATAAAGAGTTATAAAAAGTGATTTTTACAGTTAAAACAAAGTCTTTAAAGAGTATAGATAGTCATAGATCAAAGGAGTAAAGATGATAAAGTAAATATTAAAAAGCAATAAAGAAAAATAAGCCTAGTAAAGCTGGAATATACACAGAGAGTCTGGAATATGTATATTATTGTTTTCTTTGATTTTTTGACTGTGAAGGAGCTGAGTACAGAGAGACATTTCATTGTATGGGCTGCTAATTTAAACCAACATACATATTTTAAAGGTATCTTGACTTCACAACTTGGGTCTAATGATTTGTTGCTTTGGAAAAGAGGTTTTTCTTTTGCTTCCACAGAGGATGAGAGCCTGTGTAATCCTTCCAGACTAATGTGGTTTGATGGACCAAAAACCCCTAAAAAGTCACTGTGAACAACCCCAAACATTCTTCATACCACAAAAAGTAGGAAGCAGTTTGGAGAGAAATATGCTGAAATTCCCAAATATTGTTTATAAATATTTGTTTCCATTTAGAGGGGACATGCTATAGAGATTTGTATTCATATGGATATTAGTCTACTGATAGAAATTTAAGTCAATTTTGTTATACGTATATTTCTGCTCTTGATTAAGGATTTGTGTTTGTGTAGCTCATTTAGAAATGTGTAATCAAGAAATATGCTAATAGAGAGTTATGTATAATAGTCAAGCTTGTAGTCATGTTAGTTAGGTTTTCTAGATATGTAGAGATATATTTCAGTTATATAGGTATTCTTTAAATTTTTCATTAACCTTCAAATATGGTATTTAAAATGTTTAACACTTTGGCTTTTTCATGACAGCACAAATCTACTTCAAGAGAATGATGGGCATTGAAGAGGTTTCTTATGGAATTTGCTAGCCATTTGAGCAAGAAACTGCTGTTGCATGGATTGCTTGATATTATGCTGTGTGAACTGGACATGCAGGGCCCAAAGAAGAATGACTGCTGAAGTTGTCCAAAGAAGGTTAGATAGTCCATAGGGGTTCCTGCTTCATGAAAGAGTCTGCAAGACATTATTTAGGACACACAAAAAAGTGACTGACAAACTGCCAATATAGGCAGAAATGTCTTTGAAATTTCTTACTTCATAGAAAAGTTTGCAAGCTACAATGGGCCTGTAGGCTGAAGATGGATGCTCCAATGTTACAGACGCCCTCTGGGTTACTGTTCAGGAAATGAAATGTCTCTGTCAATTCTAGAGTTTTGGAAGTTGCTTGCAATGTACTTCCTGTTAGCTTAGGTAATATTATATCCTTGTGGAGTCTTTGATGGAGTTGAAGAATAGATGTAATTATAGTTTTCCTTAGTTACGATAAAATATAAAGTAGATATAAATATTGTAACTGTCATTCTTGCTTGATACCTGTTTTGTTATAAGTGATTTTACTATGTTAAATTTTAAACCTTCCTTTTATTTAAACAGAAAAGGGGAAATGGTGTGGAAAGTCTTTCTGTATACTTGTTGCCTTTGAGTGGACATGTTGTCAGTTTATACAGAAATCACATTTAGAAAAGCATCATTTTTAGAAATCACATTTAGAAATCATCATAACTGACTGTAGGTAGGCTACTGCATGGAGACAGTGTCTGAACCTGGCCTCAGAATGCCTATCTACCAGTTCTCATAGTTTCTAAAGCCACTGCTTTCCTCTAAGTATGATGCTGGATATTTAGTCAAGTCCTTGAACACATGGATGGAAGAGAACCCTGGAGTTGCTATACAGAATTTTTATAATGTATTAATCAAAGGCAACCCTAATTTTAAGGGTAACCTGTGACTCAGTTTACTCTCCATTTAGTGGTTGCAAGGCTCTGCTGAAAATCGCAGGGCAATCTGAGGACTAGAAGGGCAATCCCTTTGGCTACACATTGGGTGACTATTTTCCCAGGCAGCTCTGAGTGCTATGACTGCTAAAACCCTAGATGAGGCCTGACACTCTCACTATCCAGTAACTCCCAGTCTACCTTTTACAGATACCACACTGTAAAATTTTTCTCTTTTTTATATAAAAGATATTGTGAGTCTGTACATGAAAGCTGTTTTTTTCCTGATGTCATTTTATCTTGTAGAAGCTTTCAGCAAAGAAATTGCCATGAGTTCCAGAAAAGACTCTGGATTTTGAAATATTTATGTATTCAAATGGGTAGAATTATCAGGACTCTTGAGGTTGAAATGGATGCATTTTGTATGAGGAGATGACCATGAGACAATGGCAGCCAGAAGTGAAATATGAAGGTGATTCAACTAAAAACACCTTCCTTGCTGTCACTGTTCTATTGCTGTGAAGATGTACCATGACCACCACAACTCTTATAAAAAGAAAGTGTTTAATTGAATCCTACTTACAGTTTCAGAGGTTTAGTCTATTATTATGGCAGAGAATAAACAGAAGACATGTTGATAGAGAAATAGCTGAGAATTCTATATCTAGATAAAAACAGACAAGAGGAAGAGAAAAACACTAGGCCTGGTATGGGCTTCTGAAACTTCTAAGCCCCCTATTAGTGACATATGTCCTAAAACAAGGCCACATCTCCTAACCCTATTCAAATAGTGTCACTCCATTTAATGATCAAACATTCAAATATATGAGCCTATGGGAGCTATTCTAATTCATACTACCATGTTCCTCTCTCTGCACCCCATAGGCTTGTAGCTATATCATAATGCAAAAATGTTTTCATCCCAAGTTCAAAAGTTCTCACCATTTATCACAGACTCCACAGTGTTTAAAACTTTAAAGTTCTAGGTCTCATGTGAAACTCAAGAAAATATTTTAACTGTAACCTTCAGTAAAACCAAAATCAAAAATTACATCATATACTTACAACCTCCAATGACACAGGAAATGGACTGTTATTCTAAAAGCTAATAAAGGAAGCATTGTTGTGGAATAATGTTCTTGTACACTCTAAAGACTAATTTGCAGGCAGGAAGTATAGGCAGAACAACCAGACTAGGAGAATTCCGGGAAGAGAAAAGACATAGAACCAGCTAGAAGCAAAAGAAGCAAGATGAAAATGCCATACTGAGAAAAGGTACCAAGCCAAGGGGCTAAACATACACAAGAATTATGGGTTAATTTAAGTTGTAAGAGCTAGTTAATAATAAGCCTGTGCTAACAGGCCAAGGAGTTTATAATTAGTATAAGCCACTGTGAAGTTTCTGTGGGATGGAATGGCCGCAGGACTGGGTGGGATAGAATCTTCAATTTACAAAGTATAGTGAGGAAATATTGGACTAAATCAAGACCAAAAAAAAAAGCAGGGCAAATTCCATATTCTGCATATCTGATGTCAAAGTGCTCAACAGGTATCCAGCTCCCTTCTGCTTTGTTGATATAATGTATGTCTCTTTCTTGAACTGTTTCTACACCTGGTCTGCTACTTTGGCAGGTATCCTACAACACTGGCATCTCCAACATCTTGTGGTCTTCAATACAATGCAGATTTTAATTTCACAGCTTCACAGAATGCCCTCTCTGGACCTTGTCTGTGGGAACCCTTCAACCAATGGCCTTTGGGATGATGGCCCACTTTGGGCATGGTCTTAGGTACTATATATGCAAACATAGAGGCATGCATGAGTTCCTTGGCTGCTGGATTTGGTTCCAGTTCCCTGCTCATCCAGAGGACTGCAGATGACTACATTTTCTGTGAGTCTACCTGTAAATAAGTAAACCATTATTATACTCCATTCTTGGCTAGTGTGGGACTATTTTATTATAAACCTCAACAGATTTCTGTGTGAATGTAGGCAACAACATCCACATAAAAGCTGAGAGAGCTTAGGAAGGAATTATAGACACAAAAGAACAAAGTTAAGTACAGCTTCTTGGTAGCTGCATATTTTTAGATAGTCTCTGCTTGATGGTATAAGCAGGGTACTCCAGCTCCTTTAAAAGAGGTCTTCCTGACTCAGCATTGGCAGTGAAGGCTGCTACATGGTTTCTTTAAAACAGGGCTTCCTGGTTCGTTCTAGCAGCATGATCTCTGGCTCTTTTGGGAGGTCCTGTACTTAAATGGGGTTTGTGAGCGGTATGCTACTAGTCGCTTAATGGTGACAAGGACTGGCTATGTCACTGGAACTGGGGTGGTGAACATGCCTCACCCATGTTGGACTGGGTGCAGTGATGATCAGATAGGACTGAGGAGTTGGTTCTAGCCATGCCCACTTAGTATTTTTTTTTTTAAAAAAAGTCGCTCCTGGTCAGAAAATGATTACAGATATGCAATAAAGACAGATTCATACAAATATAAGACTCTGAACTGGTTATAGTGTGTTTAAAAAAATGTACATAGGCTTGGGAGAGAGAAGAAAGAGTATAGACAATTATAAAAATGGTTTTAAAAAATAAAACAAAGTTTTTAAAGAGATATTAAAAGTAATATAAAGAGGTACAGACAGTCATAGATTAAAGGAGTAAATAAATATAAGTCATGCAATGATAAAATATATACAGAGTCTGGATTATGCATATTATTTTGTTTTCTTTGAACTTTTTGACTGCAGATCTGTGGATGCCTTTTAGGCTAATATGGTTTGATGGAACAAGAACCCGAAAGGTCTCCACGAACCCCCAAAAATACTTCGCTGAACAGAAAGCAGGAAGCAGTTTGAAGAAAACAATGCCAAAATACCCAAAATGATTGTTTATAAATGTTTTTCATTTAAATGGAGATATGATATAGAGATGAATACTTTGCATTGGTATGGATCTTGGTCTATTGATACAGATTTAAAGTCGATTTTGCTAACTGTGCAGCTCATTTAAAAAGGTAATATATAGTTAAGAAATACAGATTAATAGATAATCTTCTGTAATAAACTTTTAATTATGTTAGTTAGGATTCTAGACATATTTCAGTTAGATAAATAATCTTCAACACTTCAAAGACTTACAGAATATGGCATTTAAAAGGTTTTAAGAAATTAGGCTTATCTCAGTAATGTGGCAGGACCCACAGAAAAATGACTGACAAACTTGCCTAAGGTGAGATAGTCCTTCAGGGTTCCTGCTTCATGAACGAACTGCCAGACATTTTTTCAGGACATAGAAGAAAGCATCTGATGAACTTTGCCATTACAAAAGCAAAACAGATCTTCAAATTTCCTCCTTCATGGAAAACTCTGTCAGATATTATGGGCCTACAGGCTGAAGATGGATGCCCTAACATTACAGAAGAACTTTTGGTGACAGTTCAGACAGCAAGATATCTCTGTAAATTCTAGAACTATGGAAGTTTCTTACAATGCACTTCCTGTTTACTTAGGTAATATTATATCCTTCTGGGGTCTTTAAAGAGTTGAAGAAAGATAGTTATAGTTTTCCTTAGTTATGATAAAAGATAAATTAGATATAAAACTTTAGACTCACAAAGATAGGGTAGATGATAAAGTATTTTTCTTAATTTTCCAAATGTAAATGGACTAAATACTTTCACTATAATTCTTGCTTAATAACTGTTTTGTTATATGTAATTTTACTATGTTAAAGTTAGAATCTTCCTTTGCATTTAGACAGAAAAGGGAAGATGATGTGGGAGTCCCCTCTGTTTGTTATGAATATGTTATGGATAACCATTGGTTATTAGAAAAGCTGTTTTGGCCAATGGTTTAGTAAAGCTAGGAAGGAAATCCAAACATATATATATATGTACATATATATATACACACATATATATATATTAGGTGATGTCAAGGAGATTACATGTAGGTGCTGAAAAAAAGATGCCAGCCACAAGCCAGAACCTCAACCATAGGCCAGAGCCTTGTGGCAATACACAGGTTAATAGAAATAGGTTAATTTAGTATATAAGAGTTAGCTAAAAATATGCATATGGGCCAAACAGTGTTGTAGATTCTGTGAGATTATTCACATCTGGGTGGCTGGAAAATGAATGAGCAGTCTTCACTCAACAAATGATTGTGAGCTATTGATACAAATTCAAATTATATTTGTTATATTAAATATCCTAATTCTGCTTACAATTTTTGTGCCCCTATGCAAAGTTATTTTGTCATATTGTATCTGTGCATGCTTTTACCTCTGCTTAAGATATTTTGTAAATTGATGTAATTTTAGGATATTGTGGGAGCCCACATGTGACTCAGTTTCCATCTGGAGTCATTTTTTACTTATGTCATTTGACTTCAAGCTTCCTATTATGCTTTTTTCAATAACCTTGAGGGCTATAGAGACTTCTGATTTAGCCCAGGAGAAAAGAACAGCCTATTTAGTAAAAAAGTATACTGCTGACATCAAACCTCAGAAACATCATGATAGAAAGTAAGGCTGCTTCCAAACAGCAAGCACATGTTGGAGAGGAGGCTGCTCACTCAAGGACAGGAATAGTATCGTGGTTAGATACTGACTGGCAATCTGTGCTGTGCTTTGTTCTGCTTTTGTATATAAGCAAGTTCTGAAATAAACTCTGGGCTGTTTGAGTACTTCAGCATGACCAGACAGACCTCTGGATTCTATCCTGTCTTCTGTTCTTTTTCCTCTAACTTTTCTTTGGACTCTATCCAGGAACCCTAGATGACTTTGTAGGAGCAGGCTGCTATAGGTGGTGCCCAATGTGGGACCTGCTGGGGAGGGGTGTCTTCATAGAGACACCACAGATCTTAAGGATGCTTGGAATGCAGTAAGTATCTCCCTGGAATATCAGCAGTCCTGTGATGTAAATACAAAAAACTAAGCAGTCGTGTGGTGTAAATACAAATACTAAGCAGTCCTGTGGAGTACAACAAAGAAGTTAGTTGTGCAGAGTGAAAAATAAGTAAGAAGTAACTCAAGTATAAGTGTAAAATAAAAAGTAAGTTGAATATAAATGTATAAAATAAATATAGGCCAAGGAAATACTAAACAGCTGTTTGTGCATTTATGGAAAGATATTTTAAAAGATAGAGGTGCCAAGGTAGACCATCAACTACTGTGTACATTTTTAAAATTAGTACATTTACTTACAGATATTTAAAAGGTTAGGGATACTAAGGAAGGACAACAACTGCCACACCCACAGCGGTGTCGCCTGTGTGACAACGATGCCTCTGGTTCGGGGAACACAGGCTGGGGGGTTCGTGCCATTCGCGGATAGGCCTCCAGCGGTTCCTTAGCAATCAGCTCAGGTCATGAACTTGAACTCAAGATTATATACTCACTGCTGTCATAGATGGTTAGCTACCTCTGCTATTCTTTTCTGTTTCCTGATAATGTTCTTTGCTATACTTGGCCAAAACGTATAATTTTACCAGAGAACCCCTTGATGTTCCTGGGATTGATAATTCTGATAATGATACTAAAACAGTGCTCGAGATGCCTCCAGTGTTTCAAGCCCTTGTGCAAATTCTGGATGATAACAATAAGAGATCAATGGGGGGCATTATGGATGAGTTACAGCAATGAGAACTTTTCCTAAAAAGACTGATGATTTGGGGGAAACATAGATTAAGATCCAGATGTTGTTAGGAAACCCCCATTCTTGGAATAAAGAAACTAAGAAAAAATCTCTTGCAAGATTGAGTATTTTAACACATAAGGCTCATGGGTTAATAGGGTTTAGGATCAGGGATATATGGTGGGAACCACCCAGGAGTACAACTGAGTCACCAGATGACCCCATTCCATACACAGAAAGTTATGAGGATGATAGTCATAAGTATATGATATTTGAGGGACAAAAGCGGAATTATTTAGCTCTACTATTTTTGGATAGGCTTGCTAGATCCCAACCCCCATGGTGTTTGCTACATGAGAAAGTACAAAGAAGTATATTGCAGCAGGTGCAGAGAACTGATTAGGCATATTTGGTCACTAGATGAAATAAAGAAAGGATGAGAAAAAAGGAAGGGCCATGATAGCAAATGTGAGACAGAAACTTTCTATTCCTAGATAAGATGAAACTACTTGTTTGAGGTTTAAGTTTCCAAGGACAAGAGTTCCCCTTCTAAGGACGTGTTATGTCTAACACCTGTTCCTGATAATATGCTTTTCTTAAAAATTGCTGATGTGACTAAAAGAAGCTTTCATACTGTGCCAAGTAATGATACATGACCTTCTGGTTTGTTCTTTGATTGAATACTATATAATGACAACATGAATTCAGTAAAATTGCAGCAGATTCCAACCACTCCCTTGTGTGTTGTGTCTGTCTGTCATTCGCCTAACTTGTGCCTTCCTGGTACCAAGACCCTGATTCTCCCACGGTCTGCCCCTGAGGCAGTCCATGGCAAACAACAATTGTTTCAGTTTCTGAAATGTGTAAAATATATATGCCCCGGTTCCCTACAGAAGGGAATGTGAATTTAGAGATTTAAAAAGGTATGTGTGAATGAATGAGCATGCTTTGTCTTGGTCTGGGCTTTGGCTGTTACTATGGTGCTGTTTTGTGTAATAATGTTTCTGAAAAGTTTAAGTGGTACCAGTACCTATTTGTCTGTCATTACTGTCTGTTGTTGTCTATTGACCTTCTCTGTTAGGCTAGAGGAGACGAGGCAGAGTACCTCTGCCTCTAGCCTCCTGTACATTTTTATTGGATCAGTGTTAGGATTTTGGGTCCCGAAAGAAAGACTTTTCTAAGAAGAGGCATGGCAAGGGCCACCTCCCTTCATTGTTCTCTGGCCTACAGCCAGTCAGCATCTCCCGCAGAGGACATCGGGTACATGCCCATGCTCAGGTGGACAGAGACACTACAGGGAGACATGCTCATGTGAGCAGGGCAGCAGAGAACTGACTGCATGAAGCTGAAAAGCTGCACAGATGTGAAACAGAGAATCTTTGATTGTGGCTGGAGAAGTTAACACTTTTTTTTTTCAGCATTACTGGAAGCCAAGACACACTCTGTGCCCACAAACACTGCTTCCCCTCTTTTCCTAAGTCAAGTTCTTCACTGTGATAACTCTCAAGGTCTCTTCTGCTGGCCAGCAGTTTCTCATCTTAATCCTCTGTCCTGATACTGCTTGAAAAGAAATGTTGAATTATACCAACTTGTATACTTTGGAAAGTGTTGATTTTAAAGTAAAAGTTAAAGATGTGTTATGTTTGGGGAAAATTATGCTTTTGTTTTCACAAAAAAAATACATGGGCTTTAATCATTTAGATCCAGTGGGTTACAAATACTTACCATGTTAAAAAGAAAATACATACATACATATGTATGTATTATGTATTATACGTTTTGGCTCTTGTTTGAAATGTAGCTATGCAATGTTCTAGACTGCTAGAAGAACTCACGAGAGGAGACATTGATGGAGATTTGCATGTTGTCTGAAGGAGAAGGGGGCAAATAAGAGAATGAACTAAAATAGGAAAAGGAATTCATCTATGAGCAATGCTGAATTTAAAGAAAATTTTAAAAAATGTTCAAGATTTTAATATGTCAAACTAATTCTTGTTGATTTTGTTAATAAGGCTGGTGATTCTTCACTGCAGAATAGTTTCATTAACAATGGGATCATGTTCTTTAAAGGAGGAAAAAGGACTATAGTATATAGTCCTAAATATAAGTTAATAATTCATCATCATATTGCAACCCGCTAAGTTACAGGGCTTTATATGATTGGCTTCCTATGAAATGACAAGGCTAAATTAAAGCTCTTAGCTATTCAGACTTTCATAAAAAATTCCAAACATGTTTCTTACAAGCTTCAGGATCACATCTATGGTTGGTAAATGAAAACTGCAGGCTAACTGCTCCTATGATTGTTAACAATTGGACAAAATGCTTATATTATGAGTTTATATAAATTCTAAGGGTCTAAAAAAATTACAGACCTGAGGACAACAATGCAGATTGTAAGGATCTGAAGGCATAAAAGCTTGGATTATATGGGTTTGTGGGGATATTCTAAAAAATATGGATAAAATGTACAAGAAACAATGGCTTAAGATGTATATAAAAATTATTACAATATTTCCTTCCCCTTCCATAATATTATTATACTAGGATTTCAAAAGTTCAGAGTTTAACATTAATAGAGTTCTTACAAGCAAACAGATCAATGATTTCTTACTGTCTGGATAACAAGCTCAAGATTTGAATTTTTTTTGGTTGTCTTTTGAATACAGGTTTATATGCTGTTTAACCCAAATCTATATTTTTTTGTTAGGACTCAAGGATGTGAGTCTACTCCTGCTGTTTTACAGATACCTGTTACCTTCTTTTTCTACTATATCGATTTCAGTATAGACTAATAATGCTAATATATCTGAAACTTTTATGTCCTCTTATAAAATACAAACTTCAGAAAATTGAGAGAATTATATACCTCGGACCCACTTCTCAAAATTCAAAATGATTATGGTATTTTTTCTCTCTCTTGGCCTTGGAACTCTTTCCTTTCCTTAATTATTGAGAATATGAGTATACACGTTTCAAATGAGTTCATAAATTTAACTTCTGTTCCCAGTTTATATCTGTTTCACCAGGTTTCTACTTGTCTGACAAACGCATCCAAGCATCAGTTGCTGATAATAACCTGCTCCAAATGATTATGAGTCCTGTACTTGCTGAAACCTGATATGGACCAATCCAGCCAAAGTGATTACTGTCTTTTTAGCTTGTTAATGAACATCCTTCTAAATTCTCTCAGTGCCTTTGACTAATATTCTAGCCTTCCAGGGACCTAAGAACAATGTCCTAAGGTCAGCAGGAAGTAATTACAGAAATAAATACATTGTCCCTGCTCCTCCCGGAATGTTAGATAAGAAAGGAATTTTGCTGTCAATCATCACAAGGATTTTGGTCACTGATGCCTTGGAATAAATGATCATTTCTATCTGGGTGTCATTAAACTAATGATATTAAAATCTCAATATCAGTCTCTGGAATAAACTCATCTGAAGGATTTGAGATGATGTACTATGCATGGACAAGAAAATTTTGAAAGGGCACATGGGAATCTTAAGGCTCAATTAAAAATATAATAAAAAAGGATTAGGATTATACCCACAGTCACCAGATGTGTGTTTCATTTTTAAATTTTAGAATTTTAAATCGCATGTTTGTGAGCAAATCTTCCATAAATAGACGGATTTTGACATGACAGCACCACCATATAATTTGCTCAGGTCTAATGGAAATATCCATCTACTGGTTTATAAAGGGGTCCCAACACTACTTTGGTATGGGAAGAGGACACATTTGTGGTTTTTCCACAGGATGAAGTTGAAGCTCAATTGGTATGGTGTGTAGAACAGAAAGATGCTAGTCCTGATGTAGCGGATGATAATCCAGAAAAGCCAGAGTGAGACCGATGGGGCCTATGTTCCTGATCCACCTATTTTACATCCTGCTGTTTGGAAAGGAAAGGAGATTGTAGTCACAGTCAACGATATACATCTTAAATCGACCTGCCATAGAAGAGTTCCTGATTACTTAAAAAATTTCTCATGTTGGGTATGGTAAAGGAATTCTTGTGTGTTGTAGGAAGGAGGACCACTTGTTCTTCCCGGCCTCCTGGCTAGCTTAGCCCCAAAATAACCACACAGAAATTGTGTAAATTAAATTACTGCTTGGCCCATTATCTCTGTCCTCTTATTGGCTAACTCTCACATCTTGATTTAGCCCAGTTCTATTAATCTGTATATCCCCATGTGGCAGTGGCTTACAAGGAAAGATTCTTACCAGTGTCCATCTCAGGCAGAGGATCCATGGCATCTCTCTCCCTCTCTGCTTTCTTCTTCCCTTCCTTCTGTTCTGTCTTCCCCACCTACCTAAGTTTTGCCCCTATCAGGCCAAGGCAGTTTCTTTATTCATTAACCCATACAAGCAACACATAGAAAGAAGGACCTCCTATACCACTTGTGTTTTGCAAATAATGTTGCTTTGGGGGGGTGTCTTAGAGTGTTTCCAGAACTAATAATATGATAAGCAATGTACATATTGTACCAAGTTTTTACTTCCTCAAAGTAATTGGGTTTATGATATTTAACACCTTCCCCAATGATTTTTCTCCATGCACAAAGGAACTGTGAGAGTCTGATGGAACTTTGTTGTGAAGACAATGCATTAGTATTATCCCATTAAAGTATAACATCACAAGAACATCACAGTATATTCCTAACTAGCCTAGAAATTGAGAAGATTATAGTTACTCTTATCCTTTGTCTTAATCTTGGGGTCAAGGACTGTCAACTGGAATTTGTTATTCCAGTACAAAATTTCAAAATTCTTATATTTGGAAACTTGCTGATGGCATGGAAAAAAAAGTGGCAGGACAATCCATTTCTTCAAAACCTGTTTGCCCCCTGAAAGGAACTGTTTTGGCTTGTGTCAAAATGCCTTATGTTTTTTTGGTGGGAGGATAAAAATCTCCATGAATTATATATATATATATAATTATATATATATATATATATATATATATATATATATATATATATATATATATATAAAATTCCCTGACTGTATTTTGACTAATTGTATTTCTCATGGAGATGATCATATTTGTGTATTGGTGTTAAAATAACTTTCTTTTGTAATGTTACTGGTGCATGTAAATGATCCATGGTTTGATGACAAAGGGTTACAAATAATTGAAGAAATTAAGAAAGCTTTAGGTAGACAGAAATATGCTTTTGGATTATCTGTAGCAGAGATTTCAGCTCTTATTGTTATGCTTACTACTACTGCAGTTGCTTTAGTGGCTTTGTCTCAGTCTATTCAAAATGTGGGTTTTGTTAATCAGTTATCTAAGAATGTTGAAATATCCTGCTAATTTTGAATGGATTTGTGTTATATTTTCTGTGTATAATGAAAGTGTTATTGGTTGGGAAAGAGTTAAAACACATCGTATGGGAATTTGGCATGATTCTAATGAATCCTTGGATTTTGCTAAATTACATCAAGAGATTTTGGATTTGAAAAAGGCTAAAATGGATTTTGATGGATCAAAAGCAGTTGAAGATATTCTGGAACAATTTAAAAAGACTGTTCCATCATGGTCAGCGTTCACTTCTTAGTGAAGTAAGCAGCTGTTGGAACTTATGTTCTTTTGGGCATAATTTGTTTACCTATAGTTTTCAAGCTGATTATGAACTCACTGTGTAAAGTGAGCTCAGAACTTCATGAAATAAAACTTGGCACATTTCCCTAAAAACTTGATACCAGAGACTTGCAGTCAGAGACAGGAGAGCTTTCTTTGCCTCTTTTCAACCTAAAACAAGAGATGAATCTCTAAGATTCATTTTCCCATATACAGGTAAGACTGGAGTGTGGTAAGGAACCCCCAAGGCAGATGCAGTTTCTGAGGGACTCTAAGAGGTCCCTAAAAATATAATAAAAAGAGGTAATGTGTGGGATCCCACGTGTGGCTCCGTTTCCATCTGGAGTCATTTCTGACTTAAGTCATTGAGTTCAAGATTGCCTGATCTGTTTTTTCAATAAACTTGAGGGTTATGAGAAACTTCTGATTTAGCCCAGGAGAAAAGAACTCTCTATCTAGTAGAAAGTATACTGCTGACATCAAACCTCAGGAACATCAAGATAGAAAGTAAGGCTGCTTCCAAACAGCAAGCACATGTTGGAGAGGAGGCAGCTCACTCAAGGACAGGAATAGTCTTGTGGTTAGATACTTACTGACCCCATCTGTACTATGCTTTGTTCTGCTTTTGTGTAAAAGCAAGTTCTGAAATAAACTCTGGACTGTTTGACTACTTTGGCATGACCAGACAGACCTCCTGAATCTATCCTGTTGTCTGTTTTTTTCATATGACATTTCTTTGGCCTCAAGGATCCCCTATCCAGAAACCCTAGTGGACTTTGTAGGAGTGGGCTCCTACAGGGTATATTTATCATATTGTACTATACATTACTACCTCTGATCAAGATACTTGCATGTTACTTACATTTGGAGGTCATTGTCCTCATTTGCTGCACATTTGTTTAAATATTGTTTAATATTTTAATATGAAACCCTAGTCTTTAAGTGTTATAGGTATTAAGAATTATAGATCAAATGGCATCCATGTTTTCCATATATATAATTAGACTAATCAGGGTCCTTAGATTCATAGAGATTGTATTTCACACAGATAGGTCGTCTTCAACCACTTCAAAAACTGTAGAATATGGCATTTGAATAACTTAGGATTCTGTTGATGTAAGACATGATTGCTTCTGCCAGCACAGATCTATTCTGGAGAGATTGTTGGGCACTGAAGACACTCCACTTGGAGCTTGTTTTCTTCTTGGAAACACTGGCCATTGGGCAAAGAACTGACCCTGCCTCAATCACTGACAAAATGACTGGTGTTCAGACTGGACAAGCAGGATACCAGCAAAAGACTGCCACACCATGCCAAGACAGGGTAAGGCAGTTTTGAAAATTTTCCTGCCTCTGAAAATGGTCTGTCAGTTACTCTATGTCTTAGGCAAAGTTGGTTGCCTCAGTGTTGCTAATGAGACTGGGTAATTGCCCAGATAGCTGGTTGTCTCTCTCATTTCTTGCACCTTTTAGAATTCACTTGATTGTGCTTCCTGTTGACTCAAGTAATATTATTTCCCTTCTCAGGTCTTTGATGGGGTTGAAGATTAGATAGTCATAATTACTTTCCTCTTATGACAAGCCAAGCCATTTCTAAAATAAAACTTAGATTCCTTAGCATAGGATCACTATTGAAATATTTAGCATATATTTCTTGCTTGATATTGTTTATGCTGGTTGCAATTCAGATTTTTATACTTCATATAATTTCTTATTATATATAGTTTTGTATTGGGTTTGTATCAAAAGAATGCTCTCCAGGCCACTTACAAATATTCCTCTTCTCTGAAACCTCTTGAACCAACCTGTCATAATCTACACTGTTCTCAGCACCATTTTCTTCCATGTTCCTACTTGTATGGTCATTAAGCCCCACTTAAAGCATTCAATTGCTTTTCTAGGGCAAAGTTCCAAAGTCTTCTTAATTCCTCCAGAAAGCAGCATAGTCAGGTGTGTCATAGCAATATCCCGCCCAACTTCTGTACAAATTTCTGTTTTGGTCACTATTCTATTTCTGTGAAATGTCAACATTGTAAGGTAACAGCCCAGCAGAAAATCACCCTGTCGATGGCTTGCCTTTGATAGAGCCCCGACACTTGGAAATCCCTGTCCTGTGATTCAGCATTAATTGCTAAACAATGCTTCAAAATTAGCAATCAAGCAATATTTCTAGTGGCACTGTACTTTTCCACTAGCTTAGTGCACATGCCACAAAAACCCTCTAAAACCATATCCCCTTTCCCAGCCCACTGCTGTCTCTCTTCCCATTCAGAGGCAGCTGACATTCTGTTCTTCAACCCAATAAGTCTGTTGTGTGAGGTTTTGTTTTGTCGTGTGACTTTGTAATATCCCTTGTATCAGAAAAAAAATATTACATTGATTCATGATTCAGAGAGACTTTCCCAGTGCCTGTGTTCCCCCTCAGGGTCTGAACCGTACCTTTGTCAGTCCATCTGAAACAGACTCACCTTTTGGCTCACCAATTGCTTATCTTTGCATCCACCAGTGGTAAATCAGTAAGTTTCCCCTTCAGTCAGTGTAAATGCTTCCCTGAGCCAAGGAAGTGGTCTTTGAGTGTCCAGAACCCCTCTGGTACACTTGGATGCAGAGTTACCCCCAGCCATTGACTTCATGGCTATATTTGATCCTCTCACCAATCCCATGCTCCCCCGTGACACTTGTAGCTAAAATATTGCAGTTTCTAAAGAAGCTAAAGGAACGACTACATGATTACAACCCTTTCTTGCACCACTTCGTTCCTTTTCTGTGCCTTTCCTCATCCCTATCCTGTGGATGAGACCACTTTCTATTCCTGACCTTGGATTTTCTTCACCCTCTGGAAAATCTTTGGGCCTCTTGAAACCCTGGTATCTGGCTTCAACTGTTCAGTGCAATAATGACCCACTAACGGGCTTGATTCTCATTCAGTTCTCCCTGAGTCCAGGGGATGCCATCAACTACAAGCTCATTAAGTGATTTCTTTCAAATAGAAAAGAGGTTGTGATCTTCTATCACCAAGCCCTCCACATTCATTAAAAAAAAATCTAATATATTAGCCAATCTTACATCTTCATATTTCATGATACATGATTCTCACCAACAACCTTCTTCTGGAGTTGTTAAGTCATGTCTGGGACCAGTCTATGGCATATGCAGATGAAATTCACCAAACTAACCCTGCTGAGGTAGTGCCAGATTATGATCCTGGATAGAACTACAATACCTCAAGGGCATTATAGATAGGGATCAATGTAAAATTTGCCTCCAGGCAGGTTTCAGGAAGGCTGCTGTTAAAGAAGTAAATTTTAAAAAGGACACAAGAATTCATCCAGGACAAATAGGAAAACTCATCTCAACTCTTAGGCCACCTTACAAAGGCTCTCTTACAATATGTCAGTCTTGATCCTGAGACCCGTGATAGAAAGAAACATCTCATGACTTACTTCTCTCAGAGTTTACCTGATGTTAGGGCCAAACTTAATCATCTAGAGAAGGGATCCCTCACTTCTTAGGCAGAAGTCTTATTTGTGATCTTCAAAGTTTACCAGGGGTATGGTTATTTTATGGAAAATGGACCTCAAAAGGAGTGTCACTATTAAGAGGTGTGGCTTTGTTGAAGTAGGTACGGCCTTGATGAAGGAAGTGTGTCACTGTGGAGGTAAACTTTGAGGTCTCCTATGCTCAAGTACTCCAGTGTCATCATCCAGTGTCTGTTGTCTTTTGATCAAGAAGTAACCAGTACTATGTCTGCTTGCATTCTATAATGATAATGAACTGAACCTCTAAACTGTAAGACATCACCAACTAAATGTTTTCCTTTATAAGAGTTATCACGGTTATGGGAGTCACGCTCATGATGGTGTCTCTTCACTGCAATAGGAACCTTATCTGAGACAATGGGAGAGAAAAAATGGCCCCAATGAAAGTGACATTGGGTTGTTGACTGTCCCCAATATCCCTTGGGGTGTGGAGCCATCAAGCCCAGATTTTCCTCTAGCAGACCCCTTTGCCTGAACATGGACAACAGAGGGGTCCTGGGCCTCCATGGCTTGACCACTTCCATATCTGACACAGAGCCCTGGGTACTCATCATGGTATCAAGGCAACCTATCCTCTTCCATCTGGACATCAGGGTTACCTACTTGATCCTGACAGAGCTTGGGTATCCACCTTCCCTTCTCATTCTCTATTATCAGGGTAGGGAAACAGCCTTATTAAACGAAACCTCACCACTTAGTTGTTTCTTTAGGGGTTATCCCTTTACCAACTCTTTCCTAGTGGTACCAACCTGTCCCATTCCTTTGTTAGGAAGGAACCCCGTAGCCAAAGTGGGAACATCTATTTTCCTTACTCCCCTCATCCAATTGACCCTACGCTCATCACTCATTCCTCTGTTTCTGCACTCAAAATCACATAATCCAAAATACAGTTTCCCTGGTCAACTTCCCAGGTCCATCCCTATGTATTAGACACTGAAGTATCAATAAGCTCAAGATATTAAGTTTCCTGTGGTTGTCTTCTAACTATAGATTTAACAGTGTATCTCATCATGCTAAAAACATTTCTGTCCAATATATATATTTGGACAGAGGAAAAATGTTCATGCTTTTTAACCCAAAGCTTTCCTATGAATCAAAGGACTAAATTTGATATCTGTCTTTTCTATAATGTGGGTTTCAGTAGAGATTACTAACAGTGGTAATGCTATTATGTCTAAAAGGTTTTTTTACCTCTTCTGGTAAACAGAAAATTCATATAAGTTTCAGAGAATAACAAGACTTGGATCCAACTACCAAAGGTCAAACAGACTCCAGATAAGTACAGGCTAAATTTACCCACTTGCATAGCTGAGAGATTTATTGTGTGGTGTGGCTTGTGATACTCCTTTTCTCCTGACTTTCAAGATGCCCTACCATCAGAAAAATCCTAGCAACAGTAACCACAGCAACTCATACTGAAGAAAATACTTAATTGGGTCTTTCTTATGGTTTTAGGGATTTAGTCTATTAATATTTTGTTTGGGAGCATGCCAACATACAGCCAAATATGTTGCTGGAAAGTTGCTGATAGCTGAGAGTACTACATCTGTGTCTAGAGGCAGCAGGAAGAGAAAGCCTTTTGACCTGGCTTGGGCTTCTAAACCCTTAGTAACAGACTTCCTTCAACAAGATCACACCTCCTAATCCTTCTCAAATAGTTCCTCTTCCTGATGACTAAAAATTTAAATATATGTGTCTATGGGGCCATTTTCATTCAAACTATGACACTTGTCACAGCAAATAACACGCAGAAGCTGTGAGTCATAATATGTATTTCGTCCCTTTGATTGTGTTTTTGTTTGGTCACAGTGACAAGAAAAGCTAATAATCATCTCTTTATCAAATTTTCCATTCATCTAGGATCTTATGCAAAAAACCTTAAGAGGAAATTGATACTATCCCCTTCTCTATTCTATATGCTTCTCTCGATGCCTTTTCCCTAGGTTCCTCGTCATTCACACCAGTGTACAGTATGACATAATAAATTTCTGACTCTTTAACACCTTTGCAGATAGTTTTATCCTTCCATTTTCTGCCATAGGAAGATCAAACTTAGAGAGGCTAAAATACTGCCTGAAGTTAGTGGTGGGATAGAGATCTGAACCCAGTTGTCTGATCTCAGAATTTAACATTTAAATATTATTCTCACCATTTGCTTTGATTTGAATGCAAAATGTCCTTGATAGCACTATGGGTTTAACCATTTAGTCTTTATTTGGTGATACTATTTGAGGATTTTGTTTAACCTTCATAGGTTGGAGTACTGCTGGAGGAAATGGGTCAGTATGTACTTTGAAGTTTTATAGATCCCCAATTTCATTCCTGCTCTATCCCTCCTGACTGTAGATGCTTTGAGACAAGTCCTCTCAAGTTCTTGTTATCTTGCTTCTCCAACCAAGTCTCAGAATTAAAAATAAACCCTCTCTTCCTTAACTTGCTTCTTGCAGAGTATTTGATCACACAGTGAGAAAAGTAACTAGCAAACTGCCCTTCAACTCCAGTGTATACTATTTCCAATGTTTGTCAACAATTATGTCGCTAGGCAGAGGAAAAATTTAAAGCTTGTCTACTATAGACTTTTACAAAGATTTATCTGTAAGAAATTTAGTATTACACATAGAGATTCTATTTAAGTAAAATATCATTACATTTGTAAGTTACCTTTCAGATAATATCCAATAAATTACATATGGTAATGTACTTTAGAAGTAAACATTTCTTGGAAAAAATAAAATGTCTTTCCTATGATGTAAAACTAGTGAGTGGCTGGACATAAATTGTTAATGATTGCTTATTATTTCAAAGTAAATGGTTCATAATGTAGTTGATATAGCCTATTACATTCTTCTATATTATCACTAAGATTAAATTCAAATTCAAAATGATTCCACAATACTGTTTTCATAAAAATTGTTCATAATCTTTGATGACTTTGACACTATTTATTTTTTTATCTCAATCTCCCCCCTCCCCCTGTCTTTCACAATACTGACTTTTCCTATTCCTGTTATCTCCTAATTTTTTGGTAAATATGTCTTCTTTAGTTCATTGCCTTCTTGTTTCGAGTTTTTTTTTTATTTTATGAACTTTTTTTATTTTCCCCTCTTCTGTGGAATAATAGTCTGTACCCTGTCACTTGTATTTTAAATAAATGCTGACTGGCCAGTAGCAATATAGAAAGTATAGGCAGAGAGACCAGGCAAGAATGGGGCAGTGAGGATTCTGGGAAGAGGGAAGTTTCAGTCTGCAGTTGTCACCTAGATACAGAGGAAGCCAGATACAGAGCAAGCAAGATGTTACTGCTTTACCGATAAAGGTGCCAAGCCACGTGGTTAATACAGACAAGTATTATGGGCTAATGTAAGTTATTAGAGTTAATGAGAAGCCTGAGCTAGTAGGACAACCAGTTTATAATTAATGTAGGCCTCTGTGTGATTTTTTGGGACTTAACAGCAGCAGGACTGGGTGGGACAGAAACCTTTGTCAACAAATGGTTACCAACATGTGGACAACTGCATCAACAGAAAACCTGAGAGAGCTTGGGAAGTAATTCTAGACACAAATAACAGCATTAAGCATGGCTTTTTGGTAGCAGCAATTTCTTGGATTTGCTTTCTTTGCTAGAGGAAAGCACATCTCATTTAAGAGAGGTTCCTAACTCAGCTTTACCTGTGAAATCTTGCAGCTCTTTTAAGAGGCCCTGCCACCAAACACTTAAATGGTGTTTATGAATTACTGACAGCATACTTTTTGGTGGTGTCATGGACCTTGAAACGCTATAGAGTTGTGGCAATAAACATGGCTCCAGCCAATACCTCTGCCATGAGTCTAGACTCACAGAAAGGTAAACAATGGGCTGGATTCAGCAATCAAAGCCACAGCTTTAATCCTAGCCATATCGCGTAGCAAATTAAAGACCCATGTGGTCAGAAAAAGAGATATACAATAAAGATAGATTCAGATGAAGAAAATCTCTAAATGGTTTACAGTGTGTTTAAAAATATATGTAAGCTTGGAAGATAAAAGAAAAAGGATGAAGTACTTAAAATAATAAATAAAGAAAAAGAGTAGTTGAATGTGGTGGCACACACCTTTAATCCCAATACTTGGGAGGCAGAAGCAGGCAGCTCTCTGTGAGTTCAAGGACAACCTGGTCTACAGAGTGAATTCCAGGACAGCCAAATATATACAGAGAAACTCTGTCTCAAAAAGCAAAAATTAAAAATAAAAGAAATAGAGGTTAAAATAAAGCCACATAAAGATGAAAAATATACAGAGAGTCTGCATACTGTATGTTATTGTGTTATCTTTAAATTGTTTGATGACTGACAAAGGAGCAAAAGCTGTTAAAAAATATTTGATTATAAATTCTACTGAATTAATCTAACATATATATTTTAAAAATGCCTTGACTTTAAAATATAAGTCAAAAATTTACTACTTTGGAGAAGAGGCTTTGATTTTGTTTCCACAGGAAATGAGAAGCTGTGGATTCATTCTGGATTTAGAAAAATCAGGATTGACCAAGGAAGACCACCTGAGAAATCTCCAACAGGAATGAATGGCTCAGATGTCTAACTTATACATCCAGAACAGATTCAAGCCTGCTGCCTGAGATGATCAAGCCTCACAGAATATTCCAGTCAGGACTTGACTATAATTTTAAATTGTCTTTAGGTCCCCATAAGATTAGCAGCACCCCCAATCAGGAGGAAGAAGCCTGGAAAACTATGCCCACATTTTCAAAAAATGGATTATGGATGTTTAGAATGTTGGTTACAAGTTGTAATGGATAATGGTCAGTAGAAAAGCTAGACAAAGGAGATTTGATTCAGAATTCTTGTTTTAAAAACAGGGGGGAGTGCTGTGTGACAATGGTCTGTACCCTGTCATTTATATTTCAAATAAACACTGATTGGCCAGTAGCAAGGTGGGAAGTATAGGCGGAGAGTCCAGGCAGGAAGTAGAGGTGGGGCAATAAGAATTCTGGGAGGAAGGAAGTCTCCATCTGCAGTCATCATCCAGACACAGAGGAAGCCAAACACAGAGCAAGCAAGATGTGACTGCTTCACTGAAAAAGGTGCCAAGCCATGTGGCTAATACAGACAAGAATTATGGGCTAATATAAGCTATAAGAGTTAATAAGAAGCCTGAGATAATAGGCCAACCAGTTTATAACTAATGTAGGCCTCTGTGTGATCTTTGGGCCTTAACAGCAGCAGGACCAGGAGGACAGAAACCTTGATCACACTCCTCAGAATAAAAAATCCTATTACCTTGCTGTAGATACTTTTTATAATAGCAATAAAATAAATAAAGCCTATATATAAGTTTTACTGGGTAAATGATCAGATATTAATATATCTGGTATAATATTATATTAACATATAAAAATTAATTGTTATTGCTATATCCATTTTCCAAACATGAATCATATTTAAACCATACTTATTTATAATTAAACATAATATTGATATTAATATTCCGATTTTACAAACAAGTAGGCCAACAGAAAGAAATTTGATTATATAATAGAAACTTTTCTATCAGGTAGTGTAAGGGAATAAAATTCTACTTACAAAGTGTTTCTCAATAACAATTTAAAATTATATTAGAATATTTGTTCTATAGCAATACAGTTGGAAAATAGACCCATGTTATGGTTGCAGTAAAGACCAAGGAAATTCTTAGTCCATTTCAAGTTTATTAATGGCACAGAAATTTTCATTTTCTGTGTAAAACAATTTATTAGAAATTAACTATATCCTGAAGTATTGAAGAGCCTTTTAGTATATATAAAACTGTTCTCTAATTGTTCACAGATGAATCTTGACATTTCATGAAGACTACAATGTTGGAATCTCATGTACTGAGATTTGGTCAAACCAGTGAATAAAATAGCCAATTGTATTTTTCTCCTTTTTTGTCTTTAGACCTGTCATAGTCGTAGTCCAAATCAGTCTTATTGCAACGATTTTTTTGGCTGACATAAGATATTGTTACAGTGAGATTTGTTATAGGGACCTTCTCTTGTTCTTAGCAATGAGCTATGTTATACCTTCATTTGCCAATTATATCTCAGTATAGAAAGTATGTATATCTCAGTATGGAAAGACAAAAACAATGCTGAAAGTCAGCTGCAACATATCCTTGAATAATAATGTCTCCTAGTTATAGCTATTCTGGTGACAGTGTGGTCACACAGCATTGATTCCAAACTGTCTATCTAGTCTTCACATTATTTTAAGATTGAACTATATGTTGACCTTAGTAAGATAAAATTAAAGTATATCCTGATTTTTGTTTTGCATAGATATGAATGCAAAGAAAGTAAACTTTAATTCCTGAACAGGAAAGGAAAAGAAATATGTAAAGAAAAAAAACCTGTTCACTATTAATTTGACTATGAAATAGATATAAGAAATACAACTCAATAACAACAGTAAAAGTGTTTATGAAAGAAGAATAAATTCATAGATGCTGTAAATTTTAAGTTACAAAAGATTTTAAATCATTGCCCAATAATATTATCCTAGTTCCTAAAACATTAAGAATCAGAAAAGCATGTTGCTATTTTGCCACAATCTTGACAAATTGAAAAATATAAGATTTCTAAGCAATTATTATAAATAAAAATTAAATATTATATAATGATTTTATATATGGCATTAACCACACTCGAACTTCCTATGTATTTGTCATTCAGCATTTCTCCATTTGTTCCTCTTACACAATTACCTTGTAATCCCCAGTAAATTCCTTAATCACTAATTTCCTAGATTTGTGATAACAAAGAACCACTAAATATGTGGCTTAAAAGAACAGATATATATTCTCTCACAGTGCTAGATATTGAAAGTCAGACCCATTCCCTAGTAGTGCTCAGCTATCTTGAGAATTGCTTGGCTAAAATCACACATTCACTGCTTCTAGCCTTCTCTCTTAGGTTATGTCTCTGTGTTTCTGTATCTCAATGATAATGGCATCACTGAGTAGAAAATTAATATGATAAGCATAACAATAAGCCTGGAAAATAGAGAAGAGCTTCAACTTAAAATTTGGAAAACTAAATAAAAGTTTATTAGGAAAGTTTGATTAAGTTTTTATTTCTACCACATGTATGTTTTTATCTTGATGAGAAGGTTTCAATTAATATATAGTTTGGATCTTAATTTCCACTCAGAAGCCCATACATCAATGGTTCACCACTAGTTACTGCTTTGTTGAAAGGTGGTGTAACCTCTAAGGCATGAGTTGTAGTGGGAAGTTCTCAAGTTACTGTGGCTATGTCCTCAAAGGTGAAACTATTCAGTTTCCATGAGATTGTAGGCTTTCTGGGGGTAGAATTGTTGTTACATTCTAGCTGTACTCCATGGTGATCTGATAAGACACAGGTGTTACTCCAATTTTTTTGTATCTGTGGATATTTGCTTTGTATGTTATCAACTTTTGAGAAGGTTCCATGAGATGCTGAGAAGAAAGTATATCTTTCCTGTTTGGGTGGAATGTTCTATAGTTGTCTGTTAAGTCCATTTGAATCACTACATCTGTTAGTTCCATTATTTCTCTGTTAAGTTTCTGGTTGACCTGTCCATTGGTAAGAGAGGAGTGTTGAAATCTCCTACTACTAGTATGTGGGATTTGATGTGTGATTTGAGTTCTAGTAATATTTCTTTTACGTATGTGGGTGCTTTTATATTAGGGGCATAGATATTCAGAGTTGAGACTTCATCCTGATGAATTGTTCCTGTTATGAGTATAAAGTGACAAAGAGGAACAAAAGGTCACAAGCAATCTGTCGAGGTATAGGAGGAACTCTCCAAATCACTTTGGAGGAAGTTAGTTGTATAAGGCATTCTTGAATTAACCAATATAATCTCTGCTGCTATCTTCAAAGGTTAAATGTTATATTAAGGCCTTTTTGTCTGCAAGGTCGTTGGACCTTTTTGTCTGATCCTGTGCTGAGTGGATCCAGAGAGGTGAGTGATTGGCCACATGGCCAGATAGCACCGAGGAACTAAGTACAGGCCCCCTCCAATTCCCTAAGCTTTTCTGACCATCCAGTGGGGTATGTCCCGACCGCTGGTTTCTTTACCACGTTCTAGCCTGTCCCCAGGCATTCCTTTTCATCTGTGAGGTCCTTGGATCCCCTAACTCAGCCTGCTTTGGGGCTGAAGGGTTGGGAGCTATCTGGAGTATCCCTGCTTCTTTGTACTGCCCCATCCTGCCTTCCAAGCCCACCTTTTTGTCTGCAAGGCCCTTGGAGCCCAGCAAGAGGCCCTGCTCCTGTGCTGGGCTGATCCAGAGAGGTGAGTGAGTGGCCACGTGGCCTGACAGTCCTGGGGAAATGAGAACAGGCTCCCTACAATTCCCTAAACTTTTCTGACCATCCAGCAGTGTTCCTGACTGCTGGCTTTCTTTACCACATTCCACCCTCCCCCATAAAGCCTGCCTTTTCATCTGCTGGTCCTTGGATTCCCCAGCACAGCCTGCTTCAGGGCAGAGGGGATCTGAGAGTCTACTCCAGTGCTGTGGGGACCTAAGAGAGGGCAAGTCCATATTGGTGATACCCACTGAAATAGTTTACCTGAGCTAATGGGAGACCACCAACTCTGGCATGACAGTGAGGGAACTAGTATAGAACCAAGAAAGGCCCACCAAATGTGGGATACAGTTGTATGAATAGGGCAGACTGTGGGGCCAAGGTAGTGAGACAAGGATTTATCCCTACTGCATGTACTGGCTTTTTGGAACCCATTCTCTTTGGAGAATATCTTGCTCAGTCTAGATATAGAGAATAGGGTCTTGGTCCTGTCTCAAAGCAATGTGTTAGACTTTGTTGACTCCCCATGGGAAGCTTACTCTCTCTTAGGAGTGGATGGAGGAAGTGAGATGGAGGAAGGTGGAGGGGTTAGGAGGAGGGGAGAGAGTAGGAACTGGAATTTGGTGCAGGACAATTCTTTATTCTGTCAATTATGTTTTAAATAAATGCTGATTGGCCAGTAGCCAGGCAGGAAGTATAGGCAGGACAACCAGACAGGAAGTAAAGGCAGGAAAATGTGAACAGGAGTATTCTGGGAAGAAGGAATCTTTCTCTGCAGTCCTGTCCAAACACTGAAGAAGGAAGATGTGACCTGCCCTGCTGAAAAAGGTACCGAGACATACGGTTAACATAGATAAGAATAATGGGTTGATATAAGATATAAGAGTTAGCAAGAAGCCTGAGCTAATGGGCCAATCAGTCTATAACTTATGGAGAACTCTGTGTGATTTTTCTTTGGGGTATAATGACTGCAGGAACCAGGCAGGACAGAAACCCCAACAAGCAGACCCTCATGTTATAGAATGGTGCCACCGTGTGGACAACTGTATCCACATAAAGCCTGACAAAGCTTGGGAAGTAATTTGGGCAGAAAAAAAAATAGAGTAAAGCATGGCTTCTTGGTAGCAGCGTCTTCTTGGGTGGACTCAGCTTGCTAGAGGCAAATGTTCTCATTTAAGAGAGACTTCCTGACTCAGCTTTACCTGCAAAACACTGCAGATCTTTAAGAGGTCCTGCCACAAAACACTTAAAGGGTGTTGATAAAAGCTGACTGAATGCTTTTATCATTTTGGTTTTCAGTTACACCAGGAAAAAAGCTGTACCATTTTAAAGTGCTGGCTTTCTGGGCCGTACTGTCAGGGCAAACTCTGACTTTTTCAGGCAGGCAGTCTGACTACGTATCATTTGAGTGTGGTTTGTGAGCAGACTGCTGCAGCTTGCTTGGTGGCAGGGACCTTGAAACACCATAGAGTTGTGGCAATAAATAGGGCTACACCCGGTACCTCTGCCATGTGTCTGGAATCTCAGAAAGCTAAGGAATGGGCTGGATCCAGCCATCAAAGCCATTGTTTTAATCCTTTCTCTATTGAGCAAATTAAAGACTCATATGGTCAGAAAAAGAGAGAGATATACATTAAAGAGATATTTAAAGACAAAAAGACCTCTCAGTGGTTTACACTGTGTTAAAAATATATGCGGGCTTGAAAAAAAAGGTTAAAGTCCTTAAAATAAAAAGGAAAGAAAGAGAGTAGTTGGGTATGATGGTACACAGTTTTAATCCCAACACTTGGGAGGCAAAGGTCGACAGATCTCTGTGAGTTCAGGTGTGGTAGCACACATCTTTTATCCCAGCACTGGGGAGGCAGAGACAGGCGGATCTCTGTGAGTTCAAGGACAGCCTGATCTACAGAGTGAGTTTCAGGACAAAGATACACAGAAACCCTGTCTCAAAAAGCCAAAAATTAAAAATAAAAGAAATAGAGTTTGAAATAAAGCCTCATAAAGATGGAAAACACACAAAGAATATGGATGCTGTATGTTATTATGCTCTCTTTGAATTGTTTGAGTGCTAAGGAGCAAAAAGATACTTGTTTATAAATGCTGCTAAATTAATCCAAGATAGGTATTTTGAAAATATCTTGACTTTAAAATTGAAGTCAAAAGGTATGTTACTTTGGATAAGAGATTTTGCTTTTGTTTCCACAGGAAAAGAGAGGCTGTGGATTCATTCTGAGTTAAAAACCATCAGGTTTGATCAAGGAAAACCACCTGACAAATCTCCGGTAGGAACAGATGCCCCAGATGTCTTAGTTCTACATCCAGAACAGATTCAAAACTGCTGCCTGAGATGTTCAAGACTCACAGGATACTCCAGTCAGGAGTGTCTAGACACTGTCTTTGTTTTAATCTTTGAGTTCTACTCTGCAGTTTCCCTCAGTATGCAGAACACTTAACCTTAGGAAAAGGGCTCTGGGTTCCTCACTTTTTGGTCTGCTTTTAAAGCTTTTCTTTTTTTACTTCTTAAATGAATAGTTTAAGTGACCACTCAAGTCAGTGTCAGGTCCATGACTAACTGTGGTGCCTATTAGAATACCAATGCACACTCTGGCCTCCACACTGACTCAGTAGCTGTGGCTCCTCTTAGCTCTTCTCTCTCTGTCCCATACCCTAAACTCCAGCTCACTGGTTTCTCTTCCTCCAGCTTCTCATCCTGCCATTTCACCATGCATACTCTTTGCTTTTGGCTCGTTCTTGGCAGTGGGCTCTCTCTCTCTCTCTCTCTCTCTCTCTCTCTCTCTCTCTCTCTCAGTCTTCTTGGCTCCTTCTCTGTTGTCCCCTCTCTTGGTCCTCTTTTCTCACTCTCCCACTCTCTCCTATCAGGGCTTGGTTCAGTCTACTGTTTATGTCTTGTCTACTACTTACTCTACTTGCTGTGGATTCTCATTCATGGGCTAGTTACTCTTTTGGATGCATGAGTGATATAGCCTACTAACTACTCTCTCCTTAATTAACTTAAACTTGAATTTAGTTTTAAATAAGCTCCTGTAGTTGTTGTTATGCACATTAGTTCACAAATCAGAGCAAAGCACCACTATCCCTGACTTCAAACTCTACTACAGAGCTACAGTATTGAAAACAGTCTGGTAATGCCATAAAAACAGACAGGACAACCAATGGAATTGAATCAAAGTCCCAGATATCAATCTACAGACCTATGAATACCTGATTTTTTACAAAGAAGCTAAAATATAAAATGAAAAAAGAAAGTATTTTGAACAAATTTTGTTGGCATAACTAGATATCAACATATAGAAGAATACAAATAAATCTATATCTATCACCATGCACAAAACTCAAGTCCAAATGGATCAAACACCCCAACATAAAGCCAGCCACACTGAACTTTATAGAAGAAAAAGTGGGAAGTACAATTGAACTCCTTGGCACAGGAGATCATTTCTTAAATATAACACCAGTAGCATAGATACTGAGAGCAACAATTAGCAAATGGGACCTCCTGAAACTGAGAAGCTTCTGTAAAGCAAAGGACACAGTCAACAATACATAGTGACAGCCTACAGAATGGGAAAAGGTCTTCACCTTTAATAAAGGTTAAACATTGCAGGCTTTAGAATAATTGGTACAGGAGCAATTAGATGCTCATCATACTGAGGAATCAACCAGCCCTTGGGATTCTCCTGTGTTTGTTGTAAAAAAGAAATCTGGATTATGGAGGATGGTGAAAGATCTAAGAGCTATCAACAAGGTAATTCAAACTATGGGCCCTCTACAATCTGGAATCCCTCTGCCTTCTCTGTTGCCAAAAGGATAGTCTCTTATAGTTATTGATTTGAAAGATTGCTTCTTCACTGTACCTTTACAAGAAAAGGATAGAGAAAAATTTGCCTTCACGGTGCCTACATATAATAATTCTCAGCCTATTAGAATATATCAGTGGACCATTATCCCACAGGGAATGTTCAATAGCCTCATCCTGTGTCAATACTTTGTAAGTCAGCCATTGGAAATAATATGTAAGCAATTTCCTAAGTATATAATTTACCATTACATGGATGACATTTTGCTATCTGATTCAAACATAGATACATTAGAAACAATGTTTGAAGAAGCAAATATAGTTTTTCCTAAATGGGGATTGCAGATTGCTCCTGAAAAAATACAGAGAGGAGATTCTTTCAATTATCTAGGTTCTAAAATAGGTTTACAGAAAATTAGAACACAAAAGGCACAAATTAGGGAAGACCAGTTACAGACTCTTAATGAATTTCAAAGATTCTTAGGAGACATTTCCAATCTATGACCGGCTGTTGGGATAACACCTGATCTAATAATTCATTTAAACAAAACCTTAGATGGTAATGAAGACTTGACTAGTCCCAGAGAATTAACAGCTGAAGCAGAAAAGGAATTGGCAATTGTTGAGGAGAAATTACAGGAGGCACATATGGATAGGGTGAATCCAACTCTTAATTGTATTCTATTCATATTGCCTTCCAGAATTTCTCCTACAGGAATTTTAATGCAGAGGTATGATATTATCTTCGAATGGATCTTTTTACAACATAAACCAGGTAAGAAATTAAAATCTTATGTGGAAAAAGTCTCTGAATTGATTATAAAAGGTAAATTGAGACTTTGTCATTTAGCAGGTATAGACCCAGCAGAGATTATAGTGCTTTTTACTGCTGATGAAATAAAAAAAGTTATGGGAAGACAAATAACCCTGGAAAAGAGCTTTTGCTAAATTTTTTGGAGAAATCAATAGCAACATCCCAAAAGCAATAGACTTAACCTTATAAAGAGAACTTCTTAGATTCTTCCCCAAATTGTACACATTGCACCAATAACAGAAGCCAATACATTTTATACTGATGCAAATAAAACAGGGAAGGCAGCTCACAAGTCAGTAGAATTAAGCAAGGTAGAACAAAGCCCTTATAATTCTGTCCAGAAGGCAGCATTATATGCCATTGTTATTGCAAAGATTGTGGCTGCTTTCTGCCCTTGTCTAAAAAAATCATCCTGAGGCTAAATTGAAGAGTTTTAGAGATTCCAATATACCCTAGTATTGACTCTATAGTTTAGTTATTAGTGTCCATGCTTATGCAGAGGTATAATGAAGAGGAATAAGCTCATCAAGAAAAAATACAAAATGTAGAGTTTGAGGAGAAAAAGAGCACCAGGAAGTATAATGGATCAAGTCAATTGTTCAAGAAGATAAAAAGTTAAAGAAAATCCTGAAGTTAAATCAAATAAAAGAAGTGGCAACCTCAGGATACACCCCATTCAGCTATGCTTTCAACTTGTGGAAAGGAATGAAAGGAAAGTAATGAAGAAATCATGGAAAATAAAAACCTGGTGCAAATATAATGGAAAATGGAGGTCAAGTTCTACACCCAGAAAGGGGTTGAACTTGGAAGCTTTGACATCACTGTTCTGGCTTTAGAGACAAGAAAGCAAGAAAAGGGGTATGGGATCTTCCTCTGTATCTGAGGAAAGCTGCTGAGGCCAGGTATGTGTTAATGGTATCCTAGCATGGAGGTCCAGAGAGGCCATTGTGCAAAGTTGCGAAATTGAAGTCTTCATTGTAATGAAGACCACATCATGTTTGAGATGCCAGAGTTATGGGGTACTTGCCAAAGCACTGGAACATATGTAGAAACAGCCCACAAAAGAGACATATGTTGTAGCCAACAAAGCAGAAGGGAGTAAGATATCTGATGAATACTTTGATATCAGAGATGGAGCATAAGGAATTTGCCCTGCTGATTTTTGGTCTTGTTTTGTTCACTATACTTTGTAGATGAAAATTTCTGTCCCACCCAGTACTGCATCCGTTGAGTCCCCCCAAAAAATACAGATGCTTATAATAATTATAAACTGTTTGGCCTATTAGTTCAGGCTTATTATTAATTAACTACTACAACTTAAATTAACCCTTAATTCTTGTCTATGTTTAGCCACATGACTTGATATCTTTTCTCATTATGACCTTTTCATCTTGCTTCTTATTCATCTGGCTGGTGACTGGCTCTTTGAATTTCCTCTTCCCAGATATCTACTAGTCTGGTTGCCCCACCTATATTACCTGCCTGGCTACTGGCCAATTAGCATTTTATAAAACCAATACCAGTGACAAATCTTTAGAGTGTACAGGAGCATTATCCCACAAAAATGATTCCTTGGCCATCTTTTAGAATAATAACGCATTTATTGTGCCACTGGAGGTTGTAAGTATATGATCTACTTTTTTGATTTTTATTTTACTGATAGTTGCAGTTAAAATATTTTCTTGAGTCTCACGTGAGATTTGGAACTTTAAGCTTCTAAATGGTGTTGATCTTTGATGGGGACTTTTGAAAGTATTTTTGCATTATGACATAACTACAAGTCTATGCGGGTCAAGAACTGGAACGTGGTGGTTTGAATAAGAATGGCCTTATAGATTCAGAAATTTGAATGTTTGACCATCAAAAAGATTGACACTATTTGTAAAGGATTAGGAGGTGTGCCCTTGTTGAAGAAACCATGCCCAGTGTTTCGCTCTTCTTCTTTCCTGATTATCTAGATATAGAACTCTCAGATATTTCTCCACCAACATGTCTCCTGTGTGCTCTCTGTCATGAAGATAATGGACTAAACCTTTGAAACTGTAAGTAGGATCCAATTAAATACTTTTTTTTTTATCAGAGTCGTGGTAGTCATGGTATCTCTTTACACAATGAAACAGTGACAGCAAGAAAGGAATTTTTAGTTGAGACACCTTCATATTTCACCTAAGGCTGCCATAGTGTCATGGTCATCTCCTAATACAAAATGCTTTCAGTCCATCCTCAAGAGCACTGATAATTTTACCAGTCCCAATACATAAAAATTCTAAATCCAGAGTCTTTTCTGGAACTTCTGGCAATTTCTTAGCTGAAAGCCTCTACAAATATAAAATTACATCAGCAAAAGCAGTTTATATACAAAGACTCAGTATCTTTTACATAGAAAAGAGAAAAACTTTACAGTGTGGTATATGGACAGGTTAGACTGGGGGTTACTGGATACTGAGAGTGTTAGTCCTCATATAGAGTTTTAGCAGTCATAGGGCTCAGAGTTTCCTGGGAAAATATTCCAACATACAACTGATGTGATCTTCCTTCTAGTCCCCAAATTGTCCTGCAGTTTTAGAAAGAGACTTGTGACCATCTAATGGAGGGTTAACTGAGTCACAGGTTACCCTTAAATTTAGCTTCGTCCATTATGAACTCATTATAGACCTTCTGTACAGCAACATTGGGGTTCTCTACAATCCATGTGCTCAGGGGCTTGGCTAAATTTCCAGCACCATACAGGGAGGAAAGCAGTGACATTAGAAACTATGAGAATTTGCGTATAGGCATTCTGAGGCAGGTTCAGATACTGTCTCCATGCAGTAGAATATCTACAGTCCATTATTATGCTTTCTAAATGTGATTTCTGTATAAACTGACAAAGTGACCACTCCAAGGTATGTTTAAATGTAAAGTTTTTATAGTCCATATGAAAAATAGAACCACAAGAGGCATCTGGATGAGTCCAGAGCAGAGACAGAAAGTAACAGACTTAACATGTCCAGAAGGTTGGAGTTGCCCATGAAAATAGAGAGAGAAGGGGAGAGCAAGAGAAGAAGAGAAAAAGCAATGAGGATAAGAAAAAGGAGCAAAAAGATAGGACTAAGAGAGAAAGACAAAAGAGAGCACATAGCCAAAATAGCAGGGATATAAGAAGAAATGAGAAGCTAGGGGTAGGGAAACTCATGAGCTAAAGAATTTTAGGCTAAGGGGAAGGTTGCAAAGAGCCAGGATGCCAGAATGGACTGTGAAATGTGTAATAGGCACTTTTGATACTGAAGGAACCCAAAAGCTAGTACATACTTTGGTATGCTAATGAATACCACAGATAGCCATTTTTCTTTTCTTCCACTGGTAAGGAAAACTGGCTTTTTTGGTATAGGAGAACTGACTTTTGTCTAATCACCAGAATTTGGACATAAATATTGGGGAATATTATTTTAAGGTGTTTGACTTTTGTTTATGCTGCATTTGTTTAATTCTGTGAAGCTGTGATTCTTTGCCTGTCTAAATAACCTGATGGTCCTAATAAAGAGCTGAGTGTCCAATAGCAAATCAGGAGCAAGGAGAGGTGTGTTGTGGGAGCCAGCTTGTTTTTTTCTTCCCAGCTGCTCAGCCTCAAAATAACCACACAGAAGCTATTAATTAAATCACTGCTTGGCCTATTAGCTCTAACTCCTTATTTACTAGCTCTTACATCTTAATTTAACCCATTTCTATTATTTTATATTTTACCACAAGGCTCGTGGCCTACCAGCAAGGTTCTAGCTGACACCTCACATCTATCCCCTCTAGTGGCTCCTTGGCATCTTGCAACACCGCTTTCTTTCTCCCAGCATTCAGTTTAGTTTTCATCCCTGGAAAGAAATGCACTATTTCATTGATTGGGGGTAAGAAATCCTGGGAATAGGATAAGAAAGCAAAAAGTTCCCTTTTCAAAATTATAGGAATGTCTACATGACTGGAGTTACCCTTACTCAAGTCTTTTGGGCAATGTTTCATAATCTAAATCGCTAACAAGTTCAGGTGTGTTACCCATCAGCTGATCTAGCTTTCTGATTTTTAGATGCCCCAGTTAATTCTTGGAAAATGTTAATAGTATACAAAATATGTTCAAGTTGAAGATCATGCAAAGAAATGGGGAGAAAGTAGGTATGAAGCAAATATAGAGACTCCAGATGAGACCAAAACACATTGTATTCCAGCAACTGTAATGACAAAAAAATCCACATCTATTTGAAGAAGATGGTAATGTCCAAGCTTCCCTGTTCTCGGACATATGGTGAAACCCCCTGAAGCCATGCCAGCCAAAACCACTAAAATGGTTTGCAGTTAATGGGTGTCCCTAGCAAAAACAGATAAATATACACAGTTAAGACTTACTTCTTCCTTTCAGCATTGGAACCTCAGCTGACATGAAGTTGTGCAGACACTGCACACATGTAAATTCATATCTACATGAGTCCTATGTGTCTACAACACAGTGTTTTTTGTTTGTTTGTTTACTTTCTTTTGGGCTTTTTTCCTTAAGTAAGAAGCTATTTGAAATTGACACCCACTTATTTTCTCTAATGGAGACCCATTGAGTATATTAACCACATCTAAGTGTAGGCCTATGTGCTACCCCAGATGGCCAATACAAAATTAATTCATTGGTGATTTTATAGACTTTTTGAGTCACATTGTTTTGTTTGAGCATACTTTGTCTTATCCACCTTTTCCTTTTGTTTGTATATTATGGTTTCTGATTTCGTGTTTTTATATACTGTGTGTTTTTAATATTCTGTTTGTTGGTCTCTTTGTTATCTAAAGAGAGCGAGAAAGAAAGGTCATCGAGTTGGGTGGGTGGAAGGTGGGGAGAATATGGGAGGAGTAAGGGGAACTGAGTTATCAGAATATAATACATGAAATTTTTAAAATAAAAAAGGAAGGAAACAAAACAAAACAAAACCCTCTTATTTCCTTCCCCATTTAGTAAGCATGCAAAGGGTGGGACAAGCTAGATCAATTAAGTTCATGGAGGAAGGAGGCCTTTCCTAGCTCAGCATTTCTGGGTATTAAAGATTTCACCCAAGCATGCCACTTGCAGACCTTGGATCATAGTATGCCTGTTATTAATTCTTCTGCAAGTTCTTGAAATGATATATGTGCTTTTGTGCATGTATTTTTGTAGTCATGTGTGAATTTTTAAGTGTATCAGGAACTAGAGAAAAGGCTTATTTACTCTTTTCTGAACCCAGTCCCACATCCACCATCCAGTTATGATCTCTTCTTCCTGAATGCTGGCCTGAGTCCAGACAAAGCATAATAGTCCATGCTGTGGAATGAGGAGAGTTCATAAGCTTTCTCATGATGTTTGTGATTTTTTTTTTTCAAAACAGGGTTTCTCTGTAGCTTTTGGAGCCAGTTCTGGAACTAGCTCTTGGAGAACAGGCTTGCTCGAACTCACAGAGATCCACCTGACTTTGCCTCCCGAGTGCTTTTTAACTGAAGGTGGGATCCATATATTTTGTATTTATGACTTTCAATTTTGTGTTTTGTTATTTTAAATCAGTTTTAAATGTACCAACTTTCATATTTTACTAAGTAGTTAACTATAACATACATTTTCAAATATATCACCTTGACTCCATTCACAACAGCCTATTTTCTGTTTCTGATTAATCTTACCGGTTGCATATATATTTGCTGGTAATTTTAAAGTAATTGCTCCTAAGTTTTATTAAAAGTCTTGTTTAGCTTATTTTCTGCTATCCTTATTTCTCATGTTGTTCAGACTTTATGTTATATTTTTAATTATATGTTACTTTGCACCTATGTTAGCATTATTCATTTCTAGCACTGATGTCCATTGAGTTTTGATTGATTCTCCTTATGTTGAAAGCTTCTCTTCGTTGTATCATTGTGTGGTAGGTATGGATGTGTACTTTTGTATCCATCCTGTCACACATTTTCTTTCCTATATTGTCTTCATTTATTCTCAAAATTTCTCATCTATAGTCTCTTCAAATGTTTCACTTCATTTCATATGTATAGTTTTCCAGAGCCTGTGTTACAGACCTCATCCTTTTCCTTGTCATTATAGTCTCTATTTCTTTTTATGTGACCTTGTCTGTGTTACATTCTCAGTAGTGTACCAACACATAATTACAAGTATAAGCAATAGGGAAAAATTTGGTGCCACTGCCAGCGGCCCCAAAGTCTGCCCTAGCCATGCAACTGTCAACAACATTCAAGGGGGGCTAGCTTGGTCCTATGCTTCTTCCTTCTCAGTTTGGCTGGTGTTGGTGAGCTCCCATTAGCTCAGATAGACTGTTTCAGTGGGTGTACCCATCATGGTCTTGATATTTTGGCTCATATTCTCATTGATCCCACTCTTCAACTGGACTTTGGGAGGTCAGTACAGTGCTCCAATGTGGGTCTCAGCCTCTGTTTCCGTCAGTTGCTGGATGAAGGTTCTATGGTGATATTTAAGCTATTCATCAGTCTGACTATAGGGCAAATCAAGATTGTGTCTCCTCTCTTCTATTGCTTAGGGTCTTACTGGTGTCATCCATGTGGATCCCTGAGAATTTCTCTAGAGCCAGGTTTCTTCTTAACCCCCAAATAGCTCCCCCAGTCAAGATATCTCTTCCCTTGCTCTCATCTCTGTCCTTCCTCCATGTCAACTATCCTGTTCTTCAAGTTCTTCTTGCCCCTTTCCTTCTTCCTACCTATTCTCCTTCCATTCTCCCTTCTCCCCCCCAACCCTTATGTTCCCAATTTTGTCAGATGATTTTGTTTATTTTGACTTTCCAGGTATATATATATATATATATATGTTTTTCTTAGGGTTCACCTTTTTACTTGGCTTCTCTAGGATCATGAAATATAAGCTCAATATCCTTTGTTTATAGCTAGTATATTATTGGGCACATACCATATTCATCTTTTGGGGTCTGGGTTACTTCATTCAGGATGGTGTTTTCTAGTTCTACCCATTTGCATGCAAAATTCAAGATGTCATTGTTTTTTACTGAGGAATAGTACTCTATGTGTAAATGTGCCATACTTTTTTTATCCATTCTTTTGTTGAGGGGCATCTAGGTTCTTTCCAGGTTCTGGTTATTATAAATAATGCTACTATGAATATAATTGAGCAAATGTCTTTATAGTATGATTGAGCATCTTTTGACTATATGCCCAAGTGTGGTATTGCTGGATCCTGAGGTAGGTTGATCCCCAATTTTCTGAGAAACCACAATACTGATTTCCAAAGTGGTTGTACAAGTTTGCACTCCCACCAGCAATGGATGAGTGTTCCCGTTATTCCACATCCTCTACAGCATAAGTTATCATTGGTGTTTTTTATTTTGGCCATTATCACAGGTGTAAAATGGTATCTCAGAGATGTTTTGATTTGCATTTCCCTGATGGCTAAGGATGTTGAACATTTCTTTAAGTGTCTTTTGGCTATTTGAGATTCTCTGTTTAGATCTGTAACCCATTTTTAATTGTTTTTTTTTTTTGGAATTTTGATGAATATTTTCTTGAGTTCTTTACATATTTTGAAGATCAGTCCTTTGTGTGATGTAAGGTTGGTGAAGATCTTTTCCCATTCAATAGGTTGCCTTTTGTCTTAGTGACTGTGGCCTTTCCTTTACAGAAGCTTCTCAGTTTCAGGAGGTCCTATTTATTTCATGTTACTCTCAGTGTCTGTGCTACTGGTGTTCTATTTAGGAGGTCTGTGCCCATGCATTGAAGGATACTTTGCACTTTCTCTTCTATCAGGTTTAGTGTAGTCAGATTTATATTGATGTCTTTAATTCACCTGGACTTGAGTTTTGTACATGGGGATAGATATGGATCTCTTTTCATTCTTCTACGTGTTTATATCCAGCTATGCCAGCATTATTTGTTGAAGAGGATTTGTTTCCCATTGTATTAAAGAAGTTTCAGCTTCTTTGTCAAAACTTAGGTGTTCATACACATGTGGATTAATATTCACGTCTTAGATTACATAGCATTGGTCAACCTTTCTATTTTTATGCCAATACGAAGCTGTTTTCATTCCTGTAGTTCTGTAAGAGAGTTTGATATCAGGGATGGTGATGCCTCTGAAAGTTCATTTAATGTGCAGTATTGTTACTGCTGTGCTGGGTTTTTAGTTTTTTCATATGCAGTTGTTTTTTTAAAGTATGTGAAGAATTGTGTTGGGATTTTGATGGGGATTGCATTGAACCTATAGATTGCTTTTGGTAGGATTCCCATTTTTATTATGTTTATCCTACCTATCCAAGCACATGGGAGATCTTTCTATTTCTGGTGTCTTCTTCAATTTCTTTCTTTTCTATTGATTTTTTATAAGCTCTACATTTTTCTCTGCTCCCCTCCCTGCCTCTACTCTCCTCCCTTCAACCCTCCCCCCAAGGTCTGCATGCTCCCAATTTACTCAGGTGATCTTGTCTTTTTCCATTTCCCATGTAGATTAGATCTATGTAAGTGTCTCTTAATGTCCTCATTGTTGTCTAAGTTCTCTGGGATTGTGATTTGTAGGCTGATTTTCTTTGCTTTATGTTTAAAAACCACCTATGAGTGATTACATGTGACAATTGTCCTTCTGTGTCTGGGTTACCTCACTCAAAATATTGTTTTCTAGTTCCATCTATTTTCCTGCAAAATTCAAGACATCATTATATTTTCCTGCTGTGTAGCACTCCATTGTGTAAATGTACCACATTTTCCTTATCCATTCTTCAGTCGATGAGCATTTAGGCTCTTTCCAGATTCTGGCAATGACAAACAATGCTGCTATGAACATAGTTGAGTACGTGTCCTTGTGGCATGATTGAGCAGCCTTTGAATATATACACAAAAGTGGTATTACCGGGTCTTAAGAAAAGGGGCTTTCCTAATTTTCTGAGAAATCGCCAAACTGACATCCAAAGGGGCTGTAGCAGCTTGCATTCCCACCAGCAATGCAGAAGTGTTCCTTTTCCCCCACAACCTTTCCAGCATAAGTTGTCAGTGGTTTTGATCTTGGCCATTCTTACAGGTGTAAAATGGAATCTCAGAGTTCTTTTGATTTGCATTTCTCTGCTGACTTAGGATGTTGAACATTCCCTTAAGTGTCTTTCAGCCATTTTAGATTCCTCTATTGAGAATTCTCTGTTTAGGTCTGTCACTCCACTTTTTAATTGGATTATGTGTTCTTTTGATGACCAATTTCTTGAGTTCTTTGTATGTTTTGGAGAATCAGACCTCTGTCTGAAGTGGGGTTAGTGAAGATCTTTTCCCATTCTGTAGGCTGTTGTTTTGTCTTGTTGACCGTGTCCTTTGCTTTACAGAAGCTTTTCCATTTCAGGAGGTCCCATTTATTAATTGTTTCTCTCAGTGTCTGTGCTGCTGGGGTTCTATTTAGGAAGTGGTTCTGTGCCAATGCATTCAAGTGTTCTTCCCACTTTCTCTTCTATAAGGTTCAGTGTGGCTGGCTTTATGTTGACGTCTTTGCTCCATTTGGACTTGAGTTTTGTGCATGGTGATAGATATGGGTCTATTTTCATTCTTCTGCATGTTGATAACGAGTTATGCCAGCACCATTTGTTAGATATGCTTTCTTTTTCCCATTTGATATTTTTTGCTTCTTTGTCAAAAATCAGGTGTTAAAAGGTGTGTGGATTAATTTCTGGTTCTTTGATATGGTTCCATTGGTTCTACTGTCTGTTCTTTTGCCAATACCAGGTTGTTTTCAGTACTGTAGCTCTGTAGTAGAGTTTGAAGTCAGGGATTGTGATGCCCCCAGAAGTTCTTTTATTGTACAGGATTGTTTTGGCTATCCTGGGCTTTTTGCCTTTTCAAATGAAGTTGAGTACTATTCTTTCGAGATCTGTGAAGAATTTTGCTGGGATTTTGATGGGCATTGCATTGAATCTGTAGATTACTTTTGATAAGATAGCCATTTTTACTATGTTATTTCTGCCTACCCAAGAGCATGGGAGATCTTTCCAATTTATGGTGTCTTCCTTAATTTTTTTCTTCAAAGATTTATAGTTCTTGTCATACAAGTCTTCCACTTGTTTGGTTAGAGTTACTCCAAGATATTTTATGCTACTTGTGGCTATTGTGAATGGTGTTGTTTCTCTGAGTTCATTCCCAACCCTTTTGTCATCTGTGTACAAGAGGGCTACTTATTATTTTGAGTTAATCTCATATCCTGCTACAAAATATGACCTGATGATCCTCTGTATTTCTTTTGTGTCTGTTGTTATGTCCCCACTTTCATTTCTGATTTTGTTAATTTGGATATTTTCTCTCTGCCTTTTAGTTAGTTTGGATAAAGGTTCCTCTATTTTGTTGATTTTTCTCAAAGAACCAACTCTTTGTCTCATTGATTCTTTGTATTGTCTTCTTCATTTTTATTTTGTTGATTTCAGCTCTCAATTTGATTACGTCCTGCCATCTAATTTTTTTAGCTGAGTTTGCTTCATTTTGTTCTTAAGTTTTCAAATGTTCTGTTAATTCACTAGTGTGGGATTTTTTTTCAGCTTCTTTATATAGGCATTTAGTGCTATGAACTTTCCTCTTAACACTGCTTTCATTGTGTCCCATAAATTTGGGTATGTTTTGTGGTCATTGTCATTGAATTTTAGGAAGTTTTCAATTTCTCTGTTTATTTCTTCCTTTACCCATTGATGATTCAGGTGTGTATTGTTTAATTTCCATGTCTTAGCCAGGTTGTGGTGGCACACACCTTTAATTTCAGCACTTGGGAGGCATAGGCAGGAGGATCTCTGTGTGTTCAAGGCCAACCTTGTCTGCAAAATCTAGCTCCAGGACAGGCTCCAAAGCTACAGACAGACGGTGTCATGTAAAACAACAACAACAAAACAAAACAAAATAAAATTTCCTTGTGTTTGTGGGTTTTCTGGAATTAGTATTGCTGTTGACTTCTAGTTTTAAACCATTGTGATCTGATAAGGTACATTGGGTTATTCCAAGATTTTGTATTTGTTGAGGTTTGTTTTGTTACCGAGTATGTGGTCAGTCTTTGAGAGGGTTCCATGAGGTACTGAGAAGAAGGTATATTCTTTTCTGTTTCGATGGAATAGTCTATAGATGTCTGTTAAGTCCATCTGAGTTATAACATCTGTTAGTTCCCTTATTTTTCTGTTCATTTTTGTCTGACTTGTCTGTCCAGTGGTGAGAGGGGAGTGCTGAAGTCTCCCATTATTAGTGTGTGGGGTTTAATGTATGACTTAAAATTTAGAAGTGTTTCTTTTAAATATGAGGGTGCCCCTGTATTTGGGGCATAGATGTTCAGTTTTGAGATTTCCTCTTGATGGATTTTTCCTGTGACTAATATGTAATGACCTTCTTATCTCTATTGATTGATTTTAGCTTGAAGTCTATTTTTGTTAGATATTAGGATTTCTACACCCGCTTGTTTTTTAGGTCCATTTGATCAGAATATTTTTTCCCAACCCTTTACTCTGAGACAATGTCTGTCTTTTAGGTTGAGATGTGTTTCTTGCATGCAGAAGAAGGATGGATCCTGTTCTTATATTTTACCTGTTAACCTATGTCCATTTATATTAAGGGATATAAATGACCAGTGATTGCTATCTTCTATTAATTTAGTTGTCATTGTTGGTGATGTTAATTTGTGTGTTTTCCCTTTGTTTGGAATTTGCTGCTATGAGACCATCAATTGTCTGTGTTTTGTTGGTGTAGCTAACTTCCTTGGGTTGGAATTTTCCTTCTGGTGTTTTGTGGACAGCTGGGTTTGTGGCTAGGTATTAGTGAAATCTACTTATGTCATGGAATATCTTGTTTTGTCCTTCTATGGTGATTGACAATTTTGCTCGGTATAGTAGTCTGGGCTGGCATCCTTGGTCTCTTAATATCTGCATAATGCTTGACCACAACCTTCTGGCTTTCATTGTCTCCAATGAGAAGCCAGGTGTAATTCTGATAGGTCTATTTTTATATATTACTTGGCATTTTTCCTTTGCATTTCTTAATATTCTTTCTTTACTCTGTATGTTTATTGTTTTGATTATTATGTGGCAAGGGGACTTTTTGAGGGGGAATCCAGTCTATTTGGTGTTCTGTAAGCTTCTTGTATCTTCATAGGCATATCTTTCTTTTGTTTGGGGACGTTTTCTTCTGTGATTGTGTTAAATATATTTTCTGTGCTTTTGCGTTGAACTTCTTCTTCTTCTATACCTATTATTCCTAGATTTGGCCTTTTTGTGGTGTCCCATATTTTCTGGATATTTTGGGTTAAGCTTTTGTTAGATTTAATGTTTTCTTTAACTGATGAGTCTATTTCCTCTATTTTATCTTCAGTGCTTGAGTTTCTCTCTTCCATCTCTTATATTCTGTTGTTCATGCTTGCACTCGAGGTTCCTGATCGTTTTCTCATGATTTCTGTTTCTATAATTCCCTCAGCTTGTGTTTTCTTTATTGTTCCTATTTCAATTTTCAAGTCTAGAATAGTTTCTTTCATATGTTTGATTTCTTTTTCTTGGTTTTCTATAAGGGATTTGCTGATGTCTTCCAATTTTTTTGTTCATCATTTCTTCCATTTCATTGAGGGTATTTCTCATTTCCTCTTTAAGAGTTTCAAACATTCTCCTGAAGTTATTTTTTAGGTCAGTTTCTTCTGCTTCATCTATATTTGGTTTTTCAAGTTTTGTTGTTGTGAGGTCTTTAGATTTTACTGGTATTTGTTGCTCTTTGTGGTGTTGCATGTGTTCTTACCTTTTCAACTCATCTTTTCCTCTAATAGGTGTGGTTGGGGCTGTCAGTGATTAATCTTCTAGGTGCCAGTGAATCCAAAGCTCAGATGGTTGTTCCTTGTGGTACATTCAGTGCCACAGTTCTAGTTACCCCGTTGGTTACTCCATGTTCCTGGAGATAGCTAAGTGCTCCTGAGCTTTGCTCTGCTCCCTTTGGCCTAGGCTACCAGCTGTGACCTGTTTCTGTAAATCCTGGTCTGCATCTCCTCCTGCAGAGGTCCCTGGCTTGGAGTTGGTCCTACAATGGTCTCTGGCTCCAATTAATTACCTCGGATTTCCCAGACTTGGGTGTGCCCAAAACCACAGTAAGCTGGCTTAGGCTTACTTCCTCAGATATCTGAGACTCACGCTTGGACCTGCAAAGGTTTCAGGTTCCTGCCTATTCCCTTTGATGTTCCAGACCGTCGCCTGAACCCACTGATGTCCTGGCTCAGGCCAACTCCATCTGAGGTCCCAGACTCATACCTGGCCCCACAGAAATCTCTGGTTCCTGTCTGCTCCCTTGGAGTTCCCAGGTTCATATCTGGACCTTCAGCAGTCTCTGGCTCTGGCTCACTCACTCTGGTGTCTCTCCTGTACCTCTTCCAGTGGAGTTCGCTGCCTCCTGTCTGCTCTGGACTTCAATTTCTTTCTTTAAAGCATTAAAGTTCTTGTTGAATAGGTCTTTCACTTATTTGGTTAGTGTTACCCCAAGATATTTTATGTTATTTGTGGCTATTGTGAAAGGTGATGTTTCTCTGACTTCTTTCTCAGCTTCTTTATCATTTGTATATAGGAGAACTACTGATTTTTTTTTTTTAGTTGATCTTGTATCCTGCCACATCACTGAAGGTATTTATCAGCTGTAGAAGGTCTCTGGTAGAGTTTTGGGGGATATATATATATATGTGTGTGTGTGTGTGTGTGTGTGTGTGTATGTATATATATATATATATATCCATATTATCTGCAAATAATGAAAGTTTGACTTCTTCCTTTACAATTTGAATTTCCTTGATCTCCTTTTGTTGTCTTATTGCTATAGCCAGAACTTCAAGAACTATGTTGAAGAGACATAGAAAGAGTGCAAAGCCTTGTCTTTTCCTGATTTTAGTGGAATCATTTTGAGTTTCTCTCCATTGAATTTAATGTTCGATGTTGGTTTGCTGTATATTGTTTTAATATGTTTGGATATGTTCCTTGTATCCCTGATCACTCCAAGACTTTTATCCTGAAGAGGTGTTGGATTTTGTTGAATGCTTTTTCAGCATCTAATGAGATGATCATATGGTTTATTTCTTTCAGTTTATTTATATGATGGATTACAATGATAGATTTTTGTATGTTGAACCAGCCCTGCATCTCTGGGATGAAGCTGACTTGATCATGGTGGATGATTTTTTAGATGTGTTCTTGGATTCAGTTTGCCAGTATTTTATTGAGTATTTTTGCATCTATGTTCATGAGTGAGACTGGTCTATAATTCTCTTTCTTGGTTTAGTATTTGTGTGGTTTCAGTATCAGTTTAACTGTAGCCTCATAAAAAGAGTTTGACAATGTTCCTTCTGTTTCTATTATGTGGAACACATTGAGGAATATAGATATTATCTCTTCTTTGAAGTTCTGGTGGAATTCTGCACTGAAACCATCTGGCCCTATGCTTTTTTTGGTTGGAGGGTTTTAATCACAGCTTCTAATTCCTTGCAGTTTATAGGTCTATTCAAATTGTTCACCTGGTCTTGATTTATTTTTGGTATATGGTATCTACCCAGAAAATTGTCAGTTTTTTTACATTTTCCAATTCTGTTGAGTACAGGTTTTTGCAGTATGACCTAATTATTCTCTGGATTTCTTCAGTGTCTGCTCTTATGTCCCCCTTTTCATTTCTGAATTTGTTAATTTGGATGTTCCCTCTCTGCCTTTTGATTAGTTTGGATAAGGGTTTCTCTATCTTGTTGATTTTCTCAAAGTACCAGCTGTTTGTTTTATTGATTCTTTGTATTGTCTTTTGTTTCTCTTTTATTCATTCCATCTCTCAATTTGATTATTTCCAGTCTTCTACTCTTCCTTGGTGAGTCTGCTTCTCTTTATTCTGGAGCTTTCAGGTGTGCTGTTAAGTCACTAGTATAAGCTTTTCCCACTTTCTTTAGTTGTGCACTTAGTGCTATAAACTTTACTCTTAGCACTGCTTTCATAGTATCCCATAGGGCTGGATATGTTGTTCCTTCATTTTCATTTAAAATTTTTCTATGATTCAAATGATTTTTCAAATCCATCATTAATTTTCCATTTTTCTAATATCATTTTTAAATCTAAATGGGATCACATTTTTGCTACAAGTGCTTTTTAAACATGGTTCATCAGTTATAAGAATCTTAATTTTGATTTATCTTTTCCCCCAAGGTCCTTTAGGGCAAGCTTTTGGACACTATTTGAATTCTTTCATATTTATGAGTTTATTTCTTTTATGGTTAAATATCAAGTTGAGTCATACTTTTTCCTTAAAGACTCAAAATATATTACACTATTTTTAAGCTTATAATTGTACTTAAGAGGCTTGTCATTCACATTTTTCTCCTTTCTGCAAGTTTTTCTGGCTATCCATAGGATACATTTTACTTTTCAATTAATTTTTTCATGTAGACAGCATGAAATGATTAAATTATTGTTACTCATTACTAATGAAAAACTGTTGACCTCTGACATTGTGAGAAAAGATCAGCATTCACCACCTTCTTTATTTATGTGTACACAGAGAAAATGAAAAGAATTACGTTTATATTACAAAGTATGCATCTCTGTGTAAGTAAACTGACTTACAAATCTTTTTGCTATTTTTGTTTGAGAAAGACCCACTAATTTTAATTAGGAGTTTTTGCCTGATCATGAAGGGATGGTTATTTATTGGAGTTGGGGTAACTTAACAGAAGGTACACCATTGAAGAATATGACTCCCACTATTCTGCCAGCAGGTTAACTGCCATAGCTACTCAAGGAGGAATGACACATTCTCTAATCCATTTCTGAATATGGCCTGATTTGGTGCAGGTGTTTGACAGGTAATGACATCCGCTTTGATGTTACTGCAACAATTGGCATGCTATATCCAGATGATAGCAGTTCACATTAAGACTTCTTATTGTCCAGCCATTAATATTCATTTTTCTTCCTCTTGCATATTCTCCTAATCTTGGTTGTGGCTTTATAGATGTCCAATTTGTCCTGAGCACTCAGAAATCACTTGCTCTTAGCACTTTGACAATTAGTGAATCTCTACATTAACCAATATCCATTTCAACAAAAAGTTTCTCTGAGAGTCACACTTATCTATAGATAAAAACATGAATATTTAAAAGATATTTTAACAACATATCAATTTAATGATGTAAATGTAGTAAATTCTCTCCTAGTGCCTATGACATCCCCAGACATGGGTTTTAGGCTAGGTTTAAAGAACCATGAATGAATTTTCTCCTAAAGAGTAGACCTCAACACTGATATGAAAGCCATTGGTTTCACATAATAGTTATATTACTATTGGAGCACCAGTCAGACCTTGTTCTGTGGGTTGATGTTATAGTATGCAGAGTCCATAGGTGATTAGAAAACACTGATCATATTATTCCCTCAGGAGGCTGCATGGCACCTTCTAACTCTATGATTCTTAATCATAAGATACAAAGCTTCCAGTTCATTTTCAGCTTGATTTCTCTGATTCATATAACCAAATTATGTTATGTCTTCAGCAAGTAATCTTATCATCCATTTCTGGCTAGAAATAAAAAAAATAACAACAGTCCATATTGTTTTGGGCATCTCCGGGGCCTTTGTGACTAAGGATTCATGAGGGAGGTGTCTCATACATGGCCCTGAAAATTTTGATTTATAACACTTTGCTTTTAGAATTTCATTATATACTCTTGGAGAGTACCTCTATTTACATTTGTTGTATTTTATAATTTAAATAAGTGATACATTTTTAGTTATCCTATAAAGTAGTTAGTTTCTTTTTTTCAAGCATCATCAGTTCTGGCTAACTGTCCCTCCCATCATCCCTTCCCTTAATTTCTCATTTTGTCCATCATAGTTAATAATCCCCTGCACCAGGTTTGCTCCCCCCTCTTTCATATTACCAGCTCATATTTGAACCATTGCTTCTTGTCTTGTGTTACTATTTGGGGGTAGTCTTAGAATCTCTGAGATGAAACTTACCTGGCAGAGTTGGAACATTTGGGTGGGTCATTGGGGTATTTGATTACTGGCTATGTTGTGAATTTCTTTCTCTGCTTTCTCATCTGAAGTGATGCAAACAGAACTTGTAGAACACAAAGTCATCCCGCCACTGAGTTCCATATCAACACATGGAGCCAAGCAATCACAGTCTGAACCCTAAAATCTATGAATCAATGTAAATAACTCCTTTCAAATTCCATGAAGCAGGAAATTTCAAAGACAGGTCTGCTTACATTGTCAGTTTGTCCATCAATTTCTGTGTCCTGCAGAACATCTGGCTGGCTCTTTCATGAAGCAGGAATCCCAAAGGACCATCTCACCTTTAGGTAGGCTCAGTAGTCCTTTCTCTGTGGGTGATTCATGTCCAGTTCATACAGCATAGCATCAATTAGTCCAGGCAAGAACAGTTTCTTACCTGTAACATGAGGGCCTGCTTGTTGGGGTTTCAGTCCTGCCCCATTCCCATAGCTGGTAAGGTCCCAAAGAAAATCACAGAGGTCTACATAAGTTATAAACTGATTGTCCCATTAGCTCAGGCTTCTTATTAACTCTTGTAATGTTTATTAACCCATTATTCTTATCTATGTTAGCCACATGGCTCAGTATCTTTTTCGGCTTCTTCCGTGGTCTGGGCAGGACTGCGGAAAGGGCTTCCTTCTTCCCAGAATACTCCTTTTCTCCTTGCCCCACCTCTAATTCCTGTCTGGTTTTTGTGCCTATACTTCCTGCCTGGCTACTGGGCAATCACCATTTATTTAAAACAGAATGCAGAATTGTCCCAGGCCATTTCCCCTTCTTTTTTTTTTAAACAAAGGAAAATATCCAGAGTACATTTTTTGAGAATGTGGCTGTAGTTTTCCAGATACTTCTTGCTGGTTGGGGGTGCTGTTATCTTATGGGGACTTAAAGAAAATTTAATATTATGATCAAGTCCTGACTGGAGTATCCTGTGAGTCTTGATCATCTCAGGCAGCAGGCTTGAATCTGTTCTGGATGTAGAACTCAGACATCTGGGCCATCTGTTCCTATCAGAGATTTCTCAGGTGGTCTTCCTTGGCCACTTCCTGCCCTTTTCTGACCCTTGTTTCTGTCAACCCCCTAACTAAACACACATCCATATTCAAACTATATTATTTTTCCATTTGCTTGTATTCACAATAATTTCTTTTCAATCTAATTTAATTCTATATGTTTGTGTATGTGTCATATGTGTGCAGGTATAGAGTACTGGTTTGGTACTTTGTCACTATGTAATATTTCTTTGATACAGAGTTTGTCATTAAACCTGGATGCTATCATTGGTGTTTTTGATTTTAGCCATTCTGACAGGTGTAAGATGGTATCTCAAAGTTGTTTTGATTTGCATTTCCCTGATCACTAAGGACGTTGAACATAACCTTAAGAATCTTTTGGCCATTCGAACTTCTGTTGAGAATTCTCTGTTCAGACCATTACCCCATTTTTTAATTGGGTAATTTAGAATTTTAATGTCTAGTTTCTTGAGTTCTTTGTATATTTCAGATATCAGACCTTTGTTTCATGTGGGGTTAGTGCCACTGGGGTTTTACATAAGAAGTGGTCTCCTGTGCCCATGTATTGCAGGCTACTTCCCACTTTCTCTTCTATCAGGTTCAGTGTGGTCGGATTAATATTGAGGTCTTTAATCCATTTGGACTTGAGTTTTGTGCATGGTGATAGATAAGGATCTATTTTCATTCTCCTACAGGTTGACATCCAGTTATGCCAGCACCATTTGTTAAAGATGCTTTCATTCTTCCATTGTATAATTTTAGCTTCTTTGTCAAATATGAGTTGTTCATAGGTTTGTGGATTGATATCTGGGTCTTTGATTCGATTCCATTGGTCAAAGTCTCTGTTTTTATGCCAATACCAAGCTGTTTTCATTACTGTCGCTCTGTAATAGAGTTTGAAGTCAGGGATGGTAATGCCTCCAGAAGTTCCTTTATTGTATAGGATTGTTTAGGCTATCCTAGGATTTTTGTTTTTCCATATAAAGTTAGTGATTGTTCTCTCAAGGTCTGTGAAAAATTTTGTTGGGATTTTGATGGGGATTGCATTGAATCTATAGATTGCCTTTGGTAGAATTGCCATTTTTACTATATTGATTCTACCAATCCAGGAGCATGGGAGATCCTTCCATTTTCTGGTATCCTCTTTGATTTCTTTCTTCAAGGTCTTAAAGTTCTTGTCAAATAGATCTTTTACTTCCTTGGTTAGTGTTACCTCAAGATACTTTATGCTATTTGTGGCTATCATGAAAGGTGATGTTTCTCTGATTTCCCTCTCTGTTTTTTTATTCTTTGTGTATAGGAGGGCTACTGATTTTTTTTGAGTTGATCTTGTATCCTGCCACATCACTGAAGGTATTTATCAGCTGTAGAAGTTCTTTGGTAGAGTTTTGGGGGTCATTTATGTACACTATCATATCTTGATCATCCCTATAGAAATTTCGTCCGATGGATGGAGATAGAGAAAGAGACCCACATTCACATCAGAGCAATGGACTGAGCTCCCAAGGTCTAGTCGAAGAGCAGAAGGTGGGAGAAGATGAGCAAGGAAGTCAGGACCGCGAGGGGCTGGTCCACCAACTGAGACAGTGTGCCTGATCTAATGCGAGCTCACCAAATCCAGCTGGACAAGGACTCAATGAGCATATGATCAAATTGGAATCTCTGAATGTGGCTGCCAATGGGGGCTAACTGAGAAGCCAATGATAATGGCACTGGGACCTATCTCTTCTGCATGTATTGGCTTTTTGGGAACCTAGTCTATATGGATGCATACCTTCCTAGGCCAGGTTGGAGGGGGGAGGGCCTTGGGCTTCTCACAGGGCAGGGTACCATGCCCCCTCTTAAGGAAGCAGGGGAAGGGAGGAGGGGTAGTGGGGGAGTGGGAGGGGACTGGGAGAAGGGGAGGAAGTGTAAATTTTTGAATGAAAAATGAAAGAATATGAAAAAACCTGGAGGCTAAAATTGCTGTAAGCAGCATCCTAAGTTCCTTGCTGATATGTCAACTGTCCCCACAAGGCTTATAATCCTGAATTTTTTAAAAATTTCTTTTTATTCTCTTTTTTATTCTTATATCATACATTACACCCCAACTACAGATTTTCCTTCCCTCAACTACTCCCAGTTCTTCCACCACCACCTCCCCTCTCCTCCCGATCCATTTTTCCTCCATTTCCTTCAAAAAACAAACAGACCTTCTAGGATACCAATTGAATGTGTCATAACAAGTAATAATAAGACTAGATAAATAAAACCCTCCTATCAATGCCAGACAAGGCAACCCAGTAGGATAAAAAGTTTCCCAAGAGCACACAAAAAAAATCAGAGACAGCCCCCACTTGCACTGTTAGGTGTCCCAATGAATTCACAACTATTCAACCACAACATATATTAGAGGACCTAGCTCAGAAAAATACAGTTTCCCTAATTTTTCTTGTTTTGATTTGCATTTCTCTGATGACTAAGGATGTTGAGCACTTCCTTAGGTGTCTTTAAGCCGTTTTAGATTCCTCTGTTGAGAGTATTCTGTTTAGGTCTGTACTCCATTTTATATTGGATTATTTGTTCTTTTGATGACCAATTTCTTTCTATATTTTGGAGATCAGACCTCTGTCTGATGTGAGGTTGATGAAAGTCTTTTCTCATTCTGTCTTTAGTAGAGCTTGAAATCAGGGATAGTGATGCCTCTGAAAGTTCTTTTATTGTACAGTATTGTTTAAGCTATCCTGGATTTTTTTCTATGTGAAGTTCAGTATTGTCTTTTTAATATCTGTAAAGAGTTGTGTTGGAATTTTGATGGGGGTTATGTTGAATCTAGAGATTGTTTTAGTAAGATGGCTCTTTTTACTCTGTTAATCCTATCAGCCCATGAACACTGGAGATCTTTCCATCTTTGGATATCTTCTTTAATTGCTTTCTTCAAGGACAATGGAATTCTTATCATATAGGTCTTTCACTTGGATGGATAGAGGTACCCCAAAATATTTTATATTATATGTGGCTATTGTGAAGAGTGTTATTTCTCAGTCTGTTTGTTGTTTGAATATATAGGAGGGCTACTAAGTTTTTTGAGTTAATTTTGTATCCAGCCACTTCACTGAAGGTGTTTAGCAATTGTAAGAGTTCCCTAATAGAGTTTTTGGGATTTCTTATATATACTATTATATCATCTACAAATAGTGATACTTTGACTTCTTTCTTTCCAATTTGCATCCCCTTGGTCTGCTTTGGTTGTCTTACTGTTCTGTGTTGAATTTCAAGTACTATATTTAATAGATATTGAGAGAGTGGAAAGCCTTATCATGTTCATGATTTTGGTGTATTGATTTGGGCTTCTCTCCATTTAATTTGATGTTTGTTATCAGAGTGTCTTTATTATGTTTAGGCATTTCCTTTGTATCACTGGTCTCTAAGACTTTTTTCATCATGCATTTGTGTTGGATTTCGTCAAAGCCTTTTTCAGCATCTAATGAGATATTCATGTGGTTTTTTTTCTTTCAGTTTATTGATATTATGGATAACACCAACTTTCTGTTTTTCTATTTTAAAATTTATTTATATATTTTACATATCAACCACATTTTCTCTTCCTTCTTCTCCTCCAGTTCCCTGCTCCAACTCCCTTCTATGCATTCTCCCCACCCACTCTTCCTCTGTCTCCATTCAGAAGGTGTAAGGCCTCCCATTGGAGTCAACAAAAAATGGCATATCAAGTTGAGGCAGGACCAAGTTCCCTGTCCATATCAAGGTTTGGCAAGAAATGCCACCATAGGGAATAGGTTCCAAACAGCCAGCTAAGGCATCGGGGACAGGTCCCCACAAAAGACCAAGCTGCACAACTGTCACCCAGATGCAGAGGGTCTAGGTCAGTCCCATGCCAGCTCCCTAGCTGTTGGTCCAGAGTCTGTAAGTTCCTACAAACTCAGGTCAGCTGTCTCTGTGGGTTTCCATATTATGATCTTGAATCTTCTTTGCTCATATAATCCCTCCACCTTTTTTTTCAACTGTATTCCAAGAGTTCAGTCCAGTGATTGGATCTCTGCATCTGCTTCCATTCATTACTGGACAAAGGCTCTATGATGGCAATTAGGGAAGTCACCAATCTGAATATAGTGAAAGGCAAGTTCGGGTACCGTATCCACTATTGCTAGGAGTCTTAGCTGGGATCATTCTTGTGGGTTCCTGGGAGTTTACCTAGGGCCAGGTTTCTCCCTAACCCTATAATGGTCCTCTCTTCAAGCTATCTCTTTTATTACTCTCTCCTTCTGTCCCATCCCCCAATTTTCCATTCTGATCCCTCATGTTCCCTTCCCTTTTCCTTCATTCCCTTTCCTCTACCTCTCTTTCTGCCCCAAGTTTATTTTCTGTTGTTTAACCATCCGAACATCTTTTGTATAAAGCCCACTTGATCATGGTGCATTTTTTTATAATGTGCGTATATGGAAATTTCTGTTCCGTCTAGTCCCACAGCCCACTCAATCCAAAATAAGCACACAGAGGCCTATATTAATTATACACTGTTTGGCCTATTAGTTCAGGCTTATTATTAGTTAGCTCTTACAACTTAAATTAACCCATAATTCTTGGGTATGTTTAGCCACGTGGCTTGGTACCTTCTCTTAGTAAAGTATCCTCATCTTGCTCTCTCTGCATCAGGTTAATGACTAAATCCCTGTGTTTCCTCTTCCCAGAATTCTCCTAGTCTGGTTTCTCCATCTATACCTCTTGCCTAGCTACTGGTCCATTGGTGCTTTATTAAACTAACATGAGTAACAAATATTTACAGTGTAGAAGACCATTTTCTTACAGTATATGTTCTTGGATTCAGTTTACATGTATTTTATTCAGTATTTTTGTATCTGTGTTCATAAAGGAAATTCGTCTGTACTTATCTTTTATTGTTGAATTTTTGTATAGTTTGGGTAACAGGGTGACTGTGGACTCATAACTGAATTTGTAAATGTTTCTTCTGTTTCTATTTTGTGGAATAATTTGAGGAGTATTAGTGTTTTTCCTTTGAAAAGCTGGTAGAAAGCTGATCTAAAACCATCTTACCATGTGCTCTTTTGTGTAGTAGGAAACTTTCAATGACAGTTTCTACTTACTTAGGGGTTATAAGTCTATTTAAATTGTTTATCTGATCCTGATTTAACTTCAGTAAGTGGTTTCTATTGAGATCATTGTTGCTTTCTTTTAGATTTTCTATTTTTGTGGAGTATAAATTTTTAAAGTATAACTTATTGATTCTTTAAAATTTTAGATTTTGTTAATTTGTACATTCTATCTCTGTCTTTTAGTTTGGAAAAGAGTTTGTTTGTCTTGTAGATTTTTTCAAAAAACCTACTCTTTGTTTCATTGATTCTTTGTATTCTTCTCTTTGTTTACAATTTATAGATCATAGTCCTCAGTTTATTTCCTGATATCTGCTCCTCTTGGCTAACCTTGCTTCTTTTTGTTCAGGAGCATTTAGTCATGCTGTTAAATTGCTAGAATTAAATCTCTTGAATTTCTTTATGTAGGCCCTTAGCACTCTGAACTTTCTTCTTAGCACTGCTTTTACTGTGTCCCATAATTTTGGGTGTGCTGTGCATTTGTTTTCATTGGATTCTATGAAGCCTTTCAATTTCTTTTTTATTCTTGCCTTGACCCTGTAGACATTCAGTAGTGAATTGTTCAGTTTCCATGAGTTTGGAAGTTTTCTGTTTTTTTTTTTTTTCTGTTGGGAAAATCCAAGTTTAATGCATGGGTCTAATAGGATCCAAGTAGTTATTTCAATTTTCTTATTTCTATTGATACTTGCTTTGTGAAGAAGTATGTAGTCAATTTTGAAGAACATTCTGCAAGTTACTGATAAGAAAATATACTCTCTTATGTTTGGGTGAAATGTTCTCCAAACACCTGTTAAGTTCATTTAATTCACAATAAGTATTGGTTCCATTGTTTTGGTGTTAGTTTCTGTCTGGATAACCTGTCAATTGGTGTGTATAAGATACTGTTTTCTCTCATTATCAATGTGTGAAGTTCAATGTGTGATTTAATGTTTAGCAGTGTTTTCTTTACAAACAGAGGTACACTTGAGTTTGGGGAAGGGATTTTCAGAACTGAGAGATCATCGTGGTGTATTTTTCTCTTGATGAGAAAAAAATATTCTGTCCCTATTCGGTTTGATTAATTTTGGCTTGAAGTTTATTTTGTTACATATTCGAATGACTGCAACAGCTTCTTTCTTAAGTCAGTTTGCTTGGAAATTTTTTTCCATGCCTTTACACTGAGGTAGTGTCCATTTTTGATGTTGAAGTATATTTTCTTTTGTTCTGTTTACCAAAAATCCCTCTCCATGAAAAGAATTTATTTATTTTTTATTTTTCCATATTCTTTTATTTTTTCCATTCAAAAAAAATTACATTTCCTCCCCTTCTCCAGTCCCCTCCTGCTCCCCATGCTTCCTTAAAAGAGGGCATGGTGCCCTGCCCTGTGTGAAGTCCAAGGCTCTCCCCACTCCATCCCTGCCTAGGAAGGTGTGCATCCGAATAGACTAGGTTCCCAAAAAGATAATACATGCAGAAGAGATAGATCCTAGTGTCATTGTTGATGGCTTCTCAGTCAGCCCCCATTGGCAGCCACATTCAGAGAGTCCGGTTTGATCATATACTCATTCAGTCCCAGTCCAGCTGGATTTGGTGAGCTCGCATTAGATCAGGCACACTGTCTCAGTGGGTGGACCAGCCTCTCACGGTCCTAACTTCCTTGCTCATCTTCTCCCACTTTCTGCTCTTCGACTGGACCTTGGGAGCTCAGTTCATTGCTCTGATGTGAATGTGGGTCTCTTTCTCTATCTCCATCCATCGGACGAAATTTCTATGATGGTGATCAAGATATTCATCAATGTGACTATAGGACAAGACTAGTTCCAGCACCCTCTCCTCTGCTGCACAAGTACCGAGCTGGGGACATCCCCGTGGACACCTGGGATCCCCTCTAGAGACAAGTATCTTGCCAGTCCTAAAATGACTCCCTTAATGTAGATATCTTATTCCCTTTTCCAATATCTACCTTTCCTCCATCTCCACCCTTTCACTCCCCCAAGCTCTCCCCAGTCCTTCCCTTCTCCCTTCTCCTTCCCCCTCTCCCCTTCCCCCAAACCACCTACCCCCACCTCTATCCCCACCCCTGTGCTTCCAACTTTTGCCCGGTGATCTTGTTTGCTTCCAATTTCCAGGAGGATTTATATATGTTTTTCTTAGGGTTCACCTTGCTATATGGCTTCTCTGGGCTTGTGAGCTATAAGTTTAGTGTCCTTTGTTTTATGGCTAGGGTCCACTAATTATCTTTTTGAGTTTGGGTTCCCTCACTCAGGACAGCGTTTTCTATTTCCATCCATTTGCATGCAAAATTCAAGATGTCATTGTTTTTTTACCGCTGAGTAGTATTCTAATGTGTATATATTACACACTTTCTTGATCCATTCTTCCATTGAGGGGCACCTAGGTTGTTTCCAGGTTCTGGCTATTACAAATAATGCTGCTATGAACATAGTTGCACAAATATTTTATAGTATGATTGGACTTCCCTTGGGTTTATACCCAAGAGTGGTATTGCTGGATCCTGAGGTAGGTTGATTACCAATTTCCTGAGAAACTGCCACACTGATTTCCAAAGACGTTGCACAAGTTTGCATTTTCACCAGCAATGGATGAGAATTCCCCTCACTCCACATCCTCTCCAGCATAGGCAATTGTTGGTGTTTTTGATTTTAGCCATTCTGACAGGTGTAAGATGGTATCTCAATGTTGTTTTGATTTGCATTTCCCTGATCACTAAGGAAGTTGAATATGACCTTAAATATCTTTTGGCGATTTGAAATTCTTCGGTTGAGAATTCTCTGTTCAGATCATTACCCCATTTTTTAATTGGGGTATTTAGAATTTTAATGTCTAGTTTCTTGAGTTCTTTGTACATTTTGGGGATCAGACCTTTGTCTGAGGTGGGGTCAGTGAAAATCTTCTCCCATTCAGTAGGATGCCTTTTGTCTTAATGACTGTGTCTTTTGCTTTACAGAAGATTCTCAGTTTCAGGAGGTCCCATTTGTACATTGTTGCTCTTCTTGTCTGTGTCATTGGGGTTTTACATAAGAAGTCATCTCTGGTGCCCATGTATTGCAGGCTACTTCCCACTTTCTCTTCTATCAGGTTCAGTGTGGTCATATTTATACTGAAGTCTTTAATCCATTTGGACTTGAGTTTTGTGCATGGTGATAGATAAGAGTCTAATTTCATTCTCCTACAGGTTGACATGCAGTTATGCCAGTACCATTTGTTAAAAACGCTTTCATTCTTCCATTGTATAATTTTATCCTCTTTGCAAATATGAAGTGTTCATATGTTTGTGGATTAATATCCGGGTTTTCGATTCGATTCCATTGGTATTTTTTCTTTATTTTGGTTCAATTCAAGGAAGACTTTAATATTTTTCTTTATTTCTTCCTTGACCCAGGGGTGGTTCGGTAGTTCACTGTTCAGTTTCCATTAATTTGTATGCTTTTTTGGGTGGAATTGTTGTTACATTCTTACTTTACTCCATGGGGATCTGATAAGACAAAGGTGGTTACTCAAAATTTTGTATCTGTGGATGTTTGCTTTGTTACTGAGTATGTGATCAATTTTCAAGAAGGTTCCATCTGATGCTGAGAAGAAGGTATATTCTTTCCTGTTTGGGTGGAGTGTTCTATATATGGCTATTAAATCCATTTGATTCATTACATCAGTTATTTCTCATATTTCTTTGTTAAGTTTCTGTCTGGTTGACCTGTCCATTGGTGAGAGAGGAGTGTTGAAATCTCCTACTATTAGTGTGTGGGGTTTGTTTTGTGCTTGAGTTCTAGTAATGTTTCTTTCACATTTGTGTGTGCTTTACATTATGGGCATAGATATTCAGTATTGAGACTTCATCTTGATGAATCTTTCCTGTTATGAGTATGAAGTGTCCATCTCCATCTCTTCTGATTGATTTTAGTTTGAAGTCGATTTTGTTAGATATTAGTATAGCCACACCTGCTTGTTTCTTAGGGCCATTTGATTGAAAAACCTTTTCCCAACCCTTTACTCTGAGATAATGTCTGTCTTTTTGGTTGTGATTTCTTGTAAACAGCAGAATGTCGAATCCTGTTTTTGTATCCATTCTCTTAACCTGTGCCTTTTTATAGGTGAGCTGAGTCTGTTGATGTTAAGCGTTATTAATGACCAGTGTTTGTTAATTCCAGTTATTTTCTTTTTGGTGGTAGGTTTTGTGTGTTTCCCTTCTTTGAGTTGATGTAGGGTTGTTAGATGTCTGTGTTATTATGGGTGTTGTTTGCTTCCTTTAGTTTTGGTTTACCTTCTAGTACTTTCTGTAAACCTGAGTTTGTGGCTATATATTGCTTAAATTTGTTTTTATCCTGGAACATCTAGTTTTCCCCATCCTTGGTGAAAGAAAGCTTTGCTGGGTATAGTAGTCTGGGCTTGCATTCATGGTCTCTTAGTTTCTACAGCATGTCTATCCAAGACCTTCTGGCTTTTATGGTTTCTATAGAGAAGTCAGGTGTAATTCTGATAGGTTTACCCTTATATGTTACTTGACCTTTTTCCTTTGCGGCTCTTAATATTCTTTCTTTATTCTGTATATTTTGTGTTTTGATTATTATATGGCGAGGGGATTTTTTTTTTGATCCAGCCTATTTGGTGTTCTGTATGCTTCTTGAACATTCATAGGCATATCCATGTTTAGGTTGGGAAAGTTTTCTTCTATAATTTTGTTGAATATATTTTCTGGGCCTTTGAGCTGTGCTTCTTCTCCTGCTTCTACCCCTATTATTCTTAGGTTTGGTCTTTTTATGGTGTCCCAGATTTCCTGGATATTTTGTGTTGTGAATTTGTTAGATTTGTTGTTTTCTTCGATCACTGAGTTTATTTTCTCTATCGTATCTTCAGTGTCTGAGATTCTTTCTTCTATCTCTTGTATTCTATTGGTTATACTTGTCTCTGTGGTTCCTGTTCATTTATTCAGATTTTTCATATCCCGCCATCTCTCAGTTTGTGTTTTCTTCATTGCCTCCATTTCAGTTTTCATGTTTTGAACTGTTTCTGTTACCTGTTTGATTGCTTTTTCATGGTTTTCTAGGGTATCTTTGAGGAATTTATTCATTTCTTCTAACTTTTTGTTAGTTTTCTCTTCCCTTTCTTTAAAGGAGTTTTTCACCTTTTCTTTAAGTTCTCTATCACTTTCATTTTATGTTTAAAGTCAATTTCTTCTACTTCTTCTGAGATTAGTTGCTCAGGTTTTCCTTTTGCATACTTGCTGGATTCTGGTGTTATCATGTTGCTTTTCAGGTTGTTAGATGAATTCTTGGATTGGCAACTGCCCATCTCTTCCTTCAAATGTGTTCAGGAGAGTCTCGATGGCTTGGTCCCTCAGTCCGGGTGTATCTGCCAGCACTGGATCAGAGGGCCCCTTGCTGGCCCAGGAACTTGCAGTCAAAAGGGTGGGCTTAGTGAAAGTTGCCCACTCTGCTCTGCTCCCCTCTGTGGGACAAGGGGACCCCTGTAGCCCTGGGCTCACCCTTTCCCCAAAGCCTCTGCCCGGAAGCAGGCTGAGTTCGGGGGCAGCTAGGACCCCTGAGGAAAGAAGGGGTGCCTGGGGGCAAGTTGGGGTGGGTTAAGCAGAAAAGCCAGTAGGGGGTCCCTAAGTGCCCAGAAAGCCTCTGGGACGGGCTGGGACCCACTTACCAGTGTCCGGATGTATCTGCCGCCACTTGATCAGGGCCCCTTGCTGGTCCAGGAACTCGCAGTCTAAAGGACAGGCTTAGTGAAAGTTGCCTGCTCTGCTCTGCTCCGTGGGACAAGGGGACCCTCTAGCCCTGGGCTCACCCTTCCCCCAGAACTGATAAGCAAGGAGAGGAGGTGCAAACTAAGGATTTAGCATTACCAGTTCTTTTCAGAATTGGAGATGACTTACCAAGAGTTTTAGTTATTTACCCCATTATTACCTCTGATAAGCCAGCAAATGCACAATACCAAAATGGATACAAATAATCTAAATAAAAACCTGTAGTTATGAAAGATATAAAAGGAATCAAGCAAACAGTAGTATCTTATGGTTTGCTCACCTTTGTTAGGGAGATGGTAAAGACATGGGATTCAAGCAAAAAGGCTTGAATTCCACATGATTGGCTTCAATTAGTCTCAGAGGTCCTTGAAGATGGAATGCAATTGCAATGGAAATGTTATTGGAGATAGAAGGCTAAAGCCTTAGAACAATGAAGGCCCAAAGGATTTGAGACTTCCCAAAATCCAATTCTTGGCAAGGGCTGTTATGCTTATGCACAGCATCAAGCTCTTTCTATTGAACACATCTGGTCTCTATGATACACGGCAGCCCTGAATGTTTGAGACAGGATCCAAGAATTAGGAAGAATAATTGAATCATATATAAATGTTAAACAAGACAAAAGAAAACCCTTTAGTGACTTTTACAACAATTAACTAAAGCTGTACAAACAGGAGTAACAGATCCAGAAACTAGGTGAGTACTCATTAAATCTCTGGCTTTTGAAAATGCTAACATAGAATGCTAAAAGGCACTTTGCCCTTTAAAGGGTAGATTGGCACCAATGGATTAGTGAATCCTGCATACAGTAAACATTGAGGCATTTGACTGTAATACTGAGGCTTGGGTCAGAAGATATGGAGAGACATCAAACTGCCAAATATTTTAATTGTGCTAGATTAGGACATCTGAGAAGGGATAATAGACAAGGCATTTTGAGAAATAATGCCACATCTTGGAATTACAAAATAGAAGGTCTCACTCTTCTAGATTATGTAGAAGATGTGGCAAAGGCTGATATTGGTTCAATGAATGAAGATCAACAAAAGACAAACAAGGCAACCCATTACCATTGGGAGACTTCTGAGGGGGCCTCTTGCAGGTCCCCAGGTTAAACACTATACAGTCATTCCCAGTCACTGTGGAGGACATGTCTCCCCAAGAAAAGTTAAAAATCCAGTGTCTTTTGTAAAAAAAACATACTGTTCTGGATGATGGAATACTCATGGAGGATGAACCAAAAATTCTAATAGACAACAGAAAGTGTATATTTTGGCAGACTTCTACAAGTGCTCAAAGACCAAACCTCAGAGTACAAATAAATAACATTGTAAATGAAAGATTACTGGACACGGGTGCTGATGTGACTAATATTACTCCAGAATCTTGGCATCTGAATTGGCCTCTTCAAGAGGCAAATATATAAATTCCTAGGAACTAGAACCCTATCTCAATTAAAACAAGCTCGAGATGGGTTGAATGAATAGGGCCACAAGGACAGAGAGGAAGGCTGAGGCCATATGTGGCTAATATAGCAGTAAATCTATGGTGTTGTAATCTGCTGCCGCAATGGAATACCCAAATTAACATACATACAGTCCCAGAAATGGGACATAAACCAACTCATGTTTCTGGGAAGGATTCTATAAGATATTTTAAAAAAATATAGACTCAAGCCATTTGGGCTGTAAAACATTATAAACAAGTAAAAAATCTTCAGAGGTACCAATGTCCCTACATTTAAAATGATTAAAAGAGAAACTAATATGGATTTAAAAAATGTCCTTTAACAGAAGAGAAACTACAAGCTTTAGAACACCTGCTACAGGAGCAATGAAATGCTCACCATATTGAAGAATCAACCAGGCCTTGGAATTCCTCTGAATTTGTTGTTAAAAAGTAATCTGCAAATGGAGAATGGTGACAGATCTAAGAGCTGTCAATAAGGTAATTCAACCTAAGGGCCTTCTAACACCTGGAATTCCTTTGCCTTCCCTGATGTGGGTGTGCCCTTTGTGTGCTGTAATTGGCATTAATGAATAAAGAAACTACCTTGGCCTGTTGATAGGACAGAACTTAGGTAAGTGGGGAAGATGGAACTGAATGCTGGGAGTAAGAAGGGCCGAGTCAGAGAAATGCTATAGAGCCACCAGGGTCAGACATGTTGAATCTTTACCGGTAAGCTACAGACATGTGGCGATATACAGATGAATAGAAATGGGTTAAATTAAGATGTAGGACACAGCCATTAAGAAGCTAAAGCTAATGGGCCAAGCAGTGATTTAATTAATACAGTTTCTGTATGGTTATTTTGGTTCTAAGATAGCTGGGTGGCCAGGAACCAAACAAGCAGCTCCTTGAAACAATTGGCACCCATGTGACCAATTAAATCCACATAAAACCCGAGAAACCTTAAACAGAATTTCTATATACAAAACCCCCCAAATTTTAGCTGCATTTATTTTTCAGCTGGTGGCATGCCATAGCTCCTTTAATAGAGTTTTTCCTGATTCAGCCATAGCAGGAAAAAAAGCCATGGCCATTTTAAAATGCCGGCTTTCTGGGCTGTGCTGTCAGCATGACCTCTTGTTCTGGAGATGGAGCATTTGAGTGGGGTTTGTGAGCAGACTGCTGCAGCTTGCCTAATGGTGACATGGACATGCTGTGTGCCTGAGAATGGAGCTTTGTGCATGACTCTCAGGGGCACAAGTGGCTCCACCATGCTGGAATGGGCCAGCAACCAGGAGCTACCGTATATGTTTTAACAATTGTGCAGCTTAAATTTTAGAGTGGGCTAGCTAGCAAGAAGTACCATATATACATAATAATTGTGCAGCTTAACTTTTAAGAAGCACTTAGCATTTAAAGAAGTTCTTCTGGTCAGAAAATAATTGCAGATATGCAATAAAGACAAATCCACATGGGTCATAGTGTTGGATAAATGGACATAGGCTTGGAAGAGAGAAGAGAAAGAGTATAGAGAGTCATAAAATAAAGTTAATCCTTTTTTTAAAAAAAGGATAAAGTCTTTAAAGAGACAGAGTACAGAAAGTCATAGTTTAAAAGGAGTAAAGAAAAATAAGCCATGTAAAGATGGAGAATATGCAGAGAGTCTGTATTATGCATATTATTGTGTTTACTTTGAGTTTTTTGACTGTGAAGGAGCTACATACAGAGAGACACTTCATTTTATAGGCTGCTAAGCTAAACCAGCATGTATATTATAAAGGTATCTTGACTTTAGAATTTGGGTCTAAGGATATGGTGCTTTGGAAAAGTCGTTCTTCTTTTGTCTCCACAGAGGATGAGAACCTATGGATTCACTCCAGGCTAGTATGGTATGATGGACCGAGACCCCCTGAAAGGTTGCCACGGACACACTCAAAAAATTATTTTGCCCAACTGCTGACTGGGGTGAACCTAGCACGCAGGATACTCCATAAAAGACCTGATTAACAGTGCCCCCAAGCAGAAGGAAGCAGTATGGACAGAACTACCCCCATATTCCCAAATATCGTCTATAAATGTTTGTTACATTTAAAGGGGCATATGATATAGATATGAATAATTTTCATTGGTATGAATCTTGGTTTATGGATGCAAATTTAAGGTCAGTCTTGTTATATGTATATTTCTGATCTTGATTAAGGTATTGTGTTTTTGTAGTTCATTTAAAAAAATGTAATGTATATTAAGAAATATAGGCTACTAGGTACTCATCTATAATAGTCAAGCTTGTAGTCATGTTAATTAGGTTTTTTAAATATATAGAGATATATTTCCGTTAGTTAGGTATTCTGCAAATTATTCAGAGACCTTCAAAATATGTCATTTAAAATGTTTAAGAACTTAAGACTTTTTATAACAGTGAGACACATCTGCTCCTGGCAGCACAAGCTACTTCAAGAAGAAGATGGGCATCGAAGAGGCTCTTTATGGAGCTGGTTAGCCATTTGGGCAAAAACCTGCTCTTGCCTGGACTGCTTAACTGAACATGTAGGACCCACAGAGAAATGACTACTGAACTTGCCTAAAGGTGAGATGGTCCTTTGGAGTTCCTGCTTCATGAAAGGGTCTGGTAGATATTCTACAGGACACAGAAGAAAGTTACTGAATTGTCTTTGAAATTTCATGCTTAATAGAAAACTCTGCTGGATACTATGGGCCTGTAGGCTGAAGATGGATGCCCCAACAGTACAGAGGAACTTTGGGTGACTGACCAGGCAGCAAGATGTCTCTGTCAATTCTAGAGTTTTGGAAGTTGCTTACAATTCACTTCCTATTTACTTAGGTAATATTATATCCTTCTGGGGTCTTTGATGGAATTAAATAATTTATAGTTATAGTTATAGTTGTCCTTAGTTATGATAAAAGATAAAGTAGATACAAATATTGTAAGTGTAATTCTTGCTTGATAACTCTTTTGTTATATGTAATTTTACTATGTTAGGGTTAAAGCCTTCCTTTGTACTTAAACATAAAAGGGTAGGTGATATGGGAGTCCCCTCTGTGTGCTGTGATTAGCATTAGTGAATAAAGAAACTGTGTTGGCTTGTTGAATTACAGAACTTAGGTAGGTGGGGAAGGTGGAACTGAATGCTGGGAGGAAGAAGGGCAGAGTCAGAGATGCTATGGAGCTGCCAGGGTCAGACATGCTGAATCTTTGCTATTAAGCCACTGCCATGTGGCGATATACAGATGAACAGAAATGGGTTAAATTAAGATGTAAGACTTAGGCAATAAGAAGCTAGAGCTAAAGGGTCAAGCAGTGATTTAATTAATACAGTTTCTGTGTGGTTATTTTGGATCTAAGCTAGCCAGTAGCTGGGAACCAAACAAGCAGTTCCTTGTAACACTTCCCTACCATCTAAATGATGGCCTCTTATAGTTATTGATATAAAAGATTGTGTCTTCACTAAACACAATAAGTAAAAATTAGGAGAGACCTATTGTGGACTCTTAATGACCTTCAGAGTTTGTCAGGAGACATTTCCAATCTATGACCCATTGTTGGGATAACACCTGATCTAACAATTCATTTAAATAAATTCTTATATGGTGACAAAGACTTAAGTACTAACAAATAATTAACAGCTGTAGCTGAGAAAAATTAAATTTGATTGAAAAGATATTATAGCAGGCACAAGTAGATTGGGTGGATCCAGATCTTCACTTCATTCTAATCATATTGTGCTCCAGAATTTCCCCTTCAAGAATTTTAATGCAGAGGGAAGATATTATCTTAGAATGGATATTTTTCCCACATAAACTGAATAAAAATTAAAAATTTACATTGTAATGGTCTCTGAATTATTATAAAAGGAAAATTTAGACCTCATCAGTTAGCAGTAATAGACTCAATGGATTATAGTACCAGTTACTAATGATGGAATTAAAAAATTATGTGGAGACAATGAACCCTGCCAAAGAGCTTGTGCTAACTTTTTAGGAGAGATTAATAGCAACTATTCCAAAAGTGGTAGAAGTAACCTCATAAAGAGAGCTACTTGGATCCTTCCCCACATTGTATGTTACACACCAATAATTGGAACCTCTACATTCTCTACTGATGCAAATAAGGAAAGGCAGGTTACAAATCAGAAATTTAATAAAGTAGAAAAAAGCCCTTATAATTCTGCCCTAAAGTCTGAATTATATGCTATTCCCATGGTATTAAGTAATTTTAAAGAATCTCTCAATATAGTTACTGATTTGCAATATGCAGAAAGAGTTGTTTTGAATATTGAAACTTCTGAATTTATACCAGATGATATAGAATTGACTTTATTATTCATTCTAGTTCAAGATATAATCAGGAATAGGCTTTGTCTCATATACATAATACATGTTTGACCCCAAACTGGTTTGTCAGGTCCTCTAACACAAGGTAATGAAGAAATTGAATGATTACTGATTGAACATATACTAAAGCCCTCAGAATTTCATAAAGCAAATCATGTCAATAGCAAAGGGTTAAAAAAAGAGTTTCTAGTACATCACAACAAGCTAAGGAGAGTATAAGGAGATGTCCTACTCTCTCTTTCTATAACTAAACATTGCTACCTGCGGGTAATAACCCAAATGCTACTCAAATGAATGAAATCTGGCAGATGGATGTTTACCACTTTGTAGAATTTGGAAAATTAAAATATGTTCACCACACCATTGACAAATCAGGTTTTCAATAGGCAACTGCTTTGAGCTCAGGAAAGACTGATTCAGTAATCACTCATTTATTTAAAGTTAGGGCCATCATGGTCTAGCATATATCTCTAAGAAAATGAAACAGCTTTTTGCTTATTATAATATAAAACATATTACTGGTATTCCAAACAATCCTAGAGGTCAGGCAATTATAGAAAGATCAAATCAAACTATAAAGGATATGTTAAACAAGTAGAAAGGGATAGAAAGTACTGCCAGAAATAGATGGCATAATGCTTTATTAACCTTGAATTTTCTTAATGCTAATGAGAAAGGAAAAATGGCAGCAGAGAGACATTGGATAATAGAGAAAAAAACTTCTGAATTAAATCAGCCAGTGAATTTCAAGGATGTGTTGACCTCAGAATGGAAACCAGGAATGTGCTATGTTGGGGAAGTGTCTTCGCTCTTGTTGTCACAGGAGAAGAAAAGGTATGAATACCATCAAAATTGATGAAGATTCTGTTTGAAAAAGAGATACTTCTTAGGACAGAAAAATGACAACTTAGGCACAGAGGTGACAATCATACAGGTAGTAAAGATACCTCATAAGGGTTGGGGCAAGGTGCTGAACTTGTCTTTGCAGGAAAATACCATTCTTCAAAAAGTCAAGAGACCTTGGACATCTAGATGCCTAAAGAAGAAAAGATAATTATCCAGAAAGAATCACCAAGCAAAGAGAAATCTGACTTATTGTAACATAACCGCTGGAGGGCAAAATTTCATTACCTGAGATATATATATATATATATATATATATATATATATATATATATTTCTCAGTATAATAAAAATTGCAACTCACTTAAAAATTCAACCTGGCTTTGGAATTGGACAATGGCTATCCTTCTCTAAATCCAAGCATGGTGTTAAAAGAACAAAAAAATCAGAGTTTCTGTGTCATGTCAGGAGCCAGCTGGTATGGAGCAGAAAGGAGAAAGAATTTAGGAAAAATTTTTACTTCTTTTCATGGCTGTTTTTGTCTCTCTCATACCTTTTGTTGAATATATGTCTGTAAGAATAGGTTTAAGTTTTCCATAATGAACAATAATATTTCCTGAAGTAACCTTTGAAGCTTTCAGGAAAAATATGGGACCCCACGACAAGATTCCACCTTGTTGATATGATGATGCCGATAGCACTACTTTAAGATCAGTTTTGTGTAACTGCTGCTCAGGATGATTCCAATTTAGTTGAAATCATGCACCTTCTTACAACATTGGTGTGGGAGGTCATTCTGTCGATCTGTTGCTTTTATTGTTTAATGAATAAAGAAACTGCTTTAGGCCTGTTGATAGGGCAGAACTTAGGTAGGTTGAAAAAACTAAATGGAATTCTGGGAGGACAAGGCAAAGTTAGAGAGACACTATGGAGATGCCACAAGAGTCAGACATGCCAGAACTGTGCTGGTAGGCCACGACTTTGTAGTGATATACAGATTACTAGAAATGGCTTAAATTAAGATGTAAGATTTAGCCAATAAGAAGCTAGAGCTAATGGGCCCAAGCGGTGATTTAATTTATAGATTTTCTTTGTGGTTATTTCGGGGTTAAGCCAGCTGGGTGGCAGGGATGAACAAGCAGGTTCTCTGTGCAACACAATGTTCTGGTCAGAACTTCAAATAAGGACTTAAAAAAAAATCCCTACTGACTACTCAGAGAATATTTACAATTATACCAAACTGTAATCTTGATACTTAACCATCATTTTACTTTTACAGGATCCCATAGAAATAACATCACATCCATGACAGCTAAAAGTAATTCAAGAAGATAATGTCCCCTCTCCCAAAAATGTTTGTCATCAGGGTTAGGGACATCTATTAGGGGTTGAATACAAGTTGTATATGATTGTTGATTGGGGTTTAAACTATGTAGGATCAGGAATCTCTTTTGAAAAAAAAAGAATTGGACTGGATAATAGGTAGATTTGTGTGAGCTTACTCACACCAATAATAATAGTGAGTAATAGAGTGAATACTTGTGAGCTATTATTTATAGACAATTTGCATCGGTATAGATTCTTATATATTGATACAAATTCAAATTATATTTGTTATATTGAACATGGGCACTGAAGAGACTCCACTTGGAGCTTGTTTTCTCCTGGGCAAAACTGGTCTTTGGCCAAAGAAATGTCCATGCCTCAACCACTGACAAAATGCACAGTGTCCAGACTAGACAAGAAGGATACAAGAAAAAAAAAAGACTGCCAAACCTTACCAATACAGGGTAAGATGGTTTTAAAAATTTTCCTGCCTTTGAAAATAGTTTGTCAGTTACTCTAGGCTTTAGCCAAAGTTGGTTGCTCTGACATTGCAAATGAGACTTTGGGTGATTGTCCAGGTAGCCAGTTATCTCTTTCACTTATTGCACCTTTTGGAAGTTGCTTGATTGGACTTCCTGTTTACTCAAGTAATATTATGTCCCTTCTCAGGTCTTTGATGGGGTTGAAAGCTAGATAGTCATAGTTACTTTCCTCTCATGACTTAGACAAGTCATTTCTAATTCAAGATTTAGACTCCTGAGGATAGGACATCTATTAAAATATTTAATATATGTTTCCTGCTTGATATTGTTTATGCTGGTTGTAATACTAATTTTTATACTTGATATTTGTTCTTATGTATATACTTCTGTATTAGGCTTATAACTCTTTAATTTAGACAAAAGGGTGATGTACTATGGAAACTCCTTCAGCCATTAGCCTTTAAGATACTGGTCTATTTTGGACATGGCCACATGTTCTATATATACAGATGTAAAAATGTGCTTAGGCCCTTGGCTGCTGGATTTGGTTCCTATTTCCCACTCATACAGAGAACTGCTGATCTGTGAGTCTAACCCTAAATAAAAAATACTTTTTTATACTCCATTCTGAGCTAGTATAGGACTACTTTATTGTAATCTACAATACCTTCACATACTTGGAAGCAGAAAATTTATTTAAAGTAAATCAATTAGTGAACCCATGATATTCAATTTTTCTTTCTGACTGGGAAGTGGAGAAGGCTTGAGAGTTGAAGATCAAGTGATTAGAGTCAGGAAAGCCGTAGGTTTCACAAAGAAATTACAGGAGAATGTTTTGGGTCTGGAGTCAGAGGATGATGAGCAGGAAAGGGAGACCAAACATGTATTTCCCCTTAATTTTAAACTGAACTTTCAATTGATCCTATTCATCTTTACTTGACAAATAGAAGACAACAGAAACAGAAACCAATGATCAAGCTTAGTGCATCTCCAAGGACCATGGCAAACAGCAGACCAGCCACTCTTGACCCCTTTCTTATTCAGTCACCATGACCTCTCTTTCCACTATTTTAAAATCAGCAAAATTTTCCTTGGTGTGTGAGTTCTGTGAACTCTAAGTTAAGGTGCTTCCCACTTTCATAGGAGCTCCATATGTTTAAGAAAGGGACTTAGCATTCAAAGACCAAAGAGGAAAAGCAGCAAAGCTGGGAAGTAAAGGCCTGCATATTCTTGGTTTTCTTACATGGGACTTACACACAATCATAATAAAAGACTGGTATTGCAAGAGCATGCTTAACTCATCTTGTAAATCACTGTGTAAATAGGGATAAAAGCTGATTAACACATTTCAACCTTGTTTAACTCTCTGGGGTAAATATGCCTGTATTGTATTTTCCCCCATATTGTAAACCACCAGTTATTAACAATGAGGAACATATGTGTGCTTAATAATGGACAACCCGCTTTCTCAGTCCAATCAAAATGGAAATAACACTCACTCCCCTAGGAATCAAAGAGGGTGGTCAGCTAGCTGCATAGGTACCTGGAACGAGTGATGTTAATGAATTGAGCCATTGACATGTGATGTGATAATTACATTGGAAAATTATATATGAAGTATTTAGCATTTTGTACCTTGGCTCTCTCCCCACAAATGAGTTTATGTGTCATTTCTCATAAAAGGTTACTATGCAAAGAAAATGGATGATAATATTGAATTTGGTATTTGCCACAAAACTATTTATATGACCCCATTTATCTTGATAAATGTATGTATATACATACATCTATATATATACATCTAATATTAACTGACTATTATAGAACATACATTAATTACTTGATATAATTAGCATTTTTTTTTGTTTTTTGAGACAGGGTTTCTCTATAGCTTTAGAGCCTGTCCTGGAACTAGCTCTTGTAGACCAGGCTGGCCTCAAACTCACAGAGATCCACCAGCCTCTGCCTCCCGAGTGCTGGGATTAAAGGCATGCACCACCACTGCCCATCTATAATTAGCATAATTTTTATAGCCAACTTTTGTTGTTCATTTATGATATAAATAATATAAAATAAGAACATTTTTTGTTGATCCATCACCACCTTGTATGGATACAATCACTTGTATGGATATACTCATTTCAAAATATTAGAGCAGTATTTGTTACTTTGACAGCTTGTTCAGGTCTTAGCATAACCATTTTTTTATGGTTGATTCTTATCATTGCTTCTTATTCAGGCTATTGCAGCACTTGCCTAAGTTCCTCTTATTTCCAAGTCTGCCTTCTGCACTCCACCCTACTGATCTTCACTGCCTAACCCAAGCCTTATTTCCTGTATGCATTTCTCAGAGAAGATTTTACCATGAACTACTCATCTTATAAAGCCTGTTTGTCACTGATATTTATTGTGTCACAACTAAACCATTCCTTCAACAACCAGTGGTGTTCACTTATTAACTTTTCTTACCATATACGTCTTGAAATGTAATCTCTTGCCAACCCCCAAATTGCTCCCTCAATTAAGATATCTCCTTCCCTGCTCCCATGTCCATCCTTCCTCCATCTCAACCATCCTACTCCCCCAAGCTCTCCCAAACCCTCCTTTTCTCCCATATCTCTCCCTCTCCCTTTATCCCCACCTCACCCCTACTCCCATGCTCCCAAATTTTGCCTGGTGATCTTGTCTGCTTGCAATTTCCAGGAGGATCTATGTATGTTTTTCTTTGGGTTCACCTTATTCCTTAGCTTCTCTAGGATCACAAACTATAGGCTCAATGTCCTTTGTTTATGGCTAGACTCCACTAATGAGTGAGTACATACCATATTCATATTTTTGGGTCTGTGTTATCTCACTCAGGATAGTGTTTTCTATTTCCATCCATTTGCATGCAAAATTCAAGATGTCATTGTTTTTTACTGCTGAGTAGTAACCTAATGTATAGATGTGCCACCCTTTCTTTATCCATTCTTCCATTGAGGGGCATCTAGGTTGTTTCCAGGTTCTGGCTATTACAAATAATGTTGCTATGAACATAGTGCCTCGGCAGTGGAGGAGAGGGTGCCTGAACTGGCCTTGTCCCGTAGTCAGGCTGATGACTATCTTGAATATCACCATAGAAACTTAGTCTGGCGACGGATGGAGATAGAGACAGAGACCCACATCAGAGCACTGGACTGATCTCCCAAGGTCCAGTTGAAGAGCAGAAGGAGGGAGAATATGGGCAAGGAAGTCAGGACCAAGAAGGGTTGGTCCACCCACTGAGAAAGTGTGCATGAGCTAATGAGAGCTCATCAACTCAGCTGGACTGGGACTGAACGAGCACGGGATCAAACTGGACTCTCTGAATGTGGCTGGTTATTGGGGTAGACTGAGAAGCCAATGACAATGGCACTGGGATTTGTCTCTACTGCATTTACTGGCGTTTTGGGATCCTATTCTATTGGGATGCATACCTTCCTAAGCCTGGATATAGTGGGGAGGGTGTTGAACTTCCCACAGGCAGGGTACCTTGCCCTCTCTCAGGACTCGGGGAGAGGGTATGTGGGGGAGCAGGAGAGAAATAGGAGGAGAGGAGGAAGTGGAAATTTTGTTCGGTATTATTTATAAAGTAATAAAAAATTTTAAAAAGAAAAAAAAGTAATGTAATATCTACCCTTCTTCACAGAACCCATCCCTTGTCTCACAAGCCAGTGTCTGCCTCAGGGTTTTCGTGCTGTATCATGGCTGGAGTTTATCTTTCATCTCCTTCTTATGTAATTCTCCCTCATGATACAACTTCAAACTGGTTGCAGAACTAGACTTGGTAATGAAATATTTGAAATTAATTCTTTACATTTTGAAAGTTACTCTATTCTGCAGGGCATATAAGCCTTCAACTTTGCTTGTGGTTTACAGGTGTGACAAATGACTTTCTAGGGAATAAAACACATCTCCAATCCATTTTGATTTCTACACTAGTAAATAAAATTTTATCCTAAAGCACAGGGATTGTAATGTTATCATATTAGCAAAATTCTTTCCTAAATTAGCTGTGAATCTGTGTGCACCACTTAGATATAGTATTATAATGGAAATAAAAAGTTGTTTGAATTCAAGTTTTTCTTTTTCCTCATCCTGTAGAAATAAGATAGTTTTAAGGCTCATTTTGAATCCAGGTATTGTAGTTTAAGTCATTTGACTTGAAAATACCTTTCCAATACCCAGTTTAATATTCATGAGGAAATTTCCTTCAGAAAAAGCAAATCAGAATGTCCCTCAGTCCATAAATCATAGTTTGACAATTCAAATGACTGTTAAAATGTATTCAGAAATTTACTTGGGGAGCTTGCAGCAGGCAGTGTCTTTGTCCTAGGGACTGTGGAGGTGGAGTCAGCGATAAGCCCTGTCTCTCATGGAGTTATGTTGTGGTAGTAATATGTGCTTAGGAGGAACAGGAAGGTATACTTTTTGTGCCTTAAGTCCCAACGAAATCTTTTATTTTTAATTTAGGAATGGTATTTACAATAGTTAAAGAATTTGCTGAGTTTTTCAATGTTAGCATGGATAGTAATTTTCTTAGAGGAAAAATAACGCAAACGTGTTTCAAATCCTTAAAGAGAATGTACGCTGTCTTCAACTACATTTCCTGCCAACCCTGGTGGTACACAGTTGTAATATTAGCATTCAGGAGATGGAGAGAGGAAGAGCACAAATTCAAGGCAAGCCTGGGCTGCACAGAGGTGCTTAGTCCTAAAAAAAAAAAAAGGAAATGACTTATGAGTTTCAGTTCTCATTCTAAGTACCAAGTTTATTCTTTCCTATTTACTTTTACCACAGGATGTAGCATTTTTGCTTACACATCATTGCCTTTCCAGTGTCATATAGAAGCTTTTGTGTCTCTTTGCACTTGGAATTTTTCTACTTTACAGAAAGCAGTCAGAAGGTAGTCACTCACAGGAGTATAATAAATTCATGCCTCTCTGAAAAGAAGATGAATGAAATTCATCTTACATTGTTGTGTTGCCTTGCTCGTTGTAGTCTTTCTATGGTGTTTTGTAAGTATCTCCTGCTTAATAAACATGTATGTAGAACAAAGAAGAAAGTTCCCATGTGCACACTAATCTCTGCTCAAAATGAACTTTATTCCTCTATAATGTGAGATGTGATATCTATTGAGATGGACTTCAATGACGTGAGCTAAGACTTAAGAAGCCAAGATGAACAAAAGAGCTGTCAGTAGGATGTGCTCCACAGGCTGGCATGATAGAAGTTATGGAGAAAAGCTTCTCGAACAGAGCACTCCAGAAGGAAATTAATTTTTACAGATTAAAATTCCCGTATTGATTCAGCCTAAGTCTGCAGTTGGTGTCCTCCCCAGGGCAGGTCCGAGGACAAAAACTGCAAGTAGCCTAAACTATAAACCACAGTATATGTGAAGAATCTCAGGGGAATTGTGGGAGGATTTATAAGTGAAAGAGTTTGAATTTTGTCCTCCATAGAAGAATTGGCAGAAGATTATGGATAAGAGGATTGCATGATCAACGCTGTAACTGTAGTGAGTATTTCTGAAGTATGTGCATGGTTTGCAAGAGAAAAGGGGTGCTCCACTCGTGACTCCTGTGGACTGGAAGCAGTGTGACGGTGAGAGTGAAAATGTGAACAGAAAACACAGTCCAATAATAGACACTGCTGATGCTGTTTAGACCAAGAGTGGACAGGAGAAGGTGTGGATGTGAGAGGAGGGGACCCACAAAAGGGGAAACAACTTGCCTCGGTGTTCACGCAGTGAAATGTTGTCACTCTTATGTAAGCCCTTGAGGGGGATTTTCCTGCCTAATTGATGTGCAAATCTAACTCCTAGAAAGGTCTGTCAACATCTTCAGTGTTGACCAAATTTAATTCAACTGAACAAGCAGTAGGGAAAATCATGTTTCCCATTTTCATGTCTTTGAAAGTATGAGATAGTCTTATGGTTTTTAATCCAATAAAATTAAATAATCAGGCAAATTTTGAATGATATATGATATATGAATGATACACGAGATAAATATATTGAATTTAAACCCATTTCAATAGATTTTTTGCATTACTAACACTGTAGGTGCATTATTAAAGCAATCACACCACACTTTACTACGTAAAGACAAAATTCAATTAAATGAAGTCTAAATACTTTTCAGAAAAATAAATACATTTTAATTCTTTTGTAAGTTACAGAAAATTCAGTTCAGATAGCCTTACTAGTAAGTATGGTCATGAGCATGCTGTTCCAGAAATAGAGGAACAGTTTTGTGTGTTTTCCCAGTGTCAGAATTAGTGAAGAGTAAATTAAGATATTGGGTTGATTTGAGTTCTAGTGATGTTCCAGATAGTCGTTCAAGTTGGTGTGAATGCATGTTATTTTATTTCAATGTTAATAACTAGTATTAAATTTCTTATCACACATTACACATCACACAGTAAATTGATACAAACCTACCCATTGATTTATGCATCTGTCTATCTATTGGCATATGTTTGTTACAAAATGAATATGAGTGGAAAAGACTACAGGTGAGTTGAACAGGTTCTAGGAGTAGGCTGGTAGAGATGGTGTAGAGTCTGTGTCAATGAGATTGTGAATAAACCAGTTGCAGGAAAGAAGCAGTTGCTATAAAGATCAGACCATGGAGCAGTCAACATACAGAGTTAACACACACAGTCAGCTCTTCAGTGCTTTTTTTCTTTTTGAGACAGGGTTTCTCTGTAGCTTTGGAGCCTGTCCTGGAACAATCTTATAGACCAGGCTGGCTTCAGTATCTCAGAGATCTGCCTGCCTCTTCTTCCCAAGTGTTGAGGTTAAATGTGTCTGCCACCACCACCCGTCTCAGTCAGCTCTTCAGACAACATGGACTGTGTCCAGAGCAAGAACAGCATGTTCAGGTACACATGAACAAGCTGGTGAATGGACACATGGAAATCCAGCTGAGTAGACTCTAGTAGCAGCAGGGTGTGAGATGAGCTGGAGCCCCAGTGTGTTGTGGAATATTACTTTAGCTATGTAAAGGTGTGTTGCATTTGTTTTTATTCTGTATTTGTTTAATTATGTACAAATGTGTTGCAGTTTTACCTTGTTTGACTAAGGCACCTGATTGGTCTAATAAAAAGCTCAGCAACCAATAGCTAGGCAGTAGAGGGATAGGCAGGGCCAGTGGGCAGAAAGAATAAGTAGTAGGGGAAATCCAGATTGTAGAGAAGAGAAGAAAAGAGAAGAGAAGAGAGGAGAGGAGAGGAGAGGAGAGGAGAGAAGAGGAGAGGAGAGAAGAGAAGAGAAAACAGAGAGAAAAGAAGAGAGGAGTGAAAAGGGGAGAAAGAAAGGGAGAGAGCTGGGGACAGTCAGCCAACTAGGCAGCTGCCAGCCAGCCAGACACAGAGTAGATCATATAGAATGAAGGAAAGGCAAAAAAGCCTAAGGCAAAAAAATAGGTGAAAAGAAACAAGATAAAATAAGTTATAAGATCTAGTGTGATAAGCATAAGGGAAGGCAGAGCATTCATGATTAATATGTCTCCGTGTCTTTATTCGGTGCTGGGGTTCAACCTTGGCTTAGGTTCAGGTCCTAACTTGGGGAAGTGGTGATGGAGGAAGAAAAAATTCAGACCACCAGGTGGACTGGGCTCAAGTGGCCCCTAATAAATTGAGCCATCTTTATTTATACTTCAGCAGAGTTTTTTCTACCAGGCTTACCTGAAACAGCTTTATTATTGGATCCTATTGTTGACTTTTAAGAAATACATCATATTTTAGGAAATATGTAGTAATAATTCTAAAAGCCCCATTATTCCCCTTTATGTTTCCTCAAATACGTTTTCTACCCCATACATAACCTTACTCTAGACATAGAGTTCTGCTGTTTGCAAACTTAACTCATTATCCAGCCATACATCCTGCTCTTGCAGCACTTATGGCAGCTGGCAGATGCTTGTGGATACAAAGTTAAAAAGTACTAGAAATGGATGCAGTACTTAAGGACAACGATAATCAAACCCAAGCTATTCTTTCATGTCTGCAAGACATGCTTTTATACAGTTCCCTTTTCTACACGGGATCCCATGTCTCAATCCCTTTGAAAGGCAGATTCTGAAAAGGCACTCGGTTCCCATCCCACTATATCATACTTCTTTCTTCAACTTAAGCTCCGGTGTATGACAAAGTTGGATCTATCCATCCCATATTTTATATTGCGTTCTTCCCATTGGATTAGACTAGAGACTATAATTATTTCTATATACTTGGTGTCTGGGGAACTTGCTCTCAACTGTTGGCACTATGTATATTCCTGAGGCTTTTCCCTTGTTCTGTGTATACATGCCCAACTCTCCTTTCCAGAACTGTGAGACATGGTTAATGTTTCAAGTGTTTTTTTCTCATATGTGCCTGTCTCCATTGAGTCAGAAAAGTTCCCAAGTTTAGGAGTTGTAGTTAAGAATTCCAGATAAGAGATTTGAGAAGCGTTAGTCCCCTGCTAAACCTTAGAGGAAAATATTCTAGAAAGAACAGAATTTTTAGGGGAAAATATAGATGTTACATGTGTGACTGAGGAGATAAAACTAAAAACTTCCCAAAGAATCAACAACATAATGAGAGAGAAAAAGGCCTGCAAGCTGCATGAATTTTGCAGATTCCTACTCTGTCCTGTGGTCTACTGGTCACTGTAAAGTGAGAATCCATTTCCATGGGTGTTTTGCCCTGAGGAAACCTGTTGGACAGGTGGTCATATGGTGATCCAAGACTAGGCTGCTTGGCTCCCAACAATTTTGAAGTTCTATTACACCAATGAGCGTCAGGGTTCTTTACTTGTGAATCACTGTCATCATTGTGTAACCTTTGCCATTGCACTGGGAGGTATCTATCACTTTATGGTGTCCACGTGGGAGAGTTATTCCATTTTATGGGTCCAGTATGCCTATTAAGTTGATGATTTGAAGTTCTCTGATATGTTTTTATATGTAGTCATGTGTCTCTATAACCTTAATTTTTATTTCTGAGGATAAATCATTTATCATTTCATGGCCAAATGCTGTTGCTTCAGGGTTACTTAGAGACCATCCTTTTGTGTGTATTCTGGCTATTGTTCTCTTTCTTCCTTTATTAGCTCATGGTTGAGATAGCCCAAACAATAACAGTGTCTAGAGACAAGGAAGGGAAGTACTCCTATTAACTCTTCCATAAATGACAGAAATGTTGAGTCCAATATAGCACAACAGATTTACTTTCATGCTTACTGGCTAGAATTCTGTCATATTCTCATTATCTGCCCAAACCTGAAAGAAAGGAGTTTCCAACAGTTTCTTAGACCGTGTTTGTTCAGCCCTCCCCTCCCCACAGCCAGGACTGAGGTGAATTTAGGGTCTGAAGAATCAGAATCATTATTCACAAGGAGTGTGAATAATACACAGAATACACACAAAAGGATGGTCTCTTGTATGGTTTATGTGGAAAAAGTGCATGTGCTCTGTGGAGAGATTAGGTTGGGGGTATGAATATGTAGAAAAAAACAGATTCTAACTCTGAGTCAGATTGCAATTCTTTAACCATTTGATTGTTATCCTTTACTTATGATCAGTTTCCTGAGGCAATTACAACTTCACTAGGTATGCTAACTTGTTTGACAAGCAAAATGATCCAATCTATGAATGTTCTTGTATTCCTTTAGAGAACTTACAATATAATAAACATTGTACTTTCTTTTCCCAGGGCCCTCTGGAAAGGGGAAACACTGAACATTTCATCCATGATATGGTATTTTGATTTAGTCATGAAAACAAAGGTTTTTGTTCGCTTGCTTTTGTTTTTGACAAGGTTGTACTCTCTAGCCCAGGCTGTCCTCAGAATCTTTCTGCCTCAGCCATCTGTGAGATGAATTACTGGTATGTGTCAGCATGAGTTACATTTAAACATTTTCTTTGTTAAATCACTTTACCACAAAGATTCGGGGGACTTTGGAATTTTTGGTGTTGAGGTGGAGTATGTAAAGGAGCCCACAAATTACAGTTGGCTAAGGTCTCCACTGCTGCCAAGTGACCTCAAAATTCTCCATTTAGAAACAATACTGACTTACCAATATTACTTAAAGTACACCATCCACTGGATTTTGATGGAAGGAGTGCACACTGGGGCTATGTTATTTTGGGGGAAGCAGGTAAGCCCTGGGGGAGGAAGAGGGTGTCAAGGACTGTCATCTAAAACCTGTCCTCAATGTGACTATGGGACAAGGCCAGTTCAGGCATCCTCTCCTCCGCTGCCCAAGTACCTAGCTGGGGACATCCCCATGGACACCTGGGATCCCCTCTAGACCCAAGTCTCTTGCAAATCCCAAAATGACTCCCTTAATGTAGATATCTTATTCTCTTCTACAATATCCACCCTTCCTCCATCTCTATCCTCCCACTCCTCAAAGCTCTCCCCAGTCCTTCTCTTCTCCCTCCCCCTTTTCCCCTCACCCACCTCTATCTCCACCCCTATCCCCACTCCCATGCTTCCAACTTTGGCCCAGCAATCTTGCTTCCCTCCAATTTCCAGGAGAATCTATATATGTTTTTCTTTGGGTTCACCTTGCTATTTGTCTTCTCTAGGCTTGTGAGCTATAAGCTTAATGTCCTTTGTTTATGGCTAGGATCCACTAATGAGTGAGTATATACCATAATCACCTTTTTGGGTTTGGTTTACCTCACTCAGGATAGTGTTTTCTATTCCAACCCTTTGTATGCAAAATTCAAGATGTCATTGTTTTTTACCGCTGAGTAGTATTGTAATGAGTATATAATCCACACTTTCTTGATCCATTCTTCCATTGATGGGCACCTAGGTTGTTTCCAGGTTCTGGCTATTACAAATAATGCTGCTATGAACATAGTTGCACAAATGCTTTTGTAGTATGATTGGGCATCTCTTGGGTATATTCCCAAAAGTGGTATTGCTGGATCCTGAGGTAGGTTGATTACCAATTTCTTGAGAAACCACCACACTGATTTCCAAAGTGGTTGTACAAGTTTTCATTCCCACCAGCAATGGATGAGTGTTCCTGTTGCACCACATCCTCTCCAGCATAGACTATCATTGGTGTTTTTGATTTTAGCTATTCTGACAGGTGTAAGATGGTATCTCAAAGTTGTTTTGATTTGCATTTCCCTGATCGCTAAGGAAGTTGAATATGACCTTAAGTATTTTTTGGCCATTTGAACTTCTTCTGTTGAGAATTCTCTGTTCAGATCATTACCCCATTTTTTAATTGGGTAATTTAGAATTTTAATGTCTAGTCTCTTGAGTTCTTTGTATATTTTGGAGATCAGACCTTTGTCTGATGTGGGGTAGTGAAGATCTTTTCCCATTCAGTAGGATGCCTTTTTGTCTTACTGACTGTACCCTTTGCTTTACAGAAGCTTCTCAGTTTCAGGAGGTCCGGATGGAGATAGAGACAGAGACCCACATTCACATCAGAGCAATGGACTGAGCTCCCAAGGTCCAGTTGAAGAGCAGAAGGTGGGAGAGGATGAGCAGGGAAGTCAGAACTGTGAGGGGCTGGTTCACCCACTGAGACGGTGTGCCTGATCTAATGGGAGCTCACCAAATCCAGTTGGACCAGGACTGAATGAACATATGATGAAACCAGAATCTCTGAATGTGGCTGCCAATGGGGGCTGACTGAGAAGCCAATGATAATGGCACTGGGACCTATCTCTTCTGCATGTATTGGCTTTTGGGGAACCTACCCTATATGGATGCAAGCCTTCCTAGGGCAGGATGGAGTGGGGAGGGCCTTGGGCTTCCCACAGGGCAGGGTACCCTGCCCCCTCTTAAGGAAGTAGGGAGAGGGAGGAGGGGTAGTGGGGGAGTGGGAGGGGACTGGGAAAAGGGGAGGAAGTGCAAATGTTTTAATGAAAAATAAAAGAATATGACAAAAAATAAAACCTGCCCTCATTCCTGATATTTTGCTACCTAGACTGCTTCTTGACAAATCATCTGACCAATAGAATCAGCTATGCATCTTAGTAACCATAATGTCGTCTGTTAGTAGCAGGCATCTTTTGATCAGTTATGGTACCTGTGGGATTTTTATATAGTGATTTTTCCCTTTTTGTTCTTTTATAATTTTGATCAGTACATTTAAGGTGGAGAATATCCATAACCTGACAAAAGTGTGGGAGATCATAGTACACTTGGGTTTATTTCTCTCAATACTGACTTTACCACTTCAGTGAAAGCCCTTAGCATTTTAAAACCATCAAGGTCTACATTTCTTTCTCTGGTATTGGAATGACAAAAGCAAGAGGAAAGCTAGTCATCCTTCTTTTTGACACTAGCTTTAGGAATGATTGTAGGAGCATAGTTAGCTCGTTCATTCTTTGCTTGTTTTTCAAGCCAGGGTTTGTCTATAACTATGGGGCCTGTCCTGGAACTAGCTCTTGTAGACCAGGCTGTCCTTGAACTCAAAGAGATCTACATGTCTCTGTCTCCCAAGTGCTGAGATTAAAGACATGCACCACCACATGGCTGGCTAGTTAACTGCTTCATAATAATTGATTGGATGGGAGATTTTTTAAAAATGAAATATGATGAATAACAGGGTATGGTTTCAATAACTGCCATAGTGAATAAGAGGAGCAGTTAGGTTTCTTAACAATACAAAGAATCAGTCAAGAATATGGAAGCTACTCCTTGCCATATACTAATGGACATCACTAGCAAAACACATATACCATATTTTTTATTCATAAATGAGAGAGAATTCTTTGAGTTACTGTGACAGCGTGACTTTCACAGGGTTTGTTTTTGGCTCATGGATATTGCAAGGATATTTTCACAACAGAAATGAGCCAGACAAAATATTATGACTAATTTTAGTAAAATATACATTTGCTAATAAAACATATGATTTTATTTTTTAATTTTAATAAAGTTATAACTTTATCCTAGTATGTCTAGACCACAAATACTGTGGCACATATTTTTGTTCTTTGAGACAGGTTCTGATATATTTTTCTCTGCCATGAACTCTTTTTGCGAAAGATTTTTTTCTCATAGCAAAATACTCCAGAATATGCAACCTGATATTTAGTTGGCATTTATTGTCAATGGTAAATGTTTACTCTTATGCTGACACTTTACACTTTTGGTAATATATGTAATTTTAAGTATATATCTCTGGTGTCTTTTTGATGATGATCCTTTAAAAAAAAACCCAAAATGTCAAATTAACATGTTAATAGAAACAAATATGAGTGTGTTTGATGACTTAAAATGCATGCCTCTTATGGTACGCCAGAAATGTGATTAAAACTTATATTTACAATAGGCAATTCATATAATGTCATTTGGTTAAGTTAACTGGCTTCCATAAGTATCCACCTTCTAGATAATTTTAGTACGTAAGTTGGTAGCAGGTCTTACTGGAGAGCATCACATTGCTCCTTTCACATTTCCATGGGCAGTTTTATACCACTGTGCATTTGTATTATCACTGGTAAAGCAGGAACAAATGAGCAGTAAAACAAGGAAATTGACATAGCACTTGTGTTAGCAGTAACAGTAATAATAATAATAATAATAATAACAATAATAATAACTACAATCTTAAAAAACCAACAAAATGCAATAAGTCAATGTTCTTGTTTTGTTAGCAAAACTTAGCTTCGTGCTATTTGGATGAATGAAGCAAACAAATCACACATGTACATCGCCCTCTAGGAAAGCTAGTAAGGTAAATAAGGAACATCCAGAATTTTATTACTGCAAATAAATAAGCACTTTTCTCTCTCTTCCTCTCTCTCTCTCTCCTTGTCTGTCTTTGTATACACTTAAATCTTGTTTCAAATAGTAGAGACTATCACATTTCATTAAAATACTTTAAATACCATGTTACATTTGCCTGCAAAAGGTACACTGAAAAATTCTAGGTGCCCAAAGACACTTTTGCTTGAAATTGCAGCTTAGATTAATAAAAAGAGAGTGCATTTCTTACTCTATCACAGCTGATGCACAAGCTTCTCAAAGTAATAATTGTAATTTTCAACATCGTTTTATCAAGGATGAGCCAGGCAGACATTGAGCAAGAGAGACCCAGTGTGTTTTTGAAAATAGTAATCCATTTTTCTCTGAAGTAAGTTAGATGTTCAGGAGTACTGAAGCATATCAGCACATTGAAGCAGAATTTCCAGCTCTTAGCTGTGCAATGGGCCTCTATATTATTTTTCATCTGTACCCCTCTCCCTTAAATTGAAATTAAAAGAATTATCTTTTAATTAAAAAAGTAAGTATTAAATGGCCGGAATTGTGTATTTGTGGGTCATTTATGTCACTCCTTTCTTATCATTATACTATATTATAAGGCTGAAATAAAAAAAGTGAAAATTCTACATCAGATAGTTATGTAAATACGTCTCCATAAATTACTATAAATAAAACCTGCAAAGCTAAGTCATACATCTACATAAATTAGGTCTCTCTAATCAAAACACGACACTTAGCCACATGAACAATGCTACAAAATGTTAATTATGGTAGTTATTAAATAATTAGGAGCAAAAGGTGAAAAATTTGAAATGCCAATAATGCAGTGCTGTTAGGGCACAATCTTTTACCCAGCCCGCATTACCGATTTGTGTTCCTACTGCGGCATTTGGTTGCTGTATAGCATAGGATAGTTATTTCATCTCTCAGGTTGTTGGAGTTAATGATATTATTTGTTTTGTAACTAAGATGTAGTTCTTGAAAAGTACTTAGCTTAATCCTGGGTAGTAATTGCTGCTAAGTGACTATTACTTAAGAGAGAGGGCTAGGTTTTCATGCCCCCCATCCCAACTCTTTGATGGGATTTCTTCTGACTTGACCAAGCACTAAGTTATGTCTAAAACAAGGAGTTATTAGGAGTGATTTTAACCCTATATCTCATTTGCAGAGCAATATTAGTAGGATCTGTTCTAGACCTGTGATATCTCTAGCCACAGCTCCTTGTCTTAGTAATTATGCCGGGAGTTGGTTCCCTCTTGTAGAATGGGTCAAAGAACCAATCAAAATCTAGTGGTCACTCCCAGAACATGTTATTATGGCACCATTGGACTTGTATTTCCAGGAAGATTGCTATGATAGCTTTCAGGATTGATAGCTGGATACAATTGATGATTATTTTTTCTCTTTCAGAAGTCTATGTAGTTAGCTAGTAGGGATGAAACTTACTGGCTAAACCTATATTGAATTCTCCATTTCTGCTACTCAAGTTTGTTATCGCTTCAGTGCTTACCGCTGATTTACAGAGGTAGCCAAGAGCTATGATAATAGTTTGTAATATTTCGGGTCTATGAGTACCCCTGGCCATTAATTCCAAAAAGGGTTGCCCATCCCTCACATTGTCCTTTTTATTTGTTAGCCTGTATTGTCTAGTAGGGACATTGTTGTCCAATCCAATATTTAAACTACACACACACACACACACACACACACACACACACACACACACATACACACACACACACACATATATATATGTTATAACACACACATATGTTATGTCCAAGTTCCTGGTTCTCAAATGAATTCACAGCAGAGTCAGATTTCTGATACAAATTACATGAGGGTTTTTAATACACAAGCTGAAGTTTGGACCGGCATCTTTCCAGTACTCCAGCATGGTGTGTGCAGAAAAAATTTGGCAGGAAGCCCTGGGAGGATAGGACTATTTTTTCAGAGTCCAATCTTTTTTATTTATTGTATTTCATTACTTTAAAAAATACCAATCAAAATTCCTACTCCTTCCCCTCTTCGTACTCCCTCCACACACCCTCCCACTCCTCCCCCTCCAATCATAAGAGAGGGCAAGGTACCCTGCCCTGTGGAAATTCCAAGGCCCTCTCCACTACATCCAGGCCTAGTAAGGTATACATCCAAAGAGAATAGGATCCCCAAAAGCCAGTACATGCAGTAGAGACAAATCCCAGTGCCACTGTCAGTGGCCCTTCAGTTGGCCCCAACTGTCAACCACATTCAGAGGGACTAGTTTGATCCCATGCTTGGTCACTCCCAGTCCAGTTGGAGTTGGTGAGCTCCCATTAGATTAGGCAAACTGTCTCAGTGGGTGAACCCCTCATGGTCTTGACCTCCTTGCTCATACTCTCACTCCCTCCACTCTTAAACTGGACCTTGGGAGCTCAGTCCAGTGTTCCTATGTGGGTCTCTGCCCCTGCCTCCATTCGTTGCTGGGCGAGGTTCTCTAATGATATTTAAGATAATCATTAGTCTGACTATAGGGCAAGACCAGTTTAGGCACCCTTTCCTGTATTGCTTAGGGTTTTAGTTTCTGTCATCCTTGTGGATTCTTGGGAGTTTTTCTAGAGCCAGCTTTCTTTAACCTCATAATGGTTCCCTCAATCAAGATATCTCTTTCCTTGCTCTAATATCTGTTCTTCCTCCGTCTCAACTATCCCATTTCCTCAAGTTCTCCTCAACCCTCCCCTTCTCCCCTTATTTCTATCCCCTGCCCCCATGCTCCCAATTTTGTCAGACGATCTTGTCTGTTTCCAAATTCCAGGTGAGTCTATATGTTTTTCTTTGGGTTCACCTTATTACTTAGCTTTTCTAGGATCATAAACTATAGGCTCAATGACCTTTTTTTATAGCTAGTATCCATTTATGAGTGAGTACATACCATATTTATTTTTTGGGAGGGTCTGGGTTACCTCACTCAGGATAGTGTTTTCTAATTCCATCCATTTGCATGCAAAATTCAAGATGTCACTTTTTTTTTTTTCTGCTGAGTAGTACTCTAATGCATAGATTGCCACACTTTATCAATTCTTCAGTTGAGGGGCATCCAGGTTGTTTCCAGGTTCTGGCTATTACAAATAATGTTGCTATGAACATTATTGAATAAATGCTTTTGTAGTATGATTGAGCATCTTTTGGGTATATTCCCAAGAATGATATTGCTGGATCCTGAGGTAAGTTGATTCCCATTTTTCTGAAAAAACAGCAATACTTATTTCCAAAGTGGTTGCACAAATTTGCATTCCCACCAGCAATGGATGATGTTCCCCTTACTCCACATCCTCTCCAGCATAAGCTATCATTAGTGGTTTTGATCTTAGCCGTTCTGACAGGTATAAGACGGTATCTCAGAGTTGTTTTGATTTGCATTTCCCTGATAGCTAAGGAAGTTGAATATGTTCTTAAGTATCTTTTGGCCCTTTGAAATTCCTCTGTTAGAATTCTCTGTTTAGTTTAGTACACCATTTTTTAATTGGGTTATTTAGAATTTTAATGTCTAATTTCTTGACTTCTTTATATATTTTGGAGATTATTCCTTTGTCTGATGTGGGGTTGATGAGGATAAAATTTTTAAAGGATAAATGCCATAATCAGTGACGTTCAAGTCTGCCATCTTGGAATTGGGTAAGGAAGGCATAGGGTAAGGTAGTTTCTGAAACCAGTGGTCAGTTTTTGGGCACAAAAACCTAACCAAAAGCCATTAATAACTGACAAGGTATCTTCAAGGACAGAATGCCTCCCAAGAACATCTGAACCTCGTTTAATTTTATAGCCTTTTCCCTTAGTTCCTTATTTGGCTAATTTTAAGGTATCCATTCAAATTTCTGCTATTGCTGCACATTTCTGGAGCTGAAAACTGTACCCCACTCATTTCATTATATGGCTTAAGATGAAGCCTCTTCTTTAAAATGGAATTTGCAAAGTAAGGTCCTCACATCCCTTCCTCTTTCTTATAACTACAAGAACCCAATCATAGGCCTCAATTTTTTAATGAGTAAGATTAATATGAAGAGGGGACCAATAACCATCCCTGGTTTGCCTCTCCTTTTTTTTTTTTTTTGCATTTGGCCAGTCCTTTTTAAATTTTGGCCATGGATTTTACTATCCCTGAATGTACAACATAGAAACATCTTTTTATCCATTGCTACAGATAATCTCCCTCTGTAAGAGAATTTTCTTTTAACTTAGCATCTCAGCCAGAAATCCTTGGACAATGTATACTTTTCTAGATCTGCTTTTGGCTGTCTGCTTCTGGTTTGGAGACTCTGTTGAATAGTCAGGGATCATCATTCATATGGGCTGGATTGGTCCATATCAGTTTTCTGCAAGTCCAGGGTTTGCAATCATTTAAAGCACATATAGTAGCAATCAATGCTTGGCTGTGTCTGCCAGCCTGGTGGAGACCTATTGAGACAAGTTCAAACTAGGAATGGAAGTTAAGATTTATGTACTTAAAGGAAGATAATACATTTGAAACTTCAGGCCAATATTGAAATCCATGTCATAGAAAAAGCAGATAACAGATGTCTGTAAAGCAGCAGAAATAGACACATATATTTGAGTCCTATCAAAACCCATGGATTTGGGTTAAAAGCTCAAAAAACAACAAAAAGAAATTTAAAATCTTGATCTTGTGACCCAAACAGTAAGCAGTCATTGCTCTACCAACTTATCAGAAAAATATTTATCATTGTATTTATATCTTAAATTATTTTCTGAGACCCATAAAGCTTATGAGCTTTTATATCCTCAGACCTTTATATATCTTAGAACATTTTTTTGATGCTGTCAAGTTAGCAAAGCTACAGCTAGTTTAGTCATCAATACTGTCAGAGATCTCAGAAGGATAAGTAAATTATACTTAGGTACAGACCAAACAGCTTCAGAATCTATTAAAATTGTCAGGGATCAAATCATATATAGTCATACCCAGGTCTCCATAGCATTGGAGGCAGAAGTATCAGAGCAACAGGCTTCACCATGCGCATAAGATGGTAAGTACCTGTAGAAGAGGGACATGGAAAAGACTGACCTTATGTTGTCTAGGCAAAAGTGGTGCAATCAATTCTCCAGTGTCAAGAGTCTGGGCTGGGTCCTGGCAGCAGGTTGCAGCTTTTGGCATCTTGCCCAGTAGAAAGAATAGTCATCATCCAGGTGGAGACATCGTGGCGTCCCATAATCTTCTTTGGAGACCTTGGATCACTGCTAGAATCTGGGAGACTTTATCTGATATAAACTTTTTAATTATCACCTCAAATGCCATTTTCTCCTGTCTCTGGAGTATTTTAGGGCTGCCTAGGTATATCTGACTAGACAAACTGGGTTACTAGTCACTTGTTTTAAGCTTGACTTTAAAAACATATACAGGGAACTAAGCAAGATTTTAGTACAAAATATGACTAAAAAAAAAACAAACTTAAGCCCGACAAAGTTAACAAAGACAAGGAGGTTAGACATATATTTTTAAACCTGAATAGACCTTGAGCAAGGAGATACATTTTTAAGCCTTTGGTTTTTAATATTTTTAATGTTGTGACTTTTCAGTACAGGATTTCCATTGTTATTTTACAACTGAAGTTTTGTTGATGTTCTGAATCTCAGTTTAAACATCTGGTTCTAGGCTAGTCCTACACAACTTTCAAAGGATTGAGATCCATGGGCTTAGAAGCTGTTTCAAGCCCTTTACCAGATTACTTAGGTAATTGTTTGTCTATCTGGTTGGCATTTGGTACTCATGGTTGCAACCTTAATTTTAGTTTTTTATTTTAAGTCTAAATATTAACAATATAATACATTCTATAAGCACAAATATCCCATGGCTTGCTCTATTTCATTGTAGCTGGTACTTCTGGATACTATTACCTGGCTCTGGCATTTAACCATTATTACCTGGGCGACTCTTAGATTATAACATTTAGCTGTCAGAGCAAGGTATATTTTCTAAAATCAGGATTATGCCAACTTTTGTTACTGGTTAAATTTTTAACTAGTTTAATTTTGTTCACATTAACCATTTCCAAATCTTTGACCATTCTGCTTTGTTTACCAAAATCTTTCTGTGTTTTATTTCAGTAGCTTAGCACTCAGAGGCACAATTCTCTGCTCCCTCCCTCTTTTAAATGACCTGTCCTCCTAATAAGGAGACTTTCAGGCAGAGGGGGTGGGGATAATGCTCCTGCCATGGAAGGCTCCTTGACTGCATGGCCCGTTACACCCCAGGACTGGGTGTATATGAGTGCTCTCCTTAGGCCAAGCCATTCACCACTGCTGCTGCTACAAGTTGCGACCCCCAGACTTGTTGCTGCCTTGGTTTTCTCCACTGCCAGCTACCACCATGGCTGTTCTGATCTGCAGGCTTCTGCCCTCTGCCCCCAGACAGATTGCTGGGTCCCAGAAGCCACCTCTGCTCACAGGCCCAGGGGCCAAGCGGGCACTGCTGCCAAGCCCCGCCTGAGTCATCACCTCCAGAGTGATCCCTGATCCACGTGGGTGCAAGGCCAGTTTGCATGGAGCTTGCCACCACTGAGCCCCAGATCTTCTGCCACACTGCACTTCCTGAAGTCCCAGGGCAGGGCTCATGGCTCCCAGTCAGTGTGTTCTGTGCCATCAGACCAGTCTCAGAGCTAGGGTTGTGGGACCTGAGATGGGCTGCCACTTTGGGCAGCAGTGGAGGTACCATTGTCCCTTCTGCACTCCCTTCATCCTCCCCTCATGCTCTGTCCTGGTAGTGCATGGTGGAAATAGGCTGTCGCATTGTCATTCAGCCAGAAACATACATACAGATAAACACAGATATCACAAAAGACCAGCAAAGTTTTAAAACCAGCGAGAACATGATATGTTCAGAAGAGTGAGACCCCTCCACTCACCCATGCCCAAAACAGTCCGGACTTGATGCTCTCCTTCCTCAATCAAACAAACTGCAGAGGATTCCTTGTCTGTCTCCTGGCCCAAATGATTCAGAGAGATTCACCTCCCCAATGGGGTTCAGACCATCCTCTGGAGCCCCTGACAAAACTGGCAAAACTGATAGCATTCCATGTAGCTCACAACAGAAGATCACGTTTTAAGCTTCTGTGTCAATTTGCTGATGCCATAAGATGCACCAATAAATTGGATAACCAGGACCTTGTACATGCCATAGAATATTCACTGGGAATATATTTAATGAGTGTGGATTGATCTCTAATCAATAGAGAGGATTCTGTGACGAGGCTTACTACTCAAAATATAACTTGTTCTAAATTATAGTACTTTATACATCAATCAATTTCATTTAATTAAATTATTTTTAGTGGCTAATAATTGGAAGATTTCACAGATTAATTTTAGGTGGCAGAGGACTATTCATTTAACAGTGACTTTCAAGATTTAGTGTAAGTAGTGAGATTGTGCCTGTGTGCTTCAAAAAATCCATGAATTGTAGCCCATCTAAAGGTGACCAATTTAAATAAGGGCAATGACCTGTTTTTAAGTTTAATATCCAAATGAAACTCTGAGTGCTGCCATGTGGAAAATAACTACCAATAATTTCAAATAATGCTATAACAGCTTAGAAACATGAATGTCATTTATGTATTGGTCCATTTTTTTGAAAAAAATGTGAACATTTTAAAATACTAATACTAGGGCATTTCTAGAAAAATTGGAAACTCTTAAAGGAATATCATTGGATTTAAAATATTTGACATACTAATATTTATTAATACTGCATACATAAAAGAAACACATGAATAGCTTCCTACAAAATGGCAACATATATGAGGAATGCAAATATTTATTAAATGAATGTTATCGATTGACCTTGGTCTTCTTATGAGCATTATAATTTTCTTATATTATCAATCCATAAATTACAACTCATTTATTCTTACAAGTAGCTGAATTATTTAATTTTAGATATTTTAGTTATGCAGATTAGTTATCCTTTTTCTATTGAATTCTAATGTTTTTCTCCAAGGACATTTTTATAACTTCTTTTCATGAACTGCAAAAAGTGCCTATGCTTAGAGAAAAACAAAATAAAAGAAAACTACTAAAACCCCATAACAGAGTAAAGAGAAATTAAAACGACTTTTGTTGTATCTCAGATAAGGACATATTTAGTTGTAGTGTATATTTTATTCTCAACCACTAAACTTCATGGCAGTTTAATTTCCTCATCATATAGTAAGGTATATAAGTTAAGAAATGTTGAGAATAATCATTGTAAGTCAGTGAAATGATTCTTTAAAATTGATTTTAGTAATGTAGTACAGTTTACTTGCAATGTTGATATGCATTAAACATTTCTCATACCTCAAATTTAGACTTTCCAAAACATAACTCTTTGTAGTAAAAATTTATGCATAACAATATTGTACTGTAAGTTAAAGATACTATTAAAGGCAATAAAAGAGATAAGTGTGATTCTAGTAAGCCCCAAAGGGACTTCTGAGAGAGTCAATGCTGAGAAAGTTTTTACTGTATATTTAAAAATACTCATTAGAATGACTCTCAATTGCCAAGTTTTGTTTGGAATTGATATTAATTGATTTAGGCTTTTTGGATCTCCAGTTTCCCTTCTGCTACTGATGCTACCTATCAATGCAACAGGCATTTTTACAAACAGGTAACAGCTGAACAACTGAAGCTTTATCCTTTGATAGTTAAAATATGAATTTTAGTCAAAGGAAAGCAGATAATCTGCAGTTTGGTGGAGTGATCACAGTGGCTTTACTGTGATGTGCCTGGGTGCATCATCCTAGACTCCTCTTAGAAAACTGGATATCTGATTTCATGAGAATAACCAGAATAGTGGCCTTTCAAAGTAGTTGCATCCTTTTTAGCAAACTGAAATATGAACTAGACACAAGGCACCCTGGAACAGGAAGTTAAAATCTAAATTATACTTTTTGAAATAGAATCATATACTGAAAAATGAGGTGGGTTAATTTTAAGAACGTAAAATATTTAATCATCACTCATCTACTTTTGGAAATTAACAATGAACAATTCTCTCATGTGAGTAAGTGTATCTTTCAGATTTTGTCTCCCTTATTGAAATGCTTCAGAAAAAATAGAGCAAGGGAGTTACATCAGCTCCACAAAATTCTTTGCTTTTTCTTGCAGTGATTTTGCATATATTCATTACAGAAATTTTCATGGATTTTGTCATCATAAATCTAACAAAATAAACGTGTATCGTTTTATGATCTCAACACTAGAGTGAAAATTTTCTTTTACTACCGTTATTCTACTAAAGTTAACTTAATTCACATCATCCTTCTTGGTCTTCTCATTTCCTTCTTTTTCTACATCTTTGGATAGCTTGTGACATTAGTACTCCTATTATGGCTCAAATAATTGCCCCTTAAGTCTAGTAGAAAATATATTAATAGTAATTCCTTGGCTTGTACATATTTATAGTCTGAGATAGGATTTAAAGATGTGATATTTAAATGTAGTTGGTCTCCTGTCCACTTTTAAGATGAAGACAGTTGCCTTCCTTATCGAGAAAGAAATCAGTTTACTCCAATGAACATTACCTCAGTGTTTTCCTGAAAACATAATTGTATTGAAAAATGCTCATATATCAAAGGCACTCAAAGTTGAAATATGGACAATACTGACCGTAGGATTGGTCTTCTAAAACTGTGATTTGCTAAGTTAATACTTCATTGTGTCTTAAATAAAAGACTTCCCCTTACTCCACACATCACTGTCCTTGCTTTTGCCCATGTGGTATGGGAACACTCAGTCTTTCCTACAAGTGTCATGAATTATCTCCTGCCTGTGAGTGTTAACCAACTTTCATTTTCCATAATTACTTTTTTGGGGTAACTCACCCATAGGTAGAGTCATATTTAGCCCTTCCAACCTGTTCTTCAAGTTTCACAGAATTTTCATTTATAGCACTTATGACAGTGTGTAATTTTATAACTATTTCTATTGACTTGTTTCACTTTTCTGACTATTACAAGCCATATGAGAACAAAATATATGATCACCACAGTATAAATAAATAAAAATGTGGAATGAATAGATAGGAAGGAAACTGAAACTTTTTTCACAAATGGGTTGATTTTAAAAATTCTAAGGTATTTGATGGGAAGGGAATGGATAGGAAGAGTAGTTCAATTTTGTGGAACACTGGGTCCACAAAAAGGTGAAAGTAATGTTCCTAATTATATTGTGATTCATAAGAGTGCTAGCAATTATTATGAGTTCAGTTGGTTCATATTTCTATTGCATTATTTCTGGATCATCTTATTTCTCTTTCTAAGACGCTGGTTTTCAACCTGTGGGTTATGACTCCTTTGGCAATCCTCTGTCTCCAAAAATATTTACATTGTGATTCATAACAGTAGAAAAATTATAGTTATGAATATCAGTGAAAGCAATTTTATTGTTGGGGCTCATCACAACGCTGTATTAAATGGTCACATAATTAAGAAGATTGAGAAACAATATTCTAAGCAACTCTTAGAAACTTGATAGCGATAAGCATCCCCTGAAACAAATGAAGATCATGAACTCCCCATATATTTAAGGGGAATATTATTATACTCAGTCTTGAGAAGATCTACAGGTGTGATCTGGAAAGCTGCAACACATAGGTAGCCTACCCTCTGCTTTAAAATATAGGTAGGTGTAAAGCAGCACATAAATTGGATGAGGATAACTTTAATAGTCACTTTAGCTAATAACTTGAAAATATCTTTAAAGGTCTATTTAGTATATTTAAGTGGTTTGCTGCATGTATATTTGAAAATGTATGCGTGTTTATGTTGTGCCTGGTGTCTCTTGAAGTTAGATGAGGACACTGGGTATTCTGGAGCTTGAGTGAGCAATCATGTGGGTGCTGGTACCTGAATTCAGATCCTGCAAGAGCAACAAGTACTTTTAGCAATGGAATGATCTTTCCAGCCCCTGACAACAGAGCTTTTATTCCTTACATCATTTATATTATCCTTCGTTAGCCTAGGAAAAGAATGGCTTTCAACACTGACAGTATAAAAGTATGGGTGCTAGTTTGAATATTTGTTTTGAGTTTAAGTTTTTGTTTTCTTATGTAAGAGGGAAATTTACAGGAGAGGAAGAAGTGTCTCTAAAACTACACAGATAAAATGTGATATGAAGTTCTTGGGCTCATGGCAGTGCTTCACATAGAAGATGTATGGTTTTGGTTTTGGATTAGAAGAGATCAACTAAATTATCATACTAGAACCAAGTAGGATGTTATAATTCAAGCATAGCTTTACAGATGGCAAAGTTAATAAAGAGAGTAGAAAAATAATGTGTATATCACAGAGAACATTATTTAAAAGTTTCATCAGTGTTCTTGATGAGTTATTGAAATATACTGATACATTTATCTTTTTTCATTTTTTTTGAATCCCAGAGCAAACTGATTCTCCCTTTTTCAGCAGTTAGTATATATTTCTTTTTATGTAATTAATAAATTTATTACACATACAAGTTTGCTAGGAACTGCGAAATTTCAAGCACAAAAAGAAATCCAACAACCTCTTAGTTTTTATAAACGTACAATTTATCTTAAAAGTTTTTTTATTTTCTGGTTAATGTAGTTTGTATTATAACCTAGAGCCTGGAAATGTTTAAAAGACCCAGTCCTATATGAAAAACAAAACAAAACAAAGAACAAAAACATAAACTTGGTTATTGAGTGGTTTTCTGTTGTGGAATGTTAGTTTAAGATGTTGCAATCTTTTATGCTGTAGAATATATGTTTAATGATGCAAAGGTATGTTGTATTATTTCAGGTTACATTTGTTTAACTCTGTAAAGCTGTGTTACTTTGCCTGCCTAAAACACCTGATTGTTCTAATATGGAGTTGAACAGCCAACAGCTAGGTAGGAGAAAGAATCAGCAGAGCTGCCAGACAGAGAGAATAAACAGGGGGAGAAATCCTGGCTTTGGAGAAGAAAAGAAGGAGCCAGAAAAGGAGAACAGAAGGAAAACAGAGTCCAGTCACACAGCCACATAACCAGCTGTTGAGTAATAATGAAAGAAAGGTATATAGAACAGAGTAAGGTAAAAGCTCGGGGGCAAAAGGCAGATGGAATAATTTAAATTAAGAAAAGCTGGATAGAAATAAGTCAAACTAAGGCCAGGTATTCATAAGTAAGAATAAATCTCTTCTGTGTGTATTTATTTGGGAGCTAGGTGGCAGGGCCCCAAAGAATAAACACACAAACAAAAAAACCACAGTTTTCCTTGTGTTGGTTCTGGAAACTCAATTCATGTCCAAATACATTACGTAGAAATAGTTTCCTTTCTCTCCTCTTTGCTTGGCCATTGTGGTGTTTATGTACGATTCAGAGTCAGAAGGAGACATTCCTGGCAGCATGCAGTCTGCACAAACTCCGATGTTTTCCAATGGACTTACTTCTTAAGACAGATTATTTTTGCTCTCCTCATTTCTCATCACAGTACAGTAAATAAACCTCAATCCTTAACAAGGCATCTTATTTTCAGATGAAAAGGTCTGATGAAAATTTTGCTTAGTAAAGGTAATACATTACTCTAGTGTTGATAAAGGCAACTAAGACACACATTCTAGTGTCTTGGTAGGACACGCAATCAAAGCCAAAAGTTTTAACCTTAAACTTCTAAATTCTGGGAAATAATATTTCAGTAGTTTCTTTTCCACTTCTATTGGCATACATCTTACTGTTCTTATGTCTCATTGCTGAAATACTACTGACTGCTGTCATTATTTCATAGGGAGTCCAGTGACAACTGGCCTGAGATGTAGCCACTGTGCTCTAGAGTTCTTTTAAACCTTTCAATAAACTTTCTGTAAACCTTCATTTCTCATGGATACCATTGTGTGTCCTTACTGAACACTCATTTGCTTTGAGGTGACATTTATCAGTGCATGGGATAATATTGGTTATAATACTATCAGGGTGAGAAAGATGGAGGAAATAAACCATAAACTGAGAAGCTTTTAGATCCCTTTCCCATATGTTCAAGTCAGCATTAGAATATAAGAATCACCACTCCATTTTACTTAGAAAAGACTGTGAATACATTGGTGAATTCAAAATTCCACAGTAATACTCTCTCCTATGCTGACCTGAGCACTAGTCCAGGAGGTTATGAAGTTTCATTCTTTTCTCTTCCTTCACTTCCATATTCCTTCTCTTCTTTAGAGGGTGTCTCATCCTTTTTGAGGCTGTGAAGGGATTTTTACTATAGGAACTTCTAGACTATCTTTTCTCTATACTTTTATGGTCTTGGGAGAAAAACATGGTTCCAGCTCAGTTGAATAGAAGATGTCTCCCAGACAGTGGTAGATGGCTAACCTTCTGTGTGATAGTTGTGTGATAATTAATAACTATAAAGCAGACTCAGCTGAACAAAATTCACGAGATGGTATGGTACACCCTCTCAGCAGTAAAATATCAAGAACAGGTATTTAATGAAATAGATATTTGTATTCAGAGAGTGATTTTGAAGGGATAGACATTTTGAAACACAGATTTATATTTAAGCTTTGTGGCATTGATGTTACTAAGCCAAATTCTGGGTATAAATGTGTGTTGTCTGTATCAGTAGCTTTTCTTGTTTCAACAAAATATCTGACGATAGGAACTCCAGGAAGGAAAGGGTTGTTTGCTGACAGGGTGTGAGTTCAATCCATTAAAACAGAGAAGCTGTGGGGGCAGGACCTTCTAGTAACTCCTTATTGCTAACAGCCAGGAAGCAGAAAGAATAAATTCCATTTATTGTTTTACAGTTTGGGACCCAGCCCAAAGAATGCTCCTGCTCACATTTAGGGTGGGATTTTCTTAAACATAATCTAGGTAATCCCTCATAAGCATGTTCAGAGGCTAACTGTGTCTAGATGGTTTCTCCTTGGAGATTATTTTACCCGTGATTGTCGAGGTTCTCAGGTTGACAGGCTTATTTTACGTTTTATTTTATTTTTACATAAACATTATGTTGGCATTGTTCAAACAATTACAATAAACTTTAAAATAAATAGTACACCTCAACTTTCCAAATTCCCAAAGGACAAATTTCCCTACCTACGAGTTTGTGACTTACCAAAACAGATCTATATCAGTACTTAGTTACCTATTTGTTATTTGGTATTAGGTTTTCATTTTATGAGATATTTCCAATGTTACTTGTGATTTTAATACTTAACACAGTGCTGATCTACTAAAAAATGTAACTAGAATTCTGTTACTGAGAAATTACATTTCTTTTATTTTCAGTCAAAACAAAGCTAAAAATTTCTATGCAGCTTTGTACTAATGTTTTCATATAAATTTTAAATAACTTGCTAACATTCAGTTTTCACTTTTATATCTCGTTTTCATTGCATTCTGCATTTCATGAATTTTATTGTTATTTATATGTACAGTTTATTCAGGTATGTTTAAAACATGTATATATTTCTTATTTTGGCATTATGCCATTAAATATTCTCACAGGAGATTTCCTACTTACTGAGGCCTGAAAGCCTCACCAATTCAATAGGTTGTATTTGAGCTATGAATGCTGCATTTTCCCCGAACTGTGAAGCTTGTGGTTAGTAGACAGTTCCGTAGTATCTGACTTTCTTAAAATTAACATCTGATTTTGCTTACCAAAGAGAAAATCGCAAGTAACAGTTTCTGACACAAGTGTTATATTCTGTATTTTTACCACCAAGAGTAATGAGACTGAACAGACCTAACTAAAAGATTTTGAGAAAGAAGAGAAGAATGTTGTGGGAGTTTATTTGCTCTTAGTGAATACACAGTGCTCTGTAAAATAATCATGTTAGCTCTCACATTGGCCTTCTTGCATCATCAACATTTTCTTAATGGTGTGTCAAGCAATGCTGAATCAAAGATAACATTAAAAAAACTAGACTCAGTTACTGACCCTACAAACATCCTTAAAAATAATGATAAAGCTCAAGCCTTGACTTCTTTGATCACATTCCTGTTTGAAAGGAGTTTGTGGCTGGAAATCTCTTTCTGTTTAGAGCAATGTCTGAGAAGATTATGTCTCCAAAGCCAGTTCCTCTTGGACCTACATTTATGCCTTTCACATGACTGCAGCCATCCATTCCTGATTCGAGAAAAAGGTACTGTAGGGTAACATGTAAGTACCAAGAGTTGAAATGATGAAAACAATGCTTGAGTGGTATTGTGACGTAGTTAAAGCTATAATTACTTGTTCTCTTTTGTTTATTTTTCCAAGACAGAGAGCACTTTTAATGATGTTCAGATTTAGTGAATTCATTTTGTCTGATTTTTTTATTTTGATTATTAGCAAAACATAATTTCTCTCATAACAATGTCTTTAGTGTTAGCAGGACTAATCACAGCAGTGCATTTTTAAGAGACTGAAAAATAATTGACTATATAACATACTGAAAATTTAAATCATTGTCAAATTACTCCAATTTAATATTAGTATCCTTTCTACAATATCATTATTTAAATGGAGGGAATTTACAATATGTTGCTTTCAGCCTTTGATCTATATACAATTCAGTCTCATTATCTATGTTTATATCCAGACTCGAGTTAAATGCTTAATAACAGCAAAATTGTACAACTGAAGGTTATACAATAGTTGGTTGGGTGCATCAGCTCAACTCCTTTCTCCTCTTCAATGGTTTGTACAGTGTTCTCCCAAAATATCTGCCTTTACAGTTTGTAAAACAGAGCTTTTTGGGCTGGTCTGCCAGTATTGCAGATGGCACCGCTACAGATACATTGATGTCATCCATCAAGGGAATAGTTCTACTTACTTAGCAATGTAAGTGCTAACCCATTTTTATTAATGACAAACAGTTTTCAGGCTGCAAGAAAGAAATACACATGCAGGTCAAATTTGTATTTCATTAAAGATTGTGTGATTTAGGAGGGGGGAGGGCCTTGGACTTCCCACAGGGCTGGGCACCATGCCCTCTTTTAAGGAAGCAGCGGGAGGGGAGGGAGCGGGAGGGGACTGGGAGAAGGGGAGGAAATGTAAATTCTTTTTTTTTTTTGAATGGAAAAAAATAAAAGAATATGGGAAAAAAAAAGATTGTGTGATTTATTGTTGTAGGAGGCTGCTTGTTCATTCCTGGCTGCTCAGCCCCGAAAAAATCACACAGAAACTGTATTAATTAAATCACTCCTTGGCCTATTAGCTCTAGCTTCTTATTGGCTAGCTCTTACAGCTTAACTAAACCCATTTCTATTAATTTGTGTATCGTCACGTGACTGTGGTTTACCGGCATGGTTCCACCAGCATTGTCTCTGGCAGGGCTACATGGCTTCTCCTAACTCTGCCTTCTTTCTACCTCCCATACCAGTTTATGGTCAACTTTTAAAACTAAAACACATCTCCCTTAAATGAGCTATGTTAAGGGAGCATATACTTGAGGGTTTGCAATGAGTAAAGGTTTATTGCAGTTCTTATTGTCTTTTTGTCAATAGCACCTACTTTGGCTTATAAATCACTGGGAAAGAGTGGCCAGTGCTGTCCTTTTTCTCTCATACTTGTTTGAATACTTCTGAAGAACAGGGTGAAGAGATATCACATGCAATTTATTTTGCTATTAAATGCTGTCTAGAGGGAGTCAGAAAAAAAATAAGTGTCTAAGGTCTTATTTTTATTCTTTATTGGGGCAATTAAGCATTGTAGCATTAGCAGCAAATTGCTTTTTTGGTGTGTTTCTTCATCTGACTACAACTTCTTAGAAAATGATAATTTATATAAAGTTCAACAGCTTCCATGTTATTATGTGATTTACAGTGATTATAACACTGATGAAAATGTAAAAATTAGGAAATTGAAAATGATACAGGGTTATTCCCTCCCTTTCTCTCTCCCTTCCTTTCTCTTTTATTAAATGATTTTAATTTTTATCTAGAAGCATGTGTGATAGACATGGAAATTGTTTATAGATCATTATGAAAACTGTGATCAAGCACATGATGGCTCAAAGTTTTTATAAGTAGGTAATTAGAGCTGATTTGAAGCTAAGAAAGTTGGAAGTCAGTCAGAGGGTACAGTGGAAATATAGAAGAAATGTGTTACATAAGCAGGAGGCATGATGTCAGAATCAGCCACAAGCACCCTTCTCTGGCCACCCCTATTCAAGTCTCTTGGTAGATCTGAGCTTCAATTGCCCATCTATAAGTAAGATCTTACTCTAAAGACCCTGTCATGAGAAGACCTGAATGCTTCATATCTAGTGCTCATGCAAGTGTAAGGGGATGTGAACTTTCCAGATGGCTTTGTTTGCTGTTTAAAATTTGTTCTTTCATTAGATGCTGGCTCAATCTTTATTAGCAATGTGATCTTAGGCAATTAGTTGAAATTTCCAAGCAAGCCCAGTCCCTTGGTTATGAGGAGAGTCATTTGAACTCTGAGAAGTTCTACAATGGTAAGGGGAAAGTAACCTCCTCACATGTGTCAGGTATGTCATTACAACTCTCTGCTAAATTGGGACCATGAAATAGTATGACTGGCTGATATGTGAATATATTTTGAAAATGAAAAATTCAGTTGGTAATTAAATATCTTTCTTACTGTTAATGCCAGTTATTTTGGACTTTCTATTTATTCTCATGTAAAGGGATAAGTGTACTTAGTTTGTACACCTATAAAAAATAATTTTATAGGTTTAGGTACACACTGTTGGATGAGGTAGTTGTTTAAGATGCAGGAGTAGAGAAAATTCCTTTAGTTTCATTGCTTTCAAATTGCACCTTTCCTTGGCATTTTCTGTATAAAACAAGTGGAAAAAAAAACTTTTAAATGTGGTGGTCACAAGAAAACATGAGTTCACCTCTGTGTTTTGTTTAAAATATTTTTGTATGAATTATATTTCTTCATGTGCTCTGGTAAGTTTGTTCCATATTAAACTATACAAACTAATTATAGTTTTGAAAATAATAACTTTGTATTTTTATTTAAATTTTTGCTTTCACACAAGTAGGCATATATCCTTCATACACCACAAATATGGGCTCCTTTCAAAGAGCACACACTGATCTGCCAGCAGAATAATGCTTTCCTATTAATATTCTGCTCCATGAAAATGATTTAAGCAGCTTTTAAAGTACTTGAGCCTGTAAAGATAATGGCCTCACTTTCAGAAAATTCATTTCATTATTATTATTATTATTCATTTTACATCATTTTCTTTTGCAATTTAGTGCCACCCTGCATGTGTGAATAAGTTACACACATTTCAGTTACTTCTGGCCAATGTTATAGTGCTGAGGTCACCTTCTGCATTTGTCTTGCTTACATTCAAACTGTCAACAGCTGTCAAAAATGCAACATTATTCTGTATTATTATGAAGATTTTTTGTTGCTTCAAAGGTCTTTTGCTAAGACTCATGAATTGGAGAGTAAACACACCAAGCATGAATTAAAAAAGAAAGACTCAGGCTATGACTTGTGTTGGCAATGTATGAGGAGCAGAAAAGAACATATCAGATCAAACAATTATCCCAACAAGCGGGATACGAATGGGGATCCTAATAAACCTGGAGGAGAGGAATGGGGGGCCAGAGACATGAGAAATGACAGCAAGACAGGCTTTCTGATCAAGCTGCATTTTGTTGATTTTTTAGGAGCTGTTATATAGCAAACAGGCAAGGAGGCAGCGAGGGAAGTTGTCAGGAAACTCTGGTTCTGCTGGAATTCAGATCTGGAGCCATCCCTAGCTAATGAGTAAATACTGAGGGTCTGTGATTGTTGACTAACAAAGGAGGAGCTAATTGTCTCTGAAGCCTGGGGCCTCCAGGTCTCATTAGGAGATAAGATGCCAGGTTAATCTCCTAGGCCCAGAACTTACCCTGAAGAGGTGTAAAATGGCTGTAAACAAAGATACAGATCTCAAAATACAGGTCTTTGCTTCTGGCATGTCTGCCCTTTTTAAGTATTAGAATGAGGTGAGTTAAAGGTCATCTGATAGATGAGCAGGCATTAACCAGTGGGAAGGAACAGAGGGCTGATCCTCCCAAGTTTAATTGGTGGGGGGAAATTTCTTCCAACTTGGTGGAAGAATTTTCTTTTCAAAGTTATAGATGTCTTTTTGGGGAGGAGAGGGTCTAGGTTTTTATATCAATACCTCAGGACATCAACCTCTATGCAATCAGGCACGTTCTTCAGGAGACTCAGAGACAGAATGCTTGGTCTTCTCCCTGCAGTGCTCTGCCTAACACTCCTTTGGTACCTGTAGTATCTGGCCTCTTATTGGCCACGCCCACTTCCAGCTTCCAGCCTCTGACCCCAACTCTCTGCCTCTCTTCCTCTTCCACTCTCACGGGAGCAGCAGCTGCTTCTCTTCCCTCTCCCCCTTCTCTATCTCTCTGTCTCTCTATCTGTCTCTATCTCTTTATCTTCTCTCTTCTTTTCCCTCCATCACCCATCTAATAAATGTTTAACTCTGCATGCATGGCATGCCTATCCGGCTCTCTTTTGTCCATCCATACCACCGCACAGCCCATATGGGGACCCGGAGACTAGCCGCTGGTCTGGCCGCCCACCTGCCGCAGAGACCGTGTGGTCTGGGGACCTGCAGCAAGCTGCAGCAAGCTGCTGGGTCATTTCTTTAAAAAAAAAAAAAAAAAAAAAACATAACAGTACCCATGTCTGTCATGGACAGACTCACATATCTCTGGGTTTTATGTGGCTCCAATAAGAGACTTGCACTCAAGGAGCTTCTTCTAGCCCTCAATCAGCCAGATCAAGCTGGTGATAATGGGACTGAGTGGGCTTGGATGCCAGGGAATCCACCTGCTGGTGAATGAACTTAGTGAGCCCATTAAGGGCCCACGGTCCAAAAGCCATCAATAATAAAAATCCTAAAAGGGGTCCCAAAAGGGAAGGTAAGAGGGTGGTGACCCATCCCTCCTCTTGCTCTCTCTATTTCTTTTTATGCTCTAATCTTTTTTGACCTTAGCAAAACTGTCTCTATCTATCCCAGTGTGATCAGTACAGAAACATTTCTCTTTTAGGGCAGCACAAAGGGATCAAAATCTAAATTTTTTAACATATGCATTAAACCCAAACATTTTACAGTGTGTGTCAAACTTTTCCCAACATCTATAAGCAGTTACAAATATCATTAGGTCAATTCCATTAAGAGTACAATTACATTGTTGTTATTAAATACCAGTTCCAGTCTCTGGGCAACAGTCAAACCCCCAGTCCACCCCCTTAAATGAAGAGGGGTTAATATTTTAATCAAAATGAGTTCTGTGTCCCAAAGATTAAAACAGTCAGATGTTTAGTTAGTCTGCATCTCAGCTCCGAAGCAAACAGGATTCAAACTGTAGAAAATTGTAGTCGCCATGGTCAGGTCATTTCAGCAGGGCATCTCTGTCTGCTTCCCAGGTCTGGAAGCAGCTCAGCATTTGTGCTTCAGGGCAGGTGGGTTATCTGGGTGAGGTGAGCTGGATTTAACTACCTGAAGCACATCTTGGCAATTATCTCAGCAGGGTCTCTTTGTACGGACTCTCTGGAGGCAGAATGACACCCTTCAGTGTAGAGTGGCTTAGCAGGTCCTGAGACCAGGCCCTCCTCTCGGTGGGGGCAGGGGAGACTGGATCAAGGATTCCTCTCCAACTTGTTTCTTCGAACTCCTTTATGGGGTGCTATGACATCATCAGGTCCAGCTTTATTTTCTTTCTGTGAAAAAAGCACAAAACACATCCTCGACCCCAAATATATATAGGTCGGGTCTTTTTATAATGCATTGCAAGAGCTTTTTTACCTTGCCTTAGCAAAGGTCACCTTGGTGCCATCATGTCAGATCTGTTTGCAACTTTTAAGTTGCTTTCAAGGAGCCATGGCACGCTTCACAATTTCTTTTTATTATTAACCATATATGTAGTTTTTCCATTGGAAGAGCCATTTGTAAAATTTAGTATAAAATCCTTTAAGGGATTTTTAGCTATAACATTAGCAAAATATAGTTGTGTGAATTGCAGCAAGGATCATCTGGAAAAAGATTGTTAGTTTGGCCTTTGAACTGAACAAACATAATTGTCTAGGAATCAATCTTAAAATTATCAATTGATCTATTGTTTAGTATAAGAAACATTGCTCATAGTCAATATTCTTTCAAACCATCTCCTAGATTTCATCCTGTTCTTTTGTATCAGACAGGCTACTGCTCTAAATTAAGAGTTTAATATCTTAACTGGCAAAGCTGGGAAGGTGTAGCCATAAAAAGCAAAGTTTTGCACTTAATACACACACTTGCCAGAGTTTAATTATAATTAATATACTGTACTTGTTGATTATTGTATACTTTACCTGTTGATCTATGCTTTACCTGCTTGAGTACCTGACTGGCAGCTTTTATAAGCTCTCTATTAGAAAAATGGCTCATTGCTCCCTTTAAGAACTTTACGTTATAGCTCAATATCTCTCATAAGAATATTATAACTAGGGCTTTAGCCATTAAATATCCAATTAAAAGTTTGTAAACTATCCTCCTCTTAAGTTGTAAGTCTGCCTAACTGATAGGAGAATGGAAAAAAGAAAGCATATTTAACTAATGATGCTGGCCTCATTAGACATTAACATGTAGAAGAATGAAAATAGATCCACATCCATCTCCATGTACAAAACTCAAGTTTAAATGAGTCAAAAGCCTCAACATATAAAAGTTACACTGAACCTCACAGAGAAAAAATTATAAGTACATTTTGCCACATCTCAAACTCACCCTCAGTGGCATAAATATAGAGAGAAACAATAAATTAGATCTCTTGAATTGAGAAGCTTTTGTATAACAAGACATAATATCAGCCTATAGAATGGCAAAAGATCTTTGCTTATCATAAACCCACTCCAAAAAACATATGAGGAACTCAGGAAATCAATCATCAAAAAAATTAATCCAATAGAAATATATGTTACAGACCTAAACTGAAAACTCTCAACAGATGAACTTAAAATGACTGAAAGACACTTTAAAATGCTCAAACATAACATCCTTTAGCCATTAGAGAAATGCAAATTAAAACTCTGAGATTTCATCTAATGCATGTAAAAATGACCAAGATTAAAAATACTGCTAACAACTTATGCAGAATGAGGGGTAAAGAGAAAACTCCACTGTTGGAAGTGCAAACTGGCACAGCTGCTTTTGATCCTAGTATGGCTATTTCTCAAAATTAGGCAAATATCTACCTCAAAACTCAGCAACACCTCTTTTGGGCCTAAATACAAAAGTTGTTTAACCATACTGTTGTTCTTTTCTTTAGTGGGATCCCGGCAGCTTGCTGCCGGTCCCCGAGACCACACAGGCACTGCAGGTCCCCAAGACCTCTCGGGAGGGTCCCCAATGGTTTCATCCACGTGGCGGCAGCAGTAGGGGGGAAAGGCTGAGAGCAGCCAGTCCCAGGCAGAGATGGCTGCCAGTCTCCGAGCTCCAGGCAGGGAGACATGTGGCACCAATGTTGTTCTTTTCTTTTTTTCTGTGAGGTCCCCGGCAGCTTGCTGCGGGTCCGTGAGACCACGCGGGCGCTGCGGGTCCCCGAGACCAGCCATGTGGTGGCAGGCAGCAGGCGGTGGGAGGGCTGGGGGAAGGGCTGAGAGCAGCCATTCCCAGGCAGAGACGGCTGCCAGTCTCTGAGCTCTAGGCAGGGAGACATTTGGCGGCAGCGGCAGGCGGGAGCAAGAGAGACACAATGTAGAGTAAAGTTAAACATTTATTGGGGAAGGGAGAAAGGGAGAGGTGGGAGAGAAGAGAGAGAGAGAAGAGAGAGAGACAAAAGAAAAAGAGAGGGGGAAAGAGGAGAAGAAGGGACAGCTGCCTCTCTGAGAGAGCAGGACAGAGAGAGAGTGTGTGTAGGAGAGAGTCTGAGGCTGGAAGCTGGAAGGGAGTGGGTGTGGCTTGTCTCTTAAAGAGACAGGACAGAACATTACATTCCCAGCTCTTTTTCATAATAAAAATAAGACAGGTCAGAACATTACACATACCATTAGGATATGTGTTAGAAAATTAAGCAACAAACTACCTTCAAACTCAGCAATATCCCTTTTGGGCCTAAATACAAAATATGTTTAACCACACTATAAGGACATGTGCTCAGCTATGTTTACAGCAGAATTACTTTATCATAGCCAGAATCTGAAAACAACCCAAATGTATCTCTTTTACACATAGGATAAGTGAGACATCATTCTTTAAATAGCCATAAATACCATAAAATATCTTGGAGTAATTCTAAGCAAGAAGGACTGAAGGTTGGGTCCTGTCATCTTTGCTTGTGAGGGGGAAAATGTTTTCTATTTTTAACCATTATCATCATGTCAGAGTATAACTCTGGCCCTTGATAAATTTAATAAGATGCTCCAGTCTTAGCAGTCCACCATGAAGCAACACCTGGCAGCAGGAAAGGACCACAAGCTGAGACAATTCGACTACCACCCAAGAGCAGACCACACAAATAGAAAAACTTGTATGATAAGATCTTTAAATTTTTTTAAGAAAGAAACTTAAGACATTAGAAAATGGAAAGATCTCCTATTTTCTTGGGAAAGTAGAAGAAACACAGAAAAATGACAATCTCACTGAAAGCAATCTACAGATTCAGTGTAAATGTCCATTAAAAATTATAGCAACATTCCAAACAGAACCCACCTACAGATTTAATGTAAATGTTTATTAAAATTATAGTAAAATTTTACAGAACAATCCTCATCTTAATAAGAAAAAGATAAAAACTCAGGATAGCCTAAACAATTTTAAAATCCTATACAATTAAGGAACCTCTGAATGTATTACTATCTTTGACTTAAAAACTTTCCTATAGAACCACAGTATTGAAATTAATCTATCTTGAATATAAATTTATATGCCTACAAACTAAAGATTTTTGACCAAGAAGCAAAATTGTGAAATCGAAAAGAAGCATATTTAACCTCCTTTTACTGTCCTGAAGCTGTAGTTTCCTGAGGTTAGTTCCCTTTTTGCAAACCTGCCTGGCAACTTTTGCTCCACTTGGCAGGGGGCTAAGACACAGGCTGTCTAGGACAGTCAGACAGCCTGCCTGGCAGGCATAGCTGTGTGGATTGTACCCTTACATCCTGTGTTTTGAGGGACTCTTTGAGTCCATGAGTAAACATATCCTGTTTACAAAAATGCTTGCCCCATGGTAAAATTTTTTTTTTACCTTGCGTCACTGTTGAATCCCCTCATATCTGTCTCATGGTCAGGTTTACCATGGCGATTTCTTGATGGACCGGTGCTTTGGTTGTCCAAGTGAGTGGACAGGCATGTCCTCCTTGTGCAGCAATGTTCCTCAAGCCTCCATGGTGTCCTCAGGCCCCATGTTGGGCGCCATCTATCCCAGCCAGCAGGACACAAACGGGGATCCTAATAAACCTGGAGGAGAGGAGTGGGAGGCCAGAGACACAAGAAATGACAGCAAGACAGGCTTTCTGATCAAGCTGCATCTTGTTGATTTTTTTGGCTGTTATATAGCAAATGGGCAAAGTGTGGGAGGGAAGGTGTCAGGAAATTCCGGTTCTGCTGGAATTCAGATCTGGAGCCATCTCTAGCTAATGAGTAAGTACTGAGGGTCTATGATTTTTGATTAACAAAGGAAGTGCTAATTGTCTCTGAAGCCTGGTGCCTCCAGGTCTCATTAGGAGATAAGATGCCAGGTTAATCTCCTAAACCCAGAACTTATCCTGCAGAGGTATAAAATGGCTGTAAACAAAGATACAGATCTCAAAATACAGGTCTTTGCTTCCAGCAAACAAACTGCATGTAGCAGTTCTTGAGGTCATTGTGATAAGTATTTTGCACACACTGTCTCACTATACTAAAGGACAGTCACATTCTGAGAAGTTCATTGCCATGCAAATTTTGTCATCTATTAAATATCCTGAGAGTATACTTACACAAACATATATAATCACATGCACAACCAGACAATATGATTTGATGTTATGTGTCATTGGTCAATACATTGTGTTTACAGTATATTAAAAAAAACATGTTTCACACTCAGTTAAAATGTTCAATATAATCACATGCATTGATTATGATCTATACATATATAAATATGAGCATGTATCATACTCAATTATTATGTTCACAAATAATCACATATATTCATACATATTATAGTCACCCATAGCATAGTAAAACAATTATCATACTCAACACTGTGAATTGTTATGAAGCTTTAATATGAACAAAACTGTTTGCACTATGCATCATGTCTGTCATGGACATTTACAATACTGACAATAAATGATGCAGTTGTACTTCAATTATCTCACTTGTAGTGCTCATAGAAGAATGGAAAAGTTACAAAGAGAATGTTAATGATAACACAGTTTGCTAAATCTCTATTTTACTTTCATTGGTCACATTGCTGTCCCTTCCTTATTGCCTTCTACCTTCTCTCCTTCCTTCTCTTCCTCTTTGGCTCACACTGCCTCTGAACTCCTAGGTTCCAGTGACCTTCCTTGTTTCTGACTCTTCATTACTTGAAACTATAGGTAATATGATGTGTTTATGATAATTCATTGTATTTTCTCTGGAACTCTTCAGTTTTCCCCCTTTAGTCTTAGTCCCTGTGCCGTAGTAGTCACCTCCTCCAGTCCTTACTCATATTTACAACTGGAAACTGAAGAAGTGATCAAGACTGTGCTCTGTTTCAAAAATCATTTAAAACATAAATTTACCTTTTGGATGTGTATATAAATGGTATAGGCAACTTCAATGACCTTTTTTTAAAATCAAATTCAACTCAAGATAGATCATTGTATACGAAAATGTCACAGAATATCAAGAGTCTGAAATCAATCTGATATAAAATTACTTGTATATAATGTTAATATATCATTTATTTATTTGTTGAGTAAATATTTATATAGTAATTATTATAAAAGTATCAGTAAAGAGCATATTTCTTTATAATACTTCTCCTACACAGAAGAATTTATGGGTGGATTGTGGAAAATGCCAAAGGAAATTTTTTATTTGGGAATTCTAAATAAGCTCCATTATTAGAGAATCTGAAAAAGAGATAAATAAAAATCTGAAATATATAGAAAGTATTGTAAATTGATAACTACATTTTTAACACTGTGAATATAAATAAACATGTCTATAGTAAATTTCATATGACAAAATTCAGTCTACACAGAACAAAAAAAAAACTTGTTTGAAGAATTATTTATAAATTTGTCTGAGTCTCTTTTGGGGTCTCAAGAGATAAGCAAAATGAACCAAACTGACAGTTCCTACCCTAATAATTTTAGATCCAAATTCAAACATACTGGAAGATTTAGAGGGACCCAGCAGGAAACATGCTCTCAGATCAACTCCTGGTGAGGCTCAGAGTTGAATGTTATTTCGTCTGCTACTTTCCTGTCTATTTCAGTCTATTTTATAAACTTAATCTAAACTCCCTCTACTTCGTTCAAAGAATGTATAAATTTTCAATATACTTACCAAATTTTTATTTATGTGTGTGCATATGTATGTATGTATGTATGATTAGAACATATTTTTCTTTCCATATTTTTTGTTGCACTATAGCCCGTGGTATAGATTCATGATCCACTTGAACAATGTGGATCATCAAGAAGTTTCTCATAATATATTATAATATTGTAAGGGAATATGGAACATTAAACAAGTCTACATGAATAAAATGTGCCATTTAAGTAAGTTGGTGATGAGGCAGGTTTCGTTGACAAAGACAGATAAGAGCTCAAGGGAACAAGAAGGACTTGAAGAAAAGTATATAAAAGTGGTCATAAAAAAAGATGTATATTTTTCTCAGTGTTGGACTGAATAACTTTTATAAGGAATTTGTATAATAATTCTGTAGCTGAAAATAAAGCTGTGTGCTAGAATATTTGCTTATCTGTTAACACATCAAATCTTAATCATGAATTCTCCAATTTAAAAAGATATGTTCTCTTTTTTTGATAGAAGGTTATTTGGGAATTTCTGTTTCTCAGCACCAATGCCAGATGGCAGTGTTTACAGACTGTCAGCCTTGCATACTGATCATTGTCAACTCTGGATGCTAACAGGGTATTAGATATAAGTACTGCAGAGTAATTTGAATTCCATCTATTCTGTGAACTTAGACTGTTCTAAGAACCAGCCATATTCTTAAAGTAGACTGTTGGATGATTATTTCTTTTGGGCACTTGCCATTTAATGAGACTAGGTTCAATATTTCCACTTTTCCCTTGATGTTTTGCTTTTTCTATGGCTTCTGTTGAAAATAAATCTTTGTTTGAAGACAAGTTTAAACATTTTTGTGTTTCCATTGTTGCTCTTAATAAACCTGCTTTCTCTACTAAATGATGTTTTCTACTCAAAGAATCTTGGGGAATTGGTATAGGAAGTCCTTCTGTATATGTGTTGCTTTTATTGGTTAATGAACAAAGAAGCTGGCTTGGCCTGTGTGATAGGGTAGAGTAGAGCTAGGCAGGGAAAACTAAACTGAATGCTGGGAGAAAGAAGGCAAAGTCGCAGGGACGTCATGTAGCTGCCAGAGGGGAAAGACACGAGCTGCCAGCTGAAACCTTGCCAGTAGGCCATCAGCCTCTTGGTAAAATATAAAATAATGAAAATGGGTTAGTTCTAGATGTAAGAGCTAGCTAGCAATATGCTTGAGCTATTGTCTAAACAGTGTTGCAAATAATATAGTTTCTATGTGATTATTTCAGGAGTCTGGGTGGCCAGGAAATGAACAAGTGGCCTCCTACAACAGGGAATCAAGTTGATATGTATTTAAGTTAAAGGAAGTTTATCTGCATGATTTTTTTTACGCATAAAGATGCATTTGACTTCAGCTTACATAAGTAGAAACTTTCAGAAAGAAAAACAAAAGAATCTAGTTACATTTGGATGTGTTTGTTTGAAATGTCCGCAAGAGAGCCAAGCAGAAAAACTGAGTAGGCAGTTGAATACATAAAATAGAAACAGAGACTGGGCTGGAAATAAAATAATTTTCAACCCAGGATTTATCCAGGGAATACATTCTGACTTAACGATAAACAGGAGCTTATTTTTAGTAATAGAAGAGAAAGGATTAATCCAGGGTAATCAAGAGCAATCCCAAGAGTTTGAAAATTGCCACAAGAAGGGGAACATTTTTAGGTCAAGTAAGGAGTGTTTTGAAGAGAAAGAAGTGAACAATGGTGCCTATTAATATCGAGACAAGCAGGAATAGGGGGCTTGGTTTCTACTTTGTGTCCAGTAGTTAAATGGGTACCTTGGCCACTGTGGGTTTTGTAGAGATAGAAGAGACATAACAAAGACTAAAAAGTCAGGAATTAGCCATGGAAGACATACTATTAACAAGTGCCTGGGACTGAGTTGTGCTCCCTTCCCAGTACACATGCTGAAATTCTAACCCCCAATACCTCAATATTTGATTATATTCAGGTAAAAGCCTTAAAAAGGTGATCAAATTAGCTGGGTGGTGGTGGTACATGCCTTTAATCCCAGCACTCAGGAGGCAGAGACAGTCGAATCTCTGTGAGTTGTAGGCCAGCCTGTTCTAAAACAGCTAGAGCTGTTACACAGAGAAATCTTCTCTAGAACTACTCCCCCTAAAGGTGATGAAATTAAAATGATGCTTTAATCCAGTATTGTTTGAAGAAGGAATTTGTGCTAATATAAGCAATCTAGTGTGCCAGTTCTGCTTCCTTCCTTCCCATGACTGTGGACCAGGTATTCCTTAGGTCACATCAGAAGCTCTGCTTCGTGATGGCCATGGCATTCCAAAGCTGGAGAAAATAGTTCTACTATAGCATTTTCATTTCTCTAAACTCATTCTAACTTGCCCTGACCTTTCCCATTCTGTCCTGCCTTTAACAGTTCCCATATAAAAGGCATTGTTCAAAGTGTGTGTGTGTGTGTGTGTGTGTTGTGTTGATTCAATTTACTCAGTTGTTTCAGTTGGTGCTTTTTAGAGGGTGTGTCAGAAGCAGGTCTGTTTGGTAAAGGAGGTTTCTTTTATTTATATGCTCTTAGTTCAGCCAAAAGCCTGTGCTTTGCTTTTTCGCTAGGTCTGCTTCATGGTGGTCATGGTAACGCATAATCCAAGAAAATATTTCTTCTTCAAAACATTTCTTTCTGAGTTGATTCCTTCCTCCCCCTCCCATTCCTTCCAAGCCTCTTCTGTTCTGTATTGCTTTTGATGAGTTATGTGTTCATTGACATCACAGACAATCTATTGAATAGTACCTGTGAATCTTCCTGGTTGAATTTTCTGCAAGCAGATTCCATGCAGAGTGTGGGTTGTGGTTTATTCTGGGAAATTGTGACCAGGCAGTATAGCACTTGGTAGCTGAGCTGAGTTTTAGATTACCTGACATCTGGAGATTTTTGCACTAATGAAGGAGGAGAGTATTCCATATTTCTTTTTTATTATTTTATTACTTTAAAAAAATACCAATCCAAATTCCCACTCCCTCCCCTCCTCCCAACCCCTCCACTCACCCTCCCTCCCACCCTTTCCAATCCTAAGAGAAGGCAAGGCACCCTGCCCTGTGGAAAGTTCAAGGCCCTCCCTATTACATCTAGGCTGAGCAAGGTATATATCCAAAAAGAATGGGATCCCAAAAAGCCAGTATATGTAGTAGAGACAAACTCCAGTGCCACTGTCAGTGGCCCGTCAGTCTGTCCCAACTGTCAACCACATTCATAGGGACTAGTTTGATCCCATGCTCATTCACTCCCAGTCCAGTTGGAGTTGGTGAGCTCCCATTAGCTCTGGCAAACGGTCTCAGTGGATGGACCCCTCATTGTCTTGACCTCTTTGCTCATACTTTCACTCCTGAGTATGCCATATTCCTATGCCTAGTCATACAAAGTTTCACCTATGAGAAGACTTGGGACTTTTTCTTTACATACTATGTTGTATGTGTCTGATCTTTCTGGGCATTGTTACATCTGTATATAATTTATATCTGAAAAATTACCAAAATAACTTTTGAAATATGCTAATAAATCCTTCAGTTATTTAACTGTGTCTTGCAACTATGAATTATGAGAGCAACAAATCTTAACTATTTAAAGATTACAGTATGTGTTTGGGAGCGGCTCATGAGTCTTATGTCTCCCTAATATGGCAGCTAATGGTTGCTGGGGATAGGGAAGTCATTTTGTTCAGTGGTGTAGTCACTGGATCATTTCTCTTGTAGCATGTCTAAAATTCCCACTGGTTTTGTTTTTGGCCTTCAAGTCAGGAGTTGTTCTGTGAACCCCTTTTGTGTCTTTGAACCCTGCTAATATCAGTTAGCAAGGTGGCCTAGCTGAATGCATGGTGAGCTTGATCTTTGACTTGTCTGAGATGAAGATCTTGTATTTCCCTGACCATCTTTTTGATAATTTTCAAAATATCCTCAGAGTTTTAGGAATTGTGCTTTTTGTGTGTTTATAATAAAGAATACTTTGAGGGACTTACTACCCATATCTCTGGGATTCTAACAGCGCCCTGTCACATTTTACTGTGCTTTCAGTTTATTTTAAACACATTTCTTTTTTATTTTTGTCTTGTCCTTTCCCTTCTTGGACTTCTACAGTATATACATCCCAACTTAGCCTAATGGGCATTAGTGAAAGATGGCCAATCATAAAACATATGTCTATTTTATTATAAAACATTGAATATCTCATGCAATTTATTGCATTCTTCCAAAACAAGCCATTAACAGGGTAAATTGAAGGATTTGCGTTGTTCACATCCCTGTCACCTACCTGCATGAGAACTATGCCTTGCCTTAGCTGCTCAGTATCTTGAGGGCTTATCACATTGCTATCCTATGACAAGATCCAATGAATTATTGATAACCCTGAAAATCTGCATTACAAAGTTAGAATTTATATGATCTGCTACATTTTTTATCTTCTCATACTTTTGATCTTGAGTCATGGGATGGCAGAATTTCTTTATGATTTCAGGTTTACAAAATTTACTCTTTTTTTTCTATACTGAGTTTCTCTCCAGCTTTGGCGCCTGTCCTGGAATTAACTGTTGTAGACCATGCTGGCCTCGAGCTCACAGAGATCAACCTGCCACTGCCTCCAGAGTGCTGGAAATAAAGGCATGAGCCAACATTGCCTGGCAAAAAAAAAATATCTTACTATGTATTCTTGAATTCTCCACCTTTTGTTTGCTATGTTAATTAAAGACAAATTGGAGTTTCTAAAATTTAATTATTTTGATTAAAATGGGTAAATACAGGGTAGGCCCAACAAGTGAATAGTGTTTATGGTGATGTGTCCAATGGAAGTCTTGTTTGATTGATGTGTGATGTGTTTGCTGTGTAAGTACCTACAAGTACTGCAAGAAATCTACTTAAGTGTTGCCTACCAAGCACTGATGGAAGAGTCAGTGGAGTTGTTGGTTTTTCACTAGCCTTGTCTATATTGGAAATCTTTGCTGACAGATTAGCAATTCAGATTTTCTTTCTTTTACATCACATCTAAAAGTATTGCCCATGTGGAAGATGGAACCCACCATATAGAAATTTAAATAATTGATTTATCTGCTTCAGCACAATGTAAAAGAAGTAAACATTTAGTAGACATTGTTCATTGAATTTTAAATTTAGAACTTTTCCTTTGATAACAATATGTACTAAGGTACTTTCTTGATATTCAGTCTGGTGAAAGCCACCTGAACCACCCCTGAAATAAACATGATAAACACCCAACAACCCTTCACAGTACACTATGTGTACAAAGGTTTTAGATATAGGCTTTTAGAAACAGATCAATTGTGGGGTAGAACTCCAATCCCTCCATCAGCCTTAACTTGGGCATCTTCTCCTACCATACTTTGATGTGTGTAGCATTACCTTTTCTTATAAAGACCCTGAGATATTTCATTGAAAATCCTTTCTAGTATAGTCCAGATTATTTTCATCTCAGTTTAACCATCTGCATCTGCAGCAATTCTATCCCCAAATAAGCTCACTTTTAAAGAACTGGGGGAAGGGGCATCAATATATCTTTGAGGATGGCACAGTTTAATTCAAAGAATATATATCTATATCTATCTATCGATCTATCGATCGATCTATATCTATCTATCTCGATAGGTCTCGATATATCGAAAGATAGATAGATATAGATCGATCGATAGATCGATAGATAGATTAAATGTAGAGTAATGAAGCTCATTTGGAAAGGTGAAATTTCCATAAGCACAAACTGATTTCATGACTGTTTTCTGTCATGAGCATAGAGAGAGCATTGGTGCTACATGGAGAGATGGCACATTCCTTCTTACTCATTACATAGAGAAGTGAAATGCGGCAAAGGAAAGCTCAACAACTACAAAGCACATGAAGAGCCAAGGGAAAGGTTCTTAGCATGGAGAATTGTCCTGGGAGCAATGCACATTGTCATAACAGCCACATATAAAATTTGTGAACAAAAAGTATCTTAACCAAGGTAACATTAGGGGTAAAATGCATCTATAAAACCTGTTTGTTCTAACCCTAAGGTCCAGAGAGTCTTACCAAGGTATTTATTTGCCAGGAGTATGATAATAAAGAATGTATTCATAGACTCCACAACCAGTATTGTGAGATCAATGGTAAAATGGAAGCAACAGCCCCAAATAACACCCAGTAGACAGAAATGCAGAATCACCTTTGATATTGATATATATATCTGCCATGAGATCCATAGGAAGATTCATGATTTCATATTCTGAATAGAATTCCAGGTGTCAACATTGAATATAGCAAAATGGTGTTCCTGCATTGATATCCAGGATCAAAATTACATTTTGTGTTGTTACAATAAGGCTGACTTTAAAGTTATTAGATAAGAATTTTAAGATGAAGGAAGGGAAATCACAATGTAACAAGCTCTAGATTGATTTTTATACAAAATTCAAGTAGTAGAGCAATAGAGTGAGAGGAAAATGAAAAAGCAGTGCTAAATTAAAAGAGCACTAGGCAATTATCATTAAGGAAGTTTCACAATCCCCCGCTATTCACCTCTACAGTAATTTCAAATTTTTGGAATATAGAAACTGCAGAAGGATTTCTATTTGAAGATACTACAGTTTTTATAAAGGATGACACATCAAAAATAGTAAAATGTTTGGAAAAACTCCCAAAGCATCACTTTAATAGACACAACAGTAAAGCCAAATTTTCTCAAGATAATCAAGACTGTTGAATCATAGACATTATTAGAATATTAATGAATAAAATAATCCACCCTAAATTAACCAGCCAAAAAAGAGGTATCAATGTATCACGATTTTGTCTAATTAGAGGTAAGTTTAATAACAAAATCTATACTTCTCTGATGTAACTTACCCAAATATGAGTGTTGACTGCAAGCCCTCCAGTGTCAACAGTAGAATTAGTGTGAAGACAGTGGGGGATGACTCTTATAAGAAAAGCATAACAAAATGATTTGACTTACTTTTTACACAAAGGTGATTATCAATCTAATAACTCCAAAACCACACTATGGAAATAGCAAAGGTGAAGAATATTTTACTATGAAAGGATTGTTTTGTTAAAAACTAAATAATAAACATAAAAGGATGAAGCTCAACATAGGAGCTCAACATAACTTCTTTAACTATAAATATACCTAGTCAAATAAAGCAATGCAGATTTTATCAGCTAACATAAAATGGAATTACTCCATTAGAAAAAACTTCCAGTTGAAGATACCACCAAATAAGAATAAAAATTAAAATTTCCTTTTGTTAAATATTACCATCGTCATGTGTTAAGATAAACGTAGGGAAAAAGAGTTTAACTTTTATCTTTGATATGAGCTTGTAATAAAAATGACATTTTGAGAAATGATGTGAACTGATTTGTCCATTATTTAAAATATCATTTTCTAGGGAAATTAAGTTCAGATAAGTAAGTTATAAGGAAGATCAGAAGAGAGACAGGCACATAGAAAAGCAGAGGAATGAAAGGATGAAGGGAGGGAGGAAAGGAGAGAGGAAGGGAGGGAAAGAGTGAGAGACAGAGGGAAGAAGGTAAAGAGGGATGAAAAGAGTTTTCATGTGATGAATCAAAGGAAACTTTATTCTGTATTATGTGTATTTCATCTCTTTTTTCACTGTTTCTTCTTTTTTTATTTTGTCCCTTCCTCCTCCTCCTCTTTCTCTTCTTCCTCTTCTATTTTTCTTCTCCTTCTCTTCCTCTCAACAGCCTCACTCATCCTATATAGGAAAAGAGAATAAACCTCTTGCTTTAGCATTCAAATGTTTTTTCTTCCTGTATTTAAAATAACAAATCCAAAACACTAGTTTCATTTTTTTCATTGTCATCAACCTTAAAACTCATTTGTATAAATCCATGCTTTAACATTGGTTTAATATTGGACATGTTTCACAGTATAGTATTGGCTCACTAAGATCAACAGATTAGTCAGGAATTTTGTTTCATATAGTTTCATGATCAGATAGAATTTAGGAAGCCATGTAATGAAAGTCTCACTAACATGCAAAACTGTATTTACCTTCAGGAAAGGAGTCTGAGTGGCTGGCAAGCTGTCATTTCATTTTTGGTTATTTAAGTATGTTAGGGAACTCTCAGTTTCTCAAGATAACCATTTCAGATTTAATAGTTCTGACTCATAATTTTCCTGTTCTCCAAAATTAACTGTTCTGTCTAGTAAAGAGTTGTCTTATTTAAGTGATGTTGTCTGCTTCATTATTTAAGGACAATCATTCCACAACTCTTAACTCTTCATAGTTATTAAACCTCTTACATTCCATATTTCTGATACATAATTTCATTTGATTTAAAAAATGCTCCTCAGTTCATGCTCATACTGGGCTCCAGATACTATCTGAAGAATTGATGGACCTTTTTATAAATTTGATAATTAGAGTGGTCTTTCCTAAATTACTTGCATAATTGCCACATGTCTCTCAAATTTTGTTTTTTATCCATAACAAATTTTAGCTATTTAATCCTGATATCAGTGTTATAGTTCCTTCATTTCAATGGAACTGACTTTTTATTTGATAAACTGAGTCAATAAAGGACTTTGAAGACACAAACAGGGCTTTGTGTCTGTTCATGTTATATGGACTTATGTGAGAGTGTGATTCCAAAGAGGAGTGAGCATGCACATAGCCTGTAGACACATGAGCTAAAAAGATACTGCAATCTTTATGACTTATTTTGGAGAAATTATCAAGTAAAGATAAACTGTACTATGGCCCCACACCTCATGTATATGGTGAAGATAAAGATGAGAAGTAATACAAAATTGTTTACAGACAAAATTTTACATAGGATAGCAAAAGTTAGGTGATATAAAAATTTTTAAGTGAATAAATCTGGTTTATCATAAATAATAAAAACCTTGGGTGCAGCAAAGACTCTTGATTTTCTTTTCTTAGCTACTATGGATCTTACTACATATATAGAATAGAGAGATTGTGGAATTATACAAAAGTGTAGTATTCTTTTAACACATAGCATCTTGTGTCACTTATTTTTTTCTCTCTGCTGTATTTCACGTTTTCTTTCAAAAAAATCAACAAAACCAGTGCTGAATATATTAAGGACATGTAGAGTGCATATTCAAAAGTTTGTGGTGTTAGGAAAATCTAGAGAAAGTTTTGATGGTGTAAGCATTGAAATTTGACTTAACTGTTTTTGAATCAAAACTTATAGTGAATATGTGTGAAACTGAGACAGTTGTTGACTGTTAACAAATCACCGCATTAAATTTCTTCGTTACTATTTAAAAATGGTATCTGCATCATATAACATATAACATGAGGAATATTAGGGAGAGTGTCAATACATAAAACAGAAAGGTGGAGTTCTGTGAATGGTAAAGTATGGGTAGAAAGGGGGTGTTCTGTGGATGGCGATACATGAGGGAGAAGGATGCAGTTCTGTGGATGGGGATACATGAGGGAGAAAGTTGCAGATCTGTGAATGGCGATACAGGAGGGAGAAGGGTACAGTTCTGTGGTTGGTGACACATGAAGGAGAAACATGCAGTTCTGTGGATGTTGATACATGAGGTTGAAAGGTGTTGTACTGGGAATGTTTGACTTTATTTCAGGGTAAATTACATGGCATTTTACCCTTAGTGGGCTTGCTTCTTTATAATATGCAACCTTCACCTGCTGATGCTCATTAGAACTCTTTGCTGATCGCTATATATTTAAATATGAGACAAAATAACTAAACAAAAAAGGAAAGTGTTAACTCATCTCTTTTCTAAGTAGGTTCTAGGTAGAGTGGAGGGGTTGGTTAAAACTGATATTCAGATATTATAATCCTGCTTTGTAAGTGGATCAATGATGGCTCTGCCTGAAGGTGAATTTTTATTATCTGTCTAGTTCACTCTTTTTTTAGTTCAATTTATTTTTTTATTTTACATCCTGACCACAATGTTACCACCTTCCTCTCCTCCCATTTCCTCTTCCCACCTCCTCTCTGCCATCCCATACCCTTTCTTCTCTGTTTCTGTTCTGAAAGGGACAAGTCTCCCATGGGTATCAAAAAGCATGACTTATTAAGTTGCAGTAGCATTAAGTTCCTCCCCTTGTTTTAAGGCTGGGCAAGGCAACCAGTATGAAGAATAGGTTCCCAAGAGCCAGCCAAAGTGTTAGGGACAGCCCCACCTTACACTGTTAGGAGTCCCACAAGTATACCAAGTTACACAACAGTCACATATATATACAGGATGTGCAATGGGCCTTTGCAGACTCCCAGTTTGTTGGCCCACACTCTGTGAGCTCTTATGAGTCCAGGGTAGTTGTTTTGGTTGCTTTTCTTGTAGTGTCCTTGATCATCTCGCTCCTATAGTCCTTATTCTTACAGCAGAAAAATATTAGAGAACATGATTCTGTTGGGAAGGTTCATTTTAAAAACAATAGTTTAAAAATAATGTTTTTTTTTTAGAAATTGTCTATGTGAATTGTTAACTCACTAATTTAGACAATCAACTGTGCATGTTATTTGACCTATCTTTAAAATTAGGAAGCAAGAAATTCTTTTTCTGAAATAGCACTACAATATTTTACACAGTTCTCAGTTTCTATGGCATATAATTTCACTCCAAATATATGATGCATTAATTCAAATAGTTTTATTTTTATGTATCTGAAGAACTGCTAAGTCTGCTTCTATTCATTTCTATAAAATAAAGATGCAATAAACTTATATACATTTGTTTTTACTCCCTGTTGTCAGAGTCCAAGTTGAATTCTACATAAATGAAAACGTGTAAAGAGAGATTAAAATTGTTTTTCAAGTAAAAACAGTGACCAAGTAAATTATTTCCATCATTCATTTTTGCTCTGTGAATGGGAATCTACCTCAAAATCGCAGCAGTGTAATATTTCACAACATCCTTATCTGTATAACAGAATAAAATCGGGAGAATATTTAGTCAAAAATAAATGTAAAAAAATCAAAAGCAAAACAGAAGATGCTGCATCTAGTAGTTGAAAAACTCTTTAATGTTTTAAGTCTCTAAACCCCACATGAATAAGAAGAGCCCTGTGTGCCCTATTTGAATTCTGGAAAACACAACATAGTATAAATAGCAAATACTGTTAATCTTAGCACTAAGAATGATGAGGCAGAAGGATCAGAAAGTCAAAGTCATGGAACCTTAAAGATTACAGTATGTGTTTGGGAGCGGCTCATGAGACTTATGTCTCCCTAATATGGCAGTTAATGGTTGCTGGGGATAGAGAAGTCATTTTGTTCAGTAGTATAGTCACTGGATAATGGTCATGCTCCTGGAAATACCCTGAACATTACTCAGCAAATAACCAATTAAACTCAAGGGTTTGGAAAATAAAACAAAGCATGTGAAAGAAGGATGGGATTGTGTTGGGGAATAGAACAGGTTGAGCAAAGAGGGAACAAAAGAGTAACTGGGGTGAGAATGATGAGAGTACATTATATGTTTATACCAAACACTCAAAGAATATTTTTTGTAAGTATTGGTAATTGTTACAAAGAGAGTCTGAGGCTAGCCTGGATTATAGGGTAAGAAACTTTCTCAAAAACTTCCCCTAAACAGCAATACCCCACAATTTAACTGGCTCAAGCTTTTACATATGAGGGCTGTGTAATCTATCATTTGTCAAGGTTCAGCACATTGAATTTCACAATGGGGGATCATTTTCTGAGTTAATAAGGGAATAATTCAATGATTGCCAACCACTCTTGAAGATAATATACATCACGTGTACCCTGAAGTGTAAGGATGGGTGTTGCTCTACCTATGGAAGAAGAACTTCATAAGTATAAGGTCAGAGTCAGAGGTTAACATCCTGAAGATTCTTATTAAGAAATTGGGAACCACTGAAGACATGGAGAATATAAAATAAGGGTCCCTGCTGAACCATACCTTGATTGAAGTATGTGTGATACTTGCTGCTTTGCACAATCCTACATGACTTTAAACCGTTTATAATAGCATGACTGTTGCTTACCATGTAAGAATCACAGAGACCTGAAGTGTACGAGCAGAGTTAGGGCTGTGAATTTTAATGCCTGGATCTCTTTGCACTACTGTAAATTAAATTGTGTGTCAGCAGGTAGCATTCATAGAGAAAATCCTGCTTTGTGAGAGCATATTCATACAGTGACTATAGGATATACATCAGTAGCTAATACCGGTGAGATATTCTCAATGGCAAAGTAGCTTTAGGGGTAAAGTTAGAAATAACCAATGACTTTCTAACTTTGTTTTTAGAGTTTTGAAGGAATCCCTATCAGTAGATACTACCTCAAGGTTTAAATCCCCAGAATGAAGTCTTCCTCAAGACCATTAATCAGTGGTAGGCCAGTCATTGTTTGAATACTCACCTGAAGAGAGTCATTTTCATGACACTATAAGCTATTGATAAAATAAGCCCCTTTCAACCCTGTGGTGTTTTTGTTCAGAATGTGTTATTGCAACAACAGACCTGAAACTAGAGTAGAAGATAACCCACAAAAAACTTCTTCACTTTAATGAGAAAAACCAGAAATAATTACACAATCAAAAACTTTACTGTTAAGGACTGTTATAATACATCCTACAAAAATAAACTAAAAAGGTAACATCTCATTCTAGATTCCATCCTTAATAATTATTGGAAGGCCTTTCTTACACCTGGTAATCACAAGAATGTTCGTGTGTCTGTTAATCAATTCAGAGCATGTTTACTTAGCCTTCTTCATCAGGTATCATGGTCCTTCTAACTGTGACCTAACCAGTTTATATGGCTTATCCATGGTGTTCTTAATTTAAAAGAAATTAAGATTCCATTGATATTAAGCCTAGTTTTTAAGAAGTACAATTTGCCCGATTCAGTATGAGAAAGATATCTGTGTAGATGTGTATTTGTCAGCAAAAGCGATTGTGGCTTTCCTTTGCAAATGATGACGTAATTACTATATAACCTATAGTTGTAGAGATGATATATGCCATAACATAAACATAATAGCATAAGTATTACACATAATTATATAAACATGTTTTGTCTGTAATCATTTCAACAAGGTGAAACACAGTCATAGGATTTATGATGCTGTATGTGGGGGCAGTTTGATTTTTGAGCTAAAGTTAGTCTTTAAACAATGATTAAAGTGCTTACAGCTGTGCACTGAGTAACTTGAACCAACATTGACTGAATGATAACTTTGTGGCTTTTGACTTTTAAAACCTGAATTTCCCATCTGTGGAATGCCCTGTCATTTGTAGTTCATCGATTATATAACACTCAAATTTTAATTCGGATAATTAATATTGAGCTACCAAGAAATTCAGGAAGTTTAGACAACTACAGTGTATGCTTTCTAAATACCTTCTAACTGCTTACTGAAAGTTAATATTTTTTGACAGTTTTTTTCCTTGTCTTTTACATGTTGAGTTCAAATGAAAATTACATTTTGTTGTTTGCTTAAAGGTCTAATAATTCACTTATTCAACTCTTCCCTCAAATTATTAAGCTTTTTATTATACATTATCTGAGTGCTGCTTGAGAAACCTTCATAGGTAAGGTTTCTCTCTGTGATTGCCCCAGTATTTTAATTGTTTTGAATTATTACAGTTTGCAGAATGTTATTCACTTTTTAAAGGATGTGAGACATTTTATAATTTATATCTTGCAAGGTGGGTGCATTATTGCTTAAAAATAATCTGAACTCTGTTCCACGAATGTGCTGTTGCCTATCAAAATGCTTTGAATATTATCTTAAAATAGGCTCATCTTGCTACAGAATTAAATGCCTTTCTGCTATTAAATCACATATGCTCTACAGTATGCAAACTTTCCACAGACTTTCTATTACAATTACCCTTCAATGGAAACACTCAAGAGTCTCTCAAGATGGTTTCAGCCTATCAATATTTATTTAGTTATGTGATATTAGCTTATTGATGTATTTTAAGATTTTTCATTCACAATCCTGTTACTTTGCTAACATATTTCCACTAAGTCATTGCCTTCCTTTTACACTTTGTCCTTTGCAAGAACAGGAGGGACGATGTCTGAGTGTGTAATGGTATTCATGCATAATTTTGATCTCATTAACACCCAGGACTCTTGGCCTTCCTAGAAAGTTTACAATGATATTCAAAGGAGAAACTAAAATCTGATGACTAACTCTTGTTATAAGTTAGTCTCATCAAATTTTTCCTTAAGAGAAAAGAAAAATACATAAGTGAGAGAGAAAATGAGTTTATCATAGCTATGATAATCCAGCATGCTTAGAAATTGATTGTAATTTTTAGTTTATTTAAAGGTTTGGATATTAGATGAGGATTAGTAAGTAGATAAGTCAAATTTGGCTACTGTAATAGAATGTGTGATAATTATTTATGAAATCTTATCATGGTTGAATCACTCTCGTGGATCCTTGATCTTTCTCAGTCATATTCCTGTAAATGAGGGTAGAGAGAGGCTTACTGGAACATTCAGTTTTCTCTAGGAATCACCTGCCTGGGTAAAAGCTGTTCAGGGGAATCCTGTTATTTTCCAGCAATGAATTCACTTCATGGTATATATGTTAGTTCCCTCAACATACAGTTAATGTTACCATATCTTTCCTAAATCAGAAGCAGAGGTTTGCTCATATTTGCTGTGTCTGCTGTGGAACCTTCATGACAAATCTCATTATGCCTATTTTCCAGTGACCATGGGGGACAATGCCTGCCTTTTTCTCATTTCCCAAGTATGTTCCATACTAAGATTCTCCACTTGACTCTCCAGAATGCATCCTTAGCTTATCATGTTCCAACCAACTTCTGCACTCTTCTTCCTTTTTATGATGAAGAACAACATTCTCAAAATCCTGCAAGTCACAGCCTTCTCCATTGCTGGTGGTAATTTCAAGTGTACAGTGGCTCAGCCCAGTGTTTTTGGAGTTCTCCTTAACTCCCAATTTTGTCTTTAGCAGATGAAAATCCCTGAGAATATATTTTTGTTCATACATTCAACATCTATCCTG
>PVIU01002041.1:0-79648 GCA_004026605.1 Ondatra zibethicus
ACTATGTTCATAGCAGCTTTATTTGTCATAGCCAGAAACTGGAAACAACCTAAATGCCCCTCGATCGAAGAATGGATAAAAAAAAATGTGGTACATTTACACAATGGAGTACTACATAGCAGAAAAAAATAATGACAGCCTAAATTTTGCAGGAAAATGGATGGAACTAGAAAGCATTATTTTGAGTGAAGTAACCCAGACACAGAAAGACAAATATCACATGTACTCACTCATAGGTGGTTTTTAAACATAAGGCAAAGAAAACCATCTACAAACCACAATCCCAGAGAATTGAGACAACAATATGGACACTAAGAGAGACTTACATAGATCTAATCTACATGGGAAGTAGAAAGTATAAAAAGACAAGATCTCCTGAATAAATTGGGAGCATGGGGACCTTGGGGGAGGGTTGAGGGAGGGAGGGGTGTGGTAGGGAGGGGAGCAGAGAAAAATTAAAAAAATTTAAAAAAAAGAAATTTATATATAATAATTTATATGTGATTAAATTCTCCACCTTTACAGATTTTCTGAAAATAAAGAAGAAACAGAAAGTGAAAAAAAAATAATAAAGCCCTGGCTTTCCTCTCCCCCTGCTCCCTGAGTGTGGATGCAGTGCAAACAGCTGGCTCCTGCTCCTCCCACCAAAGTTGTGTGAATTTTGTGTTCTGACAAATAAAGCTTGCTTGGAGTCAGAGGGTGGAGCTAGCCACTAGTTAACCATAGAGGTCTGGAGGTCTGTACAGAGAGGAGACAGGATCTTAGCCTTTTTAGAGGGAGGATGAAAGAGCTAGAAAGGGACTGTGGCTCTCTCTCTGCTTCTCTAATCTTTCAGGTTTTTACCCCGAATTCTAACTTCTGGTTTTTATTGATAAGATTAATTAGATTTATGCTTCAACTAGCGCCCAACTTTTGGTGCACAAATTTATGAAATAGCTCCTTGCCAGTGGCTTAGAGGCATTGGCCAGAGCTGCACACGGGAGCTGCACCCACCAGGGCCACCTCACCACCAGCTCGGTTTTCCTTTTCTTCCCCAAGCCCTCTGAGTGAGTCTGGGGTTCTTCTGTTGCAGCCTCTCTACAGTAATCTCCACAGACACTTGGACTCCAAATGCCGCCAGAGTTAGCTCTCACCACTGGCCTGAATTCCTGCAACACGTGCTTCTCCCACATGATTCCCTGTGTGTGTTTTTCAGACAGCCAGCTTCCTCTTCCCCTGAACCCCCTCCTCAGACCACACTAGGTTGCTGCCTTGACACCTGCTTGGGCTTCTACTGTTGTTGCGACTTCCACATGCTCTCAGCTCACAGCTAAATGCTAGCAGCTGCAGCTGCCCTTGGCCAGGCTGTGCACCACCTGTATTGTCTGCTCAGATGGTCTATGAAGTGGCAGCTAGCCTCACACTTCACTGTCATCATCATCAAATTTGGTGGGACAGTTGGGAATTCTTGAAGGGAGGAATTAGCTTTTAAAAAAAGTTTTTTCCACACATTAAAAATTAGGAAACACTATTACGATGGAGTTAGGTCTCTGTATGATTACACAATGGATGGTTTTAAAAAATGGAACAATTAAGTGAGGGGATAATTAACATACATGTGTTTTACATAATGTTAATTGTCATCAGTTTGATAATTTTTGTTTTATCCCTAAAAAAGTTGGTTGATATGAGTGACAAGATACAGGCCTTAGAATGTTACAAGAGAAATATTGCTGTTTTGACTGATTAGTAGTTACAAGCCTTAGAAAAACTTACTAAAACAGATAATAGAAATATTCAAACAAAGACAGAGGAATATAAAGGAGAACCAACCTCACCATTAAATTATAAAATTAGAGAGGAACAGTCCAAGGTCTTCAATCCAGTCACCTTCCAGGAGCACCTGCCAAATGACAGGAATCCCCAAGGCTATGTAAGAGTTGACTGGATTCCTATGGAAATGTTAGATTTGAGGAGATTTAAGGAAGTGATAGTCTTATATGGTATGTGCTCACCTTTTGTGAAGCAGGTGTTAAATTCATAGTCAACTAATAACAGAATTGTCCCACAAGACTGCAAAGATTTGGTTACAGCAATATTGAAACCTGGTCCTCAATTGCAGTGGGTTCCTGGTGGATAAATGAGGCTAGGACCACTGAACAGCAAAGTAGGGCTAGAGGTATTGAAATTTCTCAAGACCAACTTCTTGGAGAAGGTGATTAGGCTGATGTACAAACAGTCTCTATATGATGACCATACCTTGACTCTATGCTGTGCAGCAGCTTGAATGTTTGGAACAGAATTGAAGAAGCTGGAAAGAGAACTGAGTCATATAACTAAAGTTATATAGGGCCCAAAAGAAATCTTCACTAAATTTTTACAAAGATTAACTTTAACTATAAATAGAATGATATCAAATTCAGAAACTAGACAAATAAAAATTGTATCTTTGTTTTTTGAAAATGTAATTCACAATGCAAAGGAGTAATTGGGCCTTTAAAGGCAAGATCAACACCCATAGAAGAATGGATTTGAGATACAGTCAATATTGAATCTCATAACCATGATGATGATTGGATAGGAGAGGTGATTCCCAGAGGCTTGAAATAAAATGAAAATGTCAGGTGTTTTAATTGTGGCAAACAAGGTCAACTACAAAGGGACTGTAGACAGGGAATTCCTAGAAACAATGTTTTCTAGGAATAATCCAAACAGAAGGCCCTTGCCTTCTGGAGTATGCAGGTGTGGCAACGGCCAACATTGGACCAATGAACATAAATGCAGATGACCACGGGACAGACAAGGTAACCCTCTGTCATCAGTAAACACCTTAGGGGAGCACATCACAGGCCCCTATGTCGAATTGCGTTCAATCATTCCCTGTCACCATGGGGTAAACTCCCCAGAACAATTAAAGAACCTAATGTCTATTGTAAAGAAAACATACTGCCCTGGATTATAGAACAGCTTTAGAAGATAAAACAAAAATTTCAGGAGAAACTATAAAGCAAATATTTTGGCAAGCTTCTAAAAATGAACAAAGATCAAAGCTAAAAATATGAATAGATGACATTGTAATTGAAGGTCTTGTAGACACAGGGAAAGATGTAACAATAATTGCACCAGAGTCTTGGCATCCAAATTGGCCTCTTCATGAAGTAAATATTCAGCTTTTAGGGACTAGAACTTTATCTCAGTTAAAAAAAAAAAAAAAGTACAAGATGGGCCAAATGTGTAAGGCCAGAAGGCCAGAAACAAAAATTAAAACTATATGCAACTAATATAGCAATGAATTTATGGGTACATGATTTGTTACAGTAATGGAATCCTCAGATTAACATTCCTTCAATCTCAGGACCAAACCATAATCTAATGTAGGTTTCTGGGAAAAGTATTAAAAGACATTTATAAAGAACAGTCACCAACCATTCAGGTTATACAAAAACAGGGCACAACAGCTGATGACCTTTCAAAGGTACCAACAGCCCTACCTTTAAAATGGTTAACTGACAGGCTTGTCTGGGTGGATCAATGGCCTTTAAATTGCAGGCCTTAGGATGGATGATACAGGAGCAGCTAAATAGTCAACATATTGAAGAATCAACCAGTCCTTGGAATTCTCCTGTATTTGTTATTAAAAAGAAATCTGGAAAATGGAGAATGTTAACAGATTTGAGATCCATAAATAAAGTAATTTAGCTGATGGACTTCCTACAGCCTGGAATTCCTTTGCCTTATCTATTACCTAAAGGATGGTCTTTTATAGTTTTTGATTTAAAAGACTGTTTCTTCACTATACCTTTACAAGAAAAAGATAGAGACGGTACCTACTTATAATAATTCTCAGTCTGTTAAGAGATATCAGTGGAAGAATCTCCAGCAAGGGGTTGTTAAACAACCCCACCCTATGCCAATATTTTGTACAACAGATGTAAGAAATGATTCATGTATAGTATCTTCAATCTGTAATTTACCATTATATGGATGAGATCTTACTAGTTGATTCCAATGTAGATTCTTTATAGAAAATGTTTGAAAAAGTAAAGAAAATTTTGCTTTGTTGGGGATTACAATTGCTCCTGAAAAACTACAAAGAAGAAATTCTGTTAATTATCTAGGATATACAATAGGTTTACAAAAAAATTCAACCCCAAAAGGTACAAATTAGGAGAGATCAATTGTGGACTCTTAATGACTTTCAAAAATTACTAGGAAACATTAACTGGCTATGGCCCACAGCTGGATTGACAATTCAAGAACTAAGTAACGTATTCCAAACATTACAAGGTAATACGAACTTATTAAATAGTGCAAGAAAATTATCAGCTGAAGTTGAAAGATAATTGGCTTTTGTAGAAAAAAAGTGCATTTTGCAGAATGCACGTGTGGATTGTTGGAATCCAGAACTGAATTGTATTCTGCATGTTTTACCTTCTATACCTTTGCCTACAGGAATTTTAATGCAGAGAGAAGATAATATCTTAGAAGAATATTTTTAGCATACAAACAGAATAAAAATTAAAGACCTATGTAGAAAATGTTTCTGAGTGGATTCTAAAAGGAAAATGAGACTTCATCAATTAGCAGGAATAGACCCAGCAGAAATTGTAGTACCTTTTACTAATGCTAAAATTTCCTCCTTATGGGCAGAAAATGAACCCTGGCAAAGAGCTTGTAGTAATTAATTTGTTGGGGAGAGATTAACAACAAATAGCCCAAAAGCAAAAGAATTCAGTTTATAGAGAACTGACAGGATCCTTCCTCATGCTGTGTGGGGAACACCAATTTCTGGAGCTCCTACATTCTATACTGACGCGAACAAATCAGGAAGACCAGTTTTAAAACAGGAAATTTGAATAAAGTGGCTCAAAGCCCTTATGATTCTGTTCAAAAGTCAGAATTATATAATATTCTCACAGTATTATTAGATTTGCTAGAACCTCTTCATATAGTTACTGACTCTTAATATGCAGAATATGTTTTACATATTGAAACTGCTGAACTTATTCCAAATGATTGACCTCATAATTTATTCAGTTACAAGAAATAATCAAAAACAAATCATTCCTTATATATAACACATATTAGATACTATATGCGCCTACCAGGCTCTCTGGCACAAGGTAATTATAAAATTGATCAACTATTGATAGGAAATGTCCTAGAAACCTCAGAATTTCTTGAAAAGCATGACAATAGCAAGGATTTAAAAAAAAAGATTTTTTCCTTCACTTGGCAATAAAGACAATTATAAGAAAATGCCCTACTTGTTTTTTGTAGAACCAAACTTCACTACCTGCGGGAAGTAACCCAAAGGGTACTCAAAAAAAAATGAAATTTGACAAATGGACATGTTCCATTTTGCAGAGTTTGGAAAATTAAAATATGTATGCCATACCATAGATATATATGCAGGATTTCAATGAGTAACTGCTTTGAGTTCTGAAAAGCCTTATTCTGTAATCACACATTTGTTAGAAGTTATGGCCATCAAGGGTATACCTGTACAAAATAAGACTGACAATTCTCCAGCATATGTCTCACTAAAATGAAACAGTTATTTTGCATATTACAACATAAAGCTTATTACAGGTATACCACATAATCCTACAGGGCAAGCAGTTATAGAAATATCTAATTGAACTCTAAAATAGATATGCGGGGCTGGAGAGATGGCTCAGTGGTTAAGAGCACTGCTGCTCTTCCAGAGGTCCTGAGTTCGATTCCCAGCAACCACATGGTGGCTCACAACCATCTTTAATGAAATCTGGTACCCTCTTCTGGCATGTGGGCATACATGGAGGCAGAATGTTGTATACATAATAAATAAATTTAAAATAAAATAAAATAGATATGCTTAATAAACAGAAAGGGGTAATAAAGGCCCCAAGAGATAGATTTCACAGTGCTTTATGAGAAAGGAACAACAGCTGCAGACATTGGATAATAGGGAAAAAAAGAGCTGAATTTAAATTAACCTGTATTCCTTAAAGATTAAGGCTTAAATATTTTCTCAAAGTTTATAAAATTAATATATATATATGTATATATATATATATAGTAAACTTTTGTCACGGTATTAATGGTCATATAGAGTACTAACTAATCCTAGAAAAAGGCTTCCTCTAACTTCCTGTTCATGATTTCAGGTTTGCGTCTCTATCAGGTAACTAGGAATTAAGTTTTTGTACTCTGGATGTGCTTAACAAATCATAGTCCTTTAGTTTATTCGAGATATGCTGGATATGATATTTAAAATTAAGTTAGGCTAGGTGTGATGCCACACACCTGTAAACCCAGCACTCAGGGGTAGGGGCAGGCAGACTCTGAGTTCAAGGGCAGCCTGGTCTACAGAGTGAGTTCCAAGACAGCCAGGGCTACTCAGAGAAACCCTGTATTGAAAAACCAAATATATATTTAAATTTTCTGCAGTGAACCATGGTCATTCCTAACAGTGAACTTTGGAGTCTCCAAGAGGAGGATGGAGCCCTCCAACAACAATTCCACCGGGACTAGGGTAACACCCCTAAGTTGACAAACACCACCCAAAGATCGGCTTTGGACTACAAACTGCTCAGGACAATTTCAAGGTGGCCAGCTGAGATGGCCCAGCTTCACAGACGACTCTAGCCAAGTTTTGACACAAGCCCTGCACTTTCCCATCACACAGACTGGACAACAAATGACACAACTGACTATCCCAGGACTTTACAATTGTCCCCAACATTGCCCCCAGACCACAGGAAGTCATTCTAAGAACATGATGCCCACATTCTCAAGAGGACATGTGGGCAGTTTTTGGTCATTCAGTGGATTATGGTTACTGGCCATTGTTTGGGGGGCGGTTACAAGTTGTTATTGGTTAATGGTCAGGGAAAAAAAGCTGAACAAAGGAGATTAGATTCAGGAACCTTGTTCTGAAAAGAAAAAGGGGGAATATAGAGAATGACAGGATAATAGGGTAGATTATTGAATCTACTTCTAAACCAAAAGAGCCACTACTATTCTTATTTGTGTTTTTTGAGACAGGGTTTCTCTGTGGCTTTGGAGCCTGTCCTGGAACTTGCTCTGTAGACCAGGCTGGCCTCAAACTCACAGAGATCCACCTGCCTCTGCCTCCACAGTTTTAAATATTTTATATGGTATGAATTTTTGTATATTGATACAAACTTGAGGTTATTTTTGTTAAAACACACTGTGCATGTGTTTCTGCTCTTGTTTAAGTTATTCAGTCCACTTAACAATGTATGGTAAATCTCTAGTTCTTGAAAGTTATTACAAACTATTTAGGATAATAAGCAAATGCAGGTTAGTAGTTAATCACCAATTACAATCAAACTTGTCATGTAGGTATCCTTTTAAGGTCAAACAGAGATATATTTTAGATAGACAGGTGGTCTTCAAATATTTCAGAGATCTACAGAATGTGGCATTTAAGATATCTTAATAACATAAGGTTCTTTTTTATGACAGTGAGACATGTCTGCTCTTGACATGACCAATATTTCAGAGAAGATGATGGACATCAAAGAAACTCCTTATGGAGTTTACTTTCTTTGTGGCAAAAATTAGTCACTGGGCAAGAAACTACCCTTGTTTCAATTGCTGACAGTTACTGCCCAAATGCACAAGCAGGACACAAAAGAAAGTGACTACTGAAGTTTGCCAAGACAATGCAGGATGGTCCTTCAAAAATCCTGCTTCACAGAAACATCTGTCAGATATTCTAGGCCTGTAGGCCGAAGATAGATGCCTCGACATTACAGAGGAACCTTGGGTGACTGTCCAGGCAGCCAGCTGTTCTGCCATTTCTTAATTTTTGAAAGTTATTTGCTCTGCACTTCCTGTTTACTCAGGTAACAGGAAGTTATTATTTATATTATTTCCTTCTCAGGGTTCTGATGGAGTTGAAGACTAGATAGTTATAGTTTTCCTTGTTAACAAGTTCAGAAAAGAAACTCACAAAAGAGGTGTAAAGAGTATAAGGTTGAGAGACACAAAAGGATAGTTGGGTTGATAATGCAAGTTAGGACAGAAAGTGAATTAGGTACACCTTGGAATCACCAAGATAGGATAGATAATGAATTGTTTTCTCTGAATTTGTCAAATGCTATGGACTGGACATTGTTAATGTAATCCTTGTTTATATATATCTATATATCGTTATTATACTTATTGTATATAACTTTGCTATGTTAATTTAAAGCCTTCGTTTTTTATTTAGACAAAAAAGGAAATGTTGTGTGATATTTTCTTTGTGTTCTGACAAATAAAGCTTATTTGGAGTCAGAGGGCAGAGCTAGCCACTAGTTAACCATAAAGGTCTGGAGGTTTGTACAGAGAGAAGACAGGAAGTGATAAGGTGCAGAGGAGAAAGGATCTCTGCCATTTTGGATGGAGGAATGGAAGAGGTAGGAAGGGACTGTGCTCTCTCTCTGCTTCTCTGATCTTTCAGGTTTTTACCCTGATATCTGACTCCTGATTTTTTTTTATTGATAAAATTAGATTTATGTTTCACACCATGAGGACTGTACCCAGGAACCTCTTTAGACCATACTGTGTCATCATGGTAACTTTATATATAATATTGCTGGGCTGGTGATATGGCTCAGTGGGTAAAAACACTTGTCACCAAACGGAAAAATCCCCAGGACCCACGTGGTGGAAGGAGAGAACTATCTCCTGCAAGTTGTCCTTGGTCATCCACACAAAGATGAGGGAACAAGTTTGCCCACACTAACATATACACAATATGCAGTTTAAAAAAATACAAAGTGTAGAGCTCAATAAAAATCAATAAAAAAAATACAAAGCTTGCATTTGGCAACTCCAAATCACTCAGCAAAAGTGATGCTGTGACTAAAGATGGTATAGTCTCTTTGCTAATAATATCTTCAAAGGTAACATTTCTTCAATTGTGCAAAGAAATAACTGAAAGATGTGTTTGAGTCATAAATATCTCCAGATTGTGATGTTGTGGCCCAAACAATGGAGAAGTCAGCTCCCTGGGCCTCAAAGACAATTCAGTTGACACCTAGACACAGGTCTCCATCATTAAGATTGTTCTGAGGTCATCAGGTCATCAGAAGGTTCACACCATTATATGCTACTGTGAAGCCAGGAGCTTAGCCTCACATGGTGATTGAGACTCCGGTTTTACAGAAGGGTTCTGCCACCCTGCTCAGTGACGGCCTCATCCTGGACTGGATATACAAATTCTCTCCATACTGCTGGCTGCAGAGAGGGAGATATGCCGTTATAAGTCAACTGAGGCTAGCTGTGACAAATGCTGAGACGGGGACCTTTATACGTTTACAGGTCTTCATAGTCAATGAGCTGACTCGTGCTACTATACTTCTGGGAGTTGGAACAGAAGTAGCTTCATTCCAACAGATTAAAGAATTATGAAGAAAGTATGGTGCTAATTTCCCTTACCTTAAGGCTTCACAGCTTGAAGGGCATGAAGAAATAGCACCAGGAAGATTCCTGAATCTACACAGGGTTACAAAGATGCAGGAACAAGAGATTGATGGAACATCCAGGGATTACTAGTCAAACAAAGATTCTTTTGACATTCTCAGATATAGAAGATGCTCTTCAGCGGTGACTACCTAAAAAGCCAGGAAGGACTGATCCTCCTGCCAGTTAGGTCTGACCAAATGATGAGTTCACAGGAGCAACTAAGCAAGCACAGAGAATCTGCTTGCAAGGAAAGGGTAAGAGAAAACACGTGTGCAAGAGACAGCAAAGACCATTGGACACCATTGAGTGAGGGGCGGTGAGAAGGATGGCCTCTGAAGATGTAGGGCTGTGAGCTGAACCAGCTGAGCTCAGCACAGGCACAGCCCAACTTGAGATAAGCCTCAGTCTTTCTGTTGCCCGGTAGCTAACAGAATGTTGAAACAGTTCACTTAGGGGTAACAAAAGAAGTCAGGCAAAGACAATTTCAGCCAAAAAGTGCCTCAGTTCTGACCAAATGAAGGCCCTGACAGGCCAACTTGCTCTGTCCTTCTGTGTTGAGAGAACTGATCCTAAACTCTCAACACCCACTACCAGCACAGGTGGAAACAAAGGCTCTGAAGATAAAGATTGACCTAATGTTGCAGGATCTTTGATCACACCGTGAAGCCTGAGATTGTGCTATTTACTGGAAAGCCCTGAGTTGTGCTGTGGCTCAGCCCTAGCACACACCTTATATCTAGGTTTTCTGTTTGAATATTCTAATAAGGATTAAATAAAACCAATCACAGTCAAGAGGCCGAACAAGCAACCAATTGACAGGAAAAAGTCATAGAGAATAAGAGGAAGTCCGTGGAGGGAGGGACACACAGGAAACAGAAGGGAGGGACATCCAGTTGGAAGAGTTTCCTTTGAGATGGCATAGGAGAATGCTCTCTAGCTGGGATGTCAACTGAGGAAGGTCACCCAGGTGCTTTCTCTCTCTCTCTCTCTCTCTCTCTCTCTCTCTCTCTCTGAGCTTGCAAATTTTCACTTCAGCATCTGGCTCCCCAGTCTTTATTGGTAAATTGAATAATTGAGATTTAGTCAAAAAACATTTGGTGTCCAACGTGTGGCAGAGAAATCATGCCAGCTGCAGACAAATAGAAAAGACATCAGGTTTGTTAAGACACCTAGAATGTCCTCAAAGAGTTAAATAATATTAAAAGGGGAAAATTTCTCAGGTTAAGGATGAGAAATATTAGCCGGGTGGTGGTGGCGCACACCTTTAATCCCAGCACTTGGGAGGCAGAGGCAGGCGGATCTCTGTGAGTTCAAAACCAGCCTGGTCTACAGAGCTAGTTCCAGGACAAGCTCCAAAGCCACAGAGAAACCCTGTCTCGAAAAATCAAAAATTAAAATTTGCTGGAGAACAAATTCAGAATAAATCAGCAAGAATGATAGATTACTCATTTGAAAACCTTAAAAGTTTACCCATAACATGAAAAAATAAGGGGAAATGGAGAACTAAATTAAACCAGGACAACCCTATGAGAACAACTATTATAAGGAATTCATAGCCAGGTAGTGGTTCACACCTTTAATCCCAGCACTCGGGAGGCAGAGGCAGGCAAAAATTACAGTGATTTAAATTTATAAGCCTCTACCAAAAGACAGGCTAAAATGCAAAGTGAATGTCCCTGTGATCTGTGAATAAATATACTTAAACCCTCCATTTATAAAAAGAAAGAGAAATATAGGTATCTCTATCCATACATACTAAAGTATATTTAGTTTCAAGTTTTCAAAAAAATTATGGAAATATAATACTTTTTATGTTACCAAAAACCATTTTGCCCTCAGAAAGTTCTAACCTGCCAAAAAGGAACCTCCCCAGGGTTAGGTTGGGCCGGGTTTTGTTTTTGTCTTTCCAGGAAAATAAAAGCATCCAACTAAGGAATCCAGAGACCACTGGACAAATAAGACATTTGGGGGAAAAAAAAAGCGGATCATTAAGAGATAATGTCCCAGGAAAAAGAATAAATTGGCCAAGTAGTATGGCCTACCTCCAGTGTTCCATCCAGCCAGGATGTTGCCACTAAGCTGACAAACACCATCCAAAGATTAGTTTTGGACTACAAACTGCTCAGGACATTCAAATCTCTGAGTCATAAGACTGACATGAACATTTTACAAATCTTTAAATTCAGAAGTACTTAATCCTAAAGCTGTCAAATACAACCAAGCCAGGCATTGTTTTACTGCATTAGATATTTAGATGTCTTTCCTTCTTACTTAGATAAAAAGAGGGAAATGTTGCAGGATATTTGATTACACTATGAACTCCGAGATTGTGTTATTTACTGGAAAAACCTGTTTCTAGTTGTGGTATGGCTCAGCCCTAGCACACAAAGTTAATCCAAGAGCTTTCTGCTTGAATATTATAAACAGGATTAAATCAAATCAATGATAGGCTGAGAGGCAAGCAAGCAACCAAAAAAAAAGTCATAGAGTGGGTGAAGGTCAAGAGGATGGAGAGAGAAGCAGAAGGGAGGTTGGAGGAGTTTTTGTTTTCAGGCAGTGTAGGAGAAAGCTCTATTTCTGGGACAATGGCAGAGGAGGAAGCAGCTGGGTGCTTTCTCTGCCTCTCTGAGCTTGCAAGTTTTTACCCCAACATCTGGCTCCTAAGTCTTTGTTGATAAAATGACAGAGACTTAGATAAAAAAGAAGCCTAACAACTGTACTCAAGCTTGCTCTGCTGCAAGCCTAAGAGAAACATTCTGAACCTGCACAGCCGTCCACATCCATGGACTCAATGGTTATGCTGATTTCTGGCATCAGCTTGGAATAAAAGAAAGCAACCAGTATATTGTCTCTTTAGTAAAGTCATTCTAGGCAGAGACTTAAGAAAGGAAAGAAAAAAGAAATGAGAAATGTCAGAACAAGAAGCAGCCAGACAAAAGGAAGCCTTGGAGCCGCAGAGCAGGATTACAGGCTCACCAGCGCCATCACCAGGATGTACAGGCTCACCAGCGCCATCACCAGGATGTACAGGCTCACCAGCGCCAGCTCCCTCGGAGACCATCCTTCTTCACATTTTTTTACATGTACTTCAATCCCAGGGTCAATAATTTTAGAAAAACACTTGTGACAACCCATCCTCACTGACCCTCAGCAAGACCACCGTTCAGTCTCCTAGGCCAGTTCTCTCCATGAGTGCTCCAAACAGGCACAGCATCTAGAGAGCCCCCAAGGCCAGGCAAGAGCAAATCCTCTCGAAGTGTGAGAAACCTGCCAAGACGCTTGGCACTTGATTGACAGAGAGAGGAAGTTATTCAAATGGCTTGGGGAGAGGACGGGGTTGACTTGGACCCCGTCCAGGAAGGGGAGGCAGCAGCCCAAGGGCTGCTGAGGATCTGCACTCTTGGAGCAGGTGGAAGGACTTTATCCGAGGGTGCGCTGTCAGTGGCGACAAAGGAGATCTGCACCAGTGCAAGCTCTCTAGTGCCTGCTCAGTCAGCATCACGAGCTTGTGGAAGCCGTGATAGACTAACTTGCTGACCAGATGTTGAAGGATGAGAAGAGAGAAGAGAAACTAAAGATCCATCCTCTTACTCTCATCCCACGTTCGGGTTGACTTATCAACAGGGTTTCCTTCCTCCCAAGCAGGAGCAGCCACCAAGCCGCTCTGCCGCTCTACCTCTCCTGGCACAACACCAGGTCGGCCAAGTGCACCAGACAGAAGACCCAGATTTCTGAATTGCATTCAGCTAGCAGTGCATACGCTTAGGCACCATGAATGGATGTGACTGCATGGATGACTGCAGGCACCCGACCCCGCTTCATTCTTCAATTCTCCACTTTCATAAAGCCTGATAAAGGATTACTCCTGCCAGGATTAGTCCTCATTACCCAAATTAAAAAAGAAAACCCACACCTTCCTATTATGTATTACATGTAAATGTTGTATCAGACACAAAGGACAGCATTAAATTGTCAGATGCCTAGCAGACCTGCTATGATCCAGGGATTTATGCCTTAATGCCTTAACAACTATTTCTCTTTCCTGCCTGCTCAACCTCACTGATACCAGATCCTAGGAGTGAGCCTTCCATTCACTGCCGAGTGTTAGGCAACGCTTGGTCTCTGCAGGCACAAAATGTGATGCTTGGCTAACAGGGACAATGGCCAGCAGAAGTTTCCATGGGGAAGAAGCTGCACCTGTGTTAAATCAGCTACACAGTAGATTGGCTGACTGTAAAACGCTAAAGTGTTACAAGATGGGAGCCAGAAAACGCCTCAGACTATCTTTGGCCCTTTAAGAGGTGTTCCCTGCCCCCCTCTGCCTGTCACCTGACATTTCTGTGAGTGCCACCATCCTCTAATGTGGATGTTGTGTTTTGAATGAGAAATGTCCTCCCAAATGGATTTAAACACATGGTCCCCAGTTGGAGGTGCTGCTTGGCAGGGGTGGGGCCGGGGAGGGGTATGGAGTCTTCGGGAGGTACAGCTTCACTGGAGGAAGTATGTCACTGGATGTGGACTAAAGGATTTATAGCCTTGCCCCACTTCCTGATGCATTCCCTACTTTCCACACGTGGTTGGGACATGATCTCCCAGCTTTCTGTTCCTGCTGCACACCCTCCCCACCTTCACAGACCAAGCTTCTAGAAGCAGAATGAACTCATTCTTCCTTACGTTGCTTTTGGACTATTATTCAAACGTCATTTCCAGATGAAATATTTGGAAAGTTCCAACACAATATCAAAAATGTCCTCCAAGAAGACTCAATGAAAGCCTGACCAAACTCTCAACTCGGAAACCTCGATCCCGATAGTACCAGGGCTCCTTTCTTTGGGATGCTTGTGCTGTTTCCACTTCTGTTGCTTATCCTTGCCTCCCCCCTTCTCAGTGAGCATATACAGCTTTTCTCATCCAGAATCCAACAAACCTGATTACCCATGGCTTCTGACAGCAACTGACACCAGGATCAGCAAAGAAGAACACTTCAGTAATCATTGCCAATGGTGATGCCTTTGTCTGAGGAGTTTCATAGACAGTTCCCAATGGAGACTTCACAGCCTTAGGAAAGCGTAGGAGAGACTGTGTCTGCCCCTACCCAGCAGCTCCAAGAAGACCGAATCCTTCAGTAGCCAACAGGCACAGGAATAGCTTAGCGACCTAGGACTCGGCCTGGCTTGGGCTATGAAGACACACTCGCTAGTCTAGTAGCATAGGACCCTCACCTGCATTAAGCTTCATACACACCGCATGTCAAACAGTGGAGTGTTACTCTTTCCTGATTTCACCTTAGTAACTCTTGTGGCCAACTTTCATTCAAGCATATTCGAGAACATACCTAACTATGAGAAGCAGGGGGCCAATTCGGCCTGAACTGGTTCTGGGTACATGCCCAGCAAGACAAAATCTTATATTTACTGTCGTATGTCTATGCATAATTGGGACACATATGATTCAAATCAGATGGATCATGGTAAAGAATGTTTGAACCAAGCAAAGACTTATATAATCCAAGCCTACCAGTCAAAACAGAAAGACTGCCCATAACCCATTATTAACAACTAACTCTGCTGTTCCTCAAACCCTTAAAAGGAGGCTGCAGATAATGAACACTACACAGCACGATAATCATGGAGTCCACTACTCACTGTATTATTGTATTGTTTCTGAATAAGGTTTCCTTGCCACTTTGTAATCTGTGTGTGCCTGGATTCTTTAAACAAGATGCCAAGAGTCTGGAAATGTTAATCCAGGCAACAATCTCCAGCAACACTTCCATGACCCTGAAAGACCTCTGGATCAGGGAGACTCTCACTCAAGTCTCTGGATAACACAACCCCCCAGGAACTCACAAGAGACCGTCCTTGCTGCAATCACATGAGGTTTATTGACAGGACAGGTACCAGCGCTGGGGCCGAGACTCATATCCCACACAGGGGAGGAGTTTGACCCCGAGTAGCTGGGAGAAGGAGTTTTTAAGGGAAAAAAACACAACTCAGTAATCCAAAGGGGGTGGGGAGAGTGTCATTGAAAAATTCCGAAAATACCAGTGATTATCACGGGTAACTTCGTGTTTCTCAAGATTATTCTCAAGATTACAATCTAACTTTATCTTCAGCTAGTTCCTGAAACAGAGTCACTGACCTGGCTAACCTAGATTTTCTGGCTGTTCTCTTCCTGCTAGAGAGGTCTGGATTTATCCCGGTCTTTCACCCCATTTCAGCTCTGAGTAGCCAGATGGATGATACATAGCAGCTCATCTCCATACAAGTATAATGTCTCAATTCTTTTTTTATTTCACTTATTTATTTCATCGTATATGTGTGTGTACATGTATAGATGTGCATGCCACAGCAAAATTTGGAATGGACATGCGGGGGGTCAGTTCCTTCCACCATATGGGACTTAAACTTGGGTCATCGGGCTTGGCAGCAACTGCTCTTGCCCTCTGAGCCATCTCAACAGCTCTGGCCTCAGCTCTTGAGGAGGGATGCTGGGTGGCTAGACAGGCAGTAGCAGGCTTGGAGGCCACTAAAGTCTCATCATCAGCTTTAGATTCTAGCTCCAGTTTACCATATAAAAGGATGGAGGAACAGGGGACTTTCTTGGGATCCTCAAAAGGACAGCTACTTTCTCTTGGTTAAAAGAATAGAATCTTATGTGCTCAACTATGTTCATAGCAGCTTTATTTGTCATAGCCAGAAACTGGAAACAACCTAAATGGCCCTTGATTGAAGAATGGATTAAAAAAAAAATGTGGTACATTTACACAATGGAATACTACACAGCAGAAAAAATAACGACAGCTTGAATTTTGCAGGAAAATGGATGGAATTAGAAAGCATTATTTTGAGTGAGGTAACCCAGACACAGAAAGACAATTATCACATGTACTCACTCACAGGAGGTTTTTAAACATAAAGCAAAGAAAACCAGCCTACAAACCACAATCCCAGAGAACCTAGACAACAATACGGACACGAAGAGAGACTTACATAGATCTAATCTACATGGGAAGTAGAAAGTATAAAAAGACAAGATCTCCTAAGTAAATTGGGAGCATAGGGACTTTGGGGTAGGGTTGAAGGAGGGAGGGGAGAGGCAGGGAGGGGAGCAGAGAAAAAATGTAGAGCTCAATAAATATCATGAAAAAAAAAAAAGAAAAGGCAGACAGGAGCCAGTGACTTCTTTCCAAGCAGACCTGGGGTAACCACCTCCGAAGGAGCAAGTACAAGGGAGTAACCACCGAGGGAGACCTCTGTGGGACCAGGCCCAAGCCAGGGACCTCCACAAGAGCAGGCCCAAGCCAGGGATAACTGTGGGAACAGGTCTGAGCCAGCTGGAACATGCCTGAGGCAATGATCTCCACAGAAGCAGGTGCAAGGGAGTCAGAGGGACTGGGTGCTAATTAGTGACCTTGGCTGGAGCAGTCCTGATCCAACAACCTCCACTCGAGTAGGCCTGAGGAAACAACCTAGAGCAGGCCCAAAGCAGCAACCTCTATGGGAGCAGACCCGAAAGACCACAGGGAGCAACCCCGGGAGCATTGAGAAACCTCCAGAAGCTCCAAGTGACCTCCAGGGTGACTGAAACCATGGCCCTGACTGCACCATGAGGAGCAACCATCTGAGCCTTTGATCCACTGGAACCTGGAAGATTGATCACCAGAGACACAGCCCCAACTACACCAATCAGAGGAAAAGATGGGTAGACAAGAATCTTGTGGTGGTCCCATCCCCCACCTGTCAGGGTGGGGGTCATGGAGGAAGAAAGATAAAAACAATGGGGTAGATACTGAGATCCAGAAGAAGGGCAGGATCACCATCCGGTCAGGCCTCCACCTGCTATGTGCCCTGAGCCAGAAGGAAAACAACAAAGAAACTATGGGCCCTTGACCAAGCCAAAGAACAGATGTTGAAGGAACAAAGAGAAAAATCATGGGGTAAAAGCTGGCCTGGTTTTTCTGAGACCCAGAAGAAGGACAGGATCACCATCCAGTCAGGCCTCCATCTGATACGTGCCCTGAGCCAGAGGGATGACCACAAAGAAACTATTGGCCCTTGCCCAAGTCAAAGAACAGATGTTGAAGAAACCGCTGTTGCTACCCCGAGCCAGAATAAAGATCCTGAAGGCACCATGGGCACTGGCTCCAGCAGGGAGAGTGAGGACACCATATGGGATGGCCCAAGCCAAGGAACACCGGGTTATGTAACCGTTGGTGCTCTTCCGAGCCAGAATAAAGATCCTGAAGGCACCATGGGCACTGGCCCCAGCAGGGAGGACCAGCCCCAGGATACAGCTGCTGCATCCTCTAAGAAGCAGAGATGGCACCTTAAAGGGGTGAGGAGGCAAATCCATCGTGTCTGCTGCTGTTTCTTCTGTTGCCTCCTCACCCCAAAGGAAGAAGCCCCAACCCCCAGATGACTCTGCTGAAAATCACGGGTTGCATGAACCTATGAATAACAGCATGGTAACCTGTTCTAAGCTGCCTCTGTGGGGCGGCAATCCTTAGCTTTGTGTGGAAGCCTTTCCCACAGTGTCTGGGTACTCTATACCCTATACTACTTCTGTTCACTTGATTTTTATCCAAAAAAAAAAAGAATAGAATCTTACTTTTTCCTCAGATGCTAACTAGATATGACAGTCTAATCTGCTTCCAGGATTAGAGATTACATACTATTGTCCCCTCAAAGTGGTCCTGCCAGTCACCTGGTCAGGAGACCACTTTCTCAGGGAAGCTGATTTACCTGAAGGCTTGCTAAAGGAATGGGAGGAATAATTATCCCCTTAGTGAAGTGATGGACTTAAACGCCCCAGAAACCCTGCTTCACTGCTAAGCCTACCCTCTTTTCTCATTTTCTAATTCTAAACCAAATCTTTTTCTTTTCCCCTTTCTATGCCTTCTTTAGATGCTGAACAAAATCGGAAGCATGCTTGCCATAGCACACGGAGATTTGTTTTCCCTAAAGATCCTACAGCTCCTTACAGACCTCCACTGCTGACTTAAAAGGCATTTTTTCTTTTCCCCCTGTTATCTGCCTCAGCAGCTTCAAGAATTTACAACTTGTCCAGCCTGTTTTTCTTGCAAGCAACAGTAAAATGACCCTTCAGCTTCCTCCTGAGATCCTTTTGAAATTATTTTAGCAACAAGACTAAGACCATTGCTACCGTTGCTGAATTACTTTTTCCCCTAATGGACAAGATGCGAGTTCTTTGCATAGCTTCTTTGCAAAATGACCCTAAGAGTCCTCCTCTCAAACTTCCAAACAAGCTTTGTGCTCAGTTGGAACCTCCAGCTCACTCATGCTAGATCCGGAAAGCCCCATTCCTCTCTCTCCCTCTCTCTCTCCTCTCTCTCTCCAAAGTCCCCCCTCTCAGAGACTCTCCAACAGAGGGAAGGCACCAAAAAGCCCAGTTCCACATTTCTGGTGGCTACAGCAGCCTCTCCCCTGAAGTTGCCGGCCGCCCAAGCTCCTGCCTAAAGCATTCAGCTTTTGATCATACTTGGGCACAAACCCAGCTTGTGACAGACATGTCATTAGATAGGCATGTCATTACCCCTTGCCTACAACCTATATAAGCTCCCTGCTTTAGTTTCGACAGGCGTGTGACTTCTCCTGCCTCTGTCTCTGGGACTGGAGAACTCACCTGGGGAGCTGCTTTGCTCAACCTGTTCTTTTACTTTTTCAATTCGGCTTAATCTGGCTTACTGTGTGGACGGAGGAACCTAATATCGTGATATAGAAAACCTATTACTCTGAATTATAAAAATATAAGAAGATCTATGTTAGGAGACAGAAAAGGAAGCACCCTTCTGTCACCATTGGGAGCTAGAGGTGTCTCCTAATCTTTTAGAAACTTGGTTCAGGCTAAACAAGTACTTGTGACTTCAGTGCAGAAAAGAGTATCAGGTGACCCCATCCAAAACAGAGTTTAAGTTTTGTAGAAGTTATTTTACTCTAGGCTTACGAGAGTTAAAAGAGATCGCAGAACAAAAGGCACATGCAAGAGCATGGGTGGCAGGGGAGCGAGCAGGGCTTCCCTGCCCTTACAGGAGTCACATATACTATATAGACCGTCATTTTGGCGGGGTTTGAAGTGTCTTTAAAGGTGGATATGGGACAGAAATCAGATCTCAGGGTGGTTCCTGAGGAGGAGCTGGGCGTCTGAGAGGATTCCAAATGATAAGGTAAAAGTCTAGCTCTCAGGAATGAAGGTGGGTGGGATTGCTTCCCTGTAAACAAAGTTAAACCTTGTTTGGATTCCCAGGAGCCCTCTGGGAGAGAAGGCCATCCACGCTCAGGCTTGCTAGTCAAAAGGTCCTTATTTTAAAGAGTATTTTTAATTACTTATATCTATATGAGGGCCGGTGCCCATGGAGGCCAGAGGCATCTGATCTTAGGGCCCCTGGAGCTGGGGTCACAGGTGCTGGGAGCCACCTGACGACCTGGAAGCAGAGCTTGGGTTCGCGGGCTTCTGTGGGTGAGAGTGGAGCTGCTTTGCAGTCTCCTCGACACAGACCTTCTTACCCACTGAGCCAGCCCTTCAGCTACCACTTCCCCCTCAAAAAAAAAAATCTTGAAAGGCAATGCTATGTCTTTGTCAGCAGCCTTCACAGCACAAGTTCATTGTGCCACTGTCCCGGCTGCTCAGCTGGCCACAGGCTTCATCCACGCGCTAGGTGAGGGCCTCTTTTCCCTTATCCCCGTCATTTTCCCGCTCTCTAGCATACCTCTGGCCGTTTCCTGGGTAATTCATGAATTTTTAAAAAAATGAAGGAAAGTATTGGTGTGTTGATAAGGAAGGACGTTGCCACGCTCAGGCAGTAGTCTAAACTGAAACCATCCCATCCTAGCCAGAGGTGGAAGATGGCGGGGGTGGGGTGGGGCCTCCGTGGGTTGAACAGCTTCCTCAAGAGATCAGAAAAAGGCACTTTAACAAGCAGTGGTGGGGGAGGGAGGACTGAGGCAGGCAGATACAGGGAAAAGGTTAGTGACCTGGGAATGGCACTAGGTTTATGTGCTATGCACATACACTTCTCATGATCCGCCCAGCATTCCAAGGTCTATGCATACATGTTCACATACTATGCACACCTTGGCAGCCAAGACTCCTGCCTGAATCTGCAAGCTGCATGCACACTTCACTCTGAACAACTGAATGAACTTCTCCTACCCTTAAGGACCATCCAGCCACACACACGTTACATCCAGTTACAGGGGCCAGTACAGGGGCCAGTTACAGAGGTGGAGAGGCCCTCTGGCTTGAACTCATTTTGCCTGTAAGAAGCCTGAATGAAAATGGCTCCCATAGACTCTTAGGGAGTGGCACTTTAGGAGGTGTGGCTTTATTGGAGCTGGTATGACCTTGCTGGAGGAAGTGTGTCACTGGGTGGTCAAGCCAGTCCCAGTGTCACTGTCTCTTCCTGCTGCCTTTGGATCTGCCAGTAGCGCAACATCTGCCTTTATGCTGCCCTACTTCCTACCACTACAGAGGACTAAACCCCCAGAACCAACTGTAAGCCATCCCCAATTGGATGCTTGTCTTTTTTTTCCCCAATTGGGTGCTTGTCTTTTTTTTTTTTTTTTTTAATTGATGGTGAATTTTCTTTCTTTCTTTCTTTTTTTTAACCATCTGGTCCTGGGCTTCTTTTGGCTGGTGTTTTGGGCACCAGATCTCATTACAGATGGGTGTGAGCCATCATGTGGTTGCTGGGAATTGAACTCAGGACCTCTGGAACAGCAGTCAGTTCTCTTAACCTCTGAGCCATCTCTCCAGCCCAGATGCTTGTCTTTTTAAGAGTTGCCATGGTCATGGTGTCTCTCCACAGCAATCGAAACCCTAACTAAGAAAGTGTGCTTGTTCAATAAGGCAAATTGAGTCCTCTAAGGGAACTTGTAGGGAAAAGTCCCTATTAGCCTTTTTGTGCCCGTGCTCAATGCATGTGCATTCCATGTGCATTCCATGTGCAGCAGAAAAGAGGACACAGAGCTTTCAACTGTCTACCAAACCAGAGGTCACCCCGGCAACAACCTGAGGCCCTGACTACCTTCATTCACTAACTCTTTTTTTAATTAATTTATTAAACTTCATTTTATATTCTAGCTAAAGTTCTCCCTCCCATCCTTCCTCCTACCGCCTCCTCGCCTCCCCCCCCCAGCCCATCTCCCATCCCCCCCAACAGATAAGCACTCCCATGGGGAATCATTACAGTTCGGCACATTAATCTCCAGCAGGACCAAGCCCCTCCCCTCTGCGTTAAGTCTGAGCATGGCAACCCCTTAGAGGGAATGGGCTCTAACAAGTTACCTCACGCACCAGGGGTAGATCCTGGTCCTACTGCCAGGGGTCCCTCAAATAGCTCAAGCTTCACAACTGTCTCCTGCATATGAAGGGCCTAGTTTGACCCATGGAGGCTCCACGGCTGTCTATCCAGAGCTCATGACTCTCCAGCAGCTTGGTTTAGGTGTCTCTATAGATAGCCGTGGACTGTAGTCTGGTTATCCTTTGCTTTCTAGCTAATATGCACTTATGAGTGAGTACATACTATGTTTGTCTTTCTGAGACTGGACCTCACTCAAGATGTTTTTTTTTTCTAGTTCAATCCGTGTGTCTGCAGATTTCATGATGTCATTGTGTTTTACAGCTGAGTAATACTCCATTGTGTAAATGTACCACAGTTTCTTTATCCACTCTTAAGTTGAGAGGCATCTAGGTTGCTTCCAGGTTCTGGTTATAATGAATAAAGCTGCTGTGAATACTGTTGAGTAAGTGTTCTTGTGGTATGATTGAGTATCCTTTGGGTATATGCCCAAGAGTGGTATTGCTAAGTCTTGAGATAGATTGATTTCCAATTTTCTGACAAACTGCCATATTGATTCCCAGAATGGCGGTACAAGTTTGCACTCTCACCAGCAGTGGAGAAGTTTTCTCCTTACTCCACATCCTCTCCAGCATAAGCTGTCTTCAGTATTTTTGATCTTAACCATTCTGACAGGTGTAAGATAGTATCTCAGAGTTGTTTTGGTTTGCATTTTCCTAATGATTGAGGTTGTTGAGTATTTCCTTAAATGTCTTTTGCCCATCTGAGTTTCTTCTGCTGAGAATTCTGTTTAGTTCTCCACCCCACTTTTTAATTGTATTATTTGGTAATTTGTTGTCTAGTTTCTTGAATGCTTTGTATATTTTGGAGATCAGTCCTCTGTCAGATGTGGGGTTGGCAAAGATTTTTTTCCCATTCTGTAGGCTGCCGTTTTGTCTTATTGACTGTGACATTTGCCTTACAGAAGCTTCTCAGTTTCGGGAGGTCCCATTTATTGATTGCTGCTCTCAGTGTCTGTGCTACTGGTGTTCTATTTAGGAAGTGATTTCCTGTGCCAATGTGTTCAAAAATATTTCCCACTTTTTCTTTTATCAGGTTCAATGTAACTGACTTTATGTTGAAGTCATTGATACACTTGGTCTTGAGTTTTGTGCAATGCAATAGATATGGATCTATTTGCAGTCTTCTACATGTTGGCATCCAGTTATGCCAGCACCACTTGTTAAAGATGCTTTCCTTTTCCCATGGCACCTTCCTGACCTCTTTGTCAAAAATCAGGTGTTCATGTGTGTGTGGACTAATGTCAGGATCTTCGATTTGATTCCATTGATCCACATGTCTATTTTTATGCCAATACCATGCTGTTTTTATTACTATAGCTCTATAGTAGAGCTCAAGGTCAGGCATGGTGATGCCTTCTGAAGTTCCTTTATTGTGCAGTATTGGTTTAGCTATTCTGGGTTTTTTGTTTTGTTTTGTTTTTCCATATGAAATTGAGTAATGTTCTTTTGAGGTCTGTGAAGAATTGTGTTGAGATTTTTTTTAAAGATAATTTATTTAAATTTATTTTATATGTATTGGTGTGAAGGTGTCAGAGCCCTGGAACTGGAGTTACAGACAGTTGTGAGCTGCCATGTGGGTACTGGGAATTGAACTCAGGTCCTCTGGAAGAGCAATCAGTGCTCTTAACTGCTGAGCCATCTCTCCAGACCCCTGTGTTGGGATTTTGATGGGGATTTCATTAAATCTGTCGATTGCTTTTGGTAAGATTACCATTTTTATTGTGTTGATCCTACCTATCCAAGAGCATGGGAGATCTTTCCATTTTCTGATGTCTTCTTCAATTTCTTTCTTTAGAGATTTAAAATTCTTGTCATACAGGCCTTTCACTTATTTGCTTAGAGTTACCCCAAGATATTTTATATTTGTGGCTATTGTGAAGGGTGATATTTCTCTGATTTCTTTCACAGCCCGTTTATCATCTGTGCACAGAATTTTTTTTTTTAGTTAGTCTTGTATCCTACCACATTCCTGAAGATGTTTATCAGCTGCAGGAGTTCCTGGGTAGAGTTTTTGGGGGTCATTTATGTATACTATCATATCATCTGCGAAAAGTGATAGTTTGACTTCTTCCTTTCTGAATTGTATGCACTTGATCTCCTTTTGTTGTCTTATTGCTCTAGCTAGAACTTTGAGTACAATATTGAATAGATATGGGAAGATGGTTAGCTTTGTCTTGTTCCTGATTTTAGTGGAATTGCTTTGGGTTTTTCTCCATTTAATTTAATGCTGGCTGCCCACTTGCTGTAAATTATTTTCTTTTGTTTAGATATGTTCCTTGTATCCCTGCTCTCTCCAAGACCGTTATCATGAAGGGGTGTTAGATTTTGTCAAAGGCTTCTTCAGTATCTACTGAGATGATCATGTGGGGTTTTCTTCTGAAAGAAAAATTGAAAGTCTGTTTATATGGTGGATTACATTGACTGATTTCTGTATGTTGAACCAACCTTATATTTCTGGTATGAAGCCTACTTGGTCATGGAAGACCAACATTTTTCGATGTGTTCTTGGATTCAGTATTTTATTCAGTATTTTTCCATCAATGTTCATGAGGGAGACTGGTCTGTAGTTCTCTGCCTTTGTTGCATCTTTATGTGGTTTGGGTATCAGGGTAACTGTAGTCTCGTAAGAAGAGTTTGGTAGCATTCCTTTTGTTCCCATTGCATGGAACAATTTGAGGAGTATTAGTATTAGCTCTTCTTTGAAGTTTTGGTAGAATTATAATAAATGAAATAAAATTGTTTATATGGTCTTAATTTAATTTTGGTATGTAGTACCTATCCAGAAAATTCTCCATTTCTTTTAAATTTTTCAGTTGTATGAAATACAGGTTTTTGAAATATGATCTGATGATTCTCTGGATTTCCTCAGTGTCTATTGCTATGTCCTCCTTTTCATTTCTGATTTTATTAATTTGAATATTCTCTCTCTGCCTTTTTGCTGTGGGACAATGGTCTTCTACCCTGTAAAGATTTGTCACTTTATTGCTTTACTAAAATGCTGATTGGCCAGTAGCCAGGCAGGAAGTATAGGTGGGGCAACCAAAACAGGAGAATTCTGGAAAGAGAAAAGGCTGAGTCTGCAGTCATCACCCAGACACAGAGGACGCAAGATGAGAATGCCTCACTGATAAAAGGTACCAAGCCACATGGCTAACACAGACAAGAATTATGGGTTAATATAAGATATAAGAGTTAATAAGAAGCCTGAGCTAATAGGCCAACCAGTTTATAATTAATGTAGACCCCTGTGTGCTTTTTTGGGACTGAACAGCTGCAGGACTGGGTGAGACAGAAACCTCTGTCACACCTTTTGGTTAGTTTGAATAAGGGTTTTTCTATCTTGTTGATTTTCTTGAGGAACCAACTCTATTTTCCATTGAGTCTTTGTATTGCTTTCCTTTTTTTTCTATTTTATTGATTTTGGTCCTCAATTTGACTATTTATTGGCATCTACTCCTCCTGGATGCGTTTGCTTCTTTTTGTTCTAGAGCTTTCAGATGTTCTGTTAATTTGCTAGTATGGAATTTCTCTAATTTCTTTATATAGGCATTTAATGCTATGAACTTTCTTCTTAGTACTGCTTTCATAGTATCCCATAAGTATGGGTATGTTGTACATTCATTTTCACTGATTTCTAGAAAGTCTTTCATTTCTTTATTTTTTTTCCTTGACCCAGGGGTGATTCAATTGGGCATTATTCAGTTTTCATGAATTTGTGGACTTTCTGAAATTTGTGTTGTTGTTGAATTCTAACTTTAAGCTATGGCAATCCGATAAGATACAGAGCATTATTTCAATTTTTTTCTTTTGTATCTGTTGAGGTTTGCTTTGTTGTGGAGTATGTGGTCAATTTTAGAAAAGGTTCTATGAGGTGTTGAGAAGAAGGTATAATCTTTTGTGTTTGGGTGGAATGGTCTATAGATGTCTGTTAAGTTCATTTGAGTCATGGCATATGTTAATTCTCTTATTTCTCCATTAAGTTTCTGTCTGTCTGGCTGCCCCGTGCAGTGGTGAGAGTGAGTGTTCAAGTGTCTCACTATTAGGTGTAGGGCTTGATGTGTGATTTAAGCTTTAGTAATATTTCTTTTCCATATGTGTGTGCGCATAGATATTCAGAATTGAGACTTCATCTTAATGGATTTTTCTTGCTACAAATATGAAATGGCCTTCTTCATCTCTCTTTATTACTTTTCATTTGAAGTCTATTTTGTTAGATATTGGGATAGCTACACTTACTTGTTTCTTAGATTCATTTGATTGGAAAATCCTTTCCCAACCCTTTACTCTGAGGTAATGTCTATCTTTGAAGTGAGGCATGTTTCTTGTATGCAGCAGAAGGATAGATTCTGTTTTTGTATCCAAGCCGTTAGCTTTTGCCTTTTTATAGGTGAATTAAGTCCATTGATATTAAGGGATATTAATGACCACTGATTGCTAGTATCTGTTATTTTTGTTTTTGTTGGTTGGGGTGGTATTGTGTGTGTGGTTCCCTTCTTTGGGATTTGCTGGTGTGGGATTATCTAATGTCTGTGTTTTTGTGGGTGTAGTTAACTTCCTTGGGTTGGAGTTTTCCCTCTAATACTTTCTGTGGGACTGGATTTGTGGATAGACATTGTTTAAATCTGGTTTTATCTTGGAATATCTTGTCACCTCCATCTATGGTGATTGAAAGCTTTGATCAATGGTCTCTTCATGTCCACATAATGCCTGTATAGGACCTTCTAGCTTTCATTGTTTCCATTGAGAAGTCAGGTGTAATTCTGATAGGTCTGCCTTTATATCTTACTTGGCCTTTTTCCTTTACAGCTCTTAATATTCTTTCTTTATTCTGTATGTTTAGTGTTTTGATTAGTATGTGGCAAGAAGACTTTTTTTTTGATCCAGTCTATTTGGTGTTCTGTAAGCTTCTCGTAAGGCATGTCCTTCCTTAGGTTGGAAAAGTTTTCTTCTATGATTTTGTTGAATATATTTTCTGTGCCTTTGAACTGGAGTTCTTCTATCTCTATTATTCTTAGGTTTGGTCTTTTCATAGTGTCTCAGATTTCCAGGATATTTTGTGTTAAAATTTGTTGGATTTAACATTTCCTTTGACCTCTGAATCTATTTCCTCTATTGTATCTTCAACATCTGAGAGTCTCTCTTCCATCTTGTGTAGTCTGTTGTTTATGCTTGCATTTGTAGCTCCTGATTGTTTACCTAGATTTTCCATTTTCAGAATTCGCTTGCTTTGTGTTTTCTTTATTGTCTCTATTTCTGTTTTTAAGACTTGAACCATTTTCTTTACCTGTTTGATTGGTTTTTCTTGGTTTTATTTAAGGGATTTGTTGATTTCTTCCAATTGTAATTGTTTGTCTTTTCCTCCGTTTCTTTTTTTTTTACTTTTTATTTATTTATTATGTATACAATATTCTGTCTGTGTGTATGTCTGCAGGCCAGAAGAGGGCACCAGACCTCATTACAGATGGTTGTGAGCCACCATGTGGTTGCTGGGAATTGAACTCAGGACCTTTGGAAGAGCAGGCAATGCTCTTAACCTCTGAGCCATCTCTCCAGCCCTTCCTCCATTTCTTTAAGAGAATTTTTCATTTCCTCTTTAAGGGCCTCAATCATCTTCATAAATTTTTTAAGGTTGTTTTCTTCCGCTTATCTGCATTGGGATGTTCAGGCATCTATTATAGGGCCACTAATTTTTGGGTTCTGTATTGCTCTTTATGTTGCTAGCATATTCTTGTACTATTGTCTACCCATCTCTTCCTCCACTCGGTACCAGTGGAGCCTGTGCTTCGGGGGTCCCTCTTCCTCCAGTTGATGCAGTTGGTGGCTGTGACTCCAGGAACAGGCAGGGCAGAGCCTCAGGTGGTCGCTCCTCCAGGTGGAGGCAGGTCTGTGGCTCTGGTGGTCGCTGATGCCATGGGGTATCTCGTATAAAGGATGACACTGGATGTTGCCTGGGGCACAGGTGCTCTTTCCCAGAGGGACTTCTTAACATAATTTCTGAAAGCTGTTGCTGTTGGTGCTTTTAGGCTGCCACAGCCACCATCACACTCCTTCTCTGACACTTCCAGGCCAAGGTTGAAGCCTCTACCATGCTCCATCTCTCTCTCTGATGCTTCCAGGATGCCATATAACTTTTGAGAGTGTATTTCTTTCTGTGTCCATGATTTGCTTTGAATATTGTTGCTACTTTGCAATCTGCTCACACCTCTTATTTTGTTCTTGAATAAGTTGCCAAGAACATTTGAACTTTTTTTGAAGCATGTAAAGCCTTTATGTTTGGAAATTGTACAACCTCCCTTGCTGCTTTTAACATATATGATTAAAACTTCACTAGAAAGAAATAAGCTAGACTCAGAAAGACAAATATCACATATATCTCTCACATGTAGAAGAGAAGCTAATGATGTGTGTGTCTGTGTGTGTGTGACCAAGTCCATGACCTGGCACTTGCTAGGCACATACTCTACCACTCAGTTTAACCCTTAGATTTATATGTAACATAAAAGTAGAAAATGGACTATGGGGAGTGAGAAAGGAGTCTAAAGAGATGGAGAATGACAGGGAATAATGGGAAAAAGACAGATAACATGTTTTCTCTCATATGTGGTAACTAGATTTAAATGCATATATGTATGTGTGTGGATGTATATGTAAATATATATAATATACACATATATACATGTGACATCAAGTGGAATTGTACAACTTGATTGGGGAGGAAGGGTAGTGGTGTCATGATAAAACCCACTATTTTATGCACTGAAACAAATCACCCAGTTACTTCCATGCATCATTATTGGAAACCCCATCCTTATCAGAGGAGTCCTTGCCCTATAGACACTGAGCCAAGTCCTTCTTGCCCACAGCACTCAGGGATCTGTACATATTCCTAAGCTGCAGTGGGCACCTTACAGAAAAAGACTTCCTAGAAAGCAAAGTAAAACAAGCTTGTTCTAAGGACCCCACAATGCCCCTGGGGAGATCTTTGCATGTGACTCATCCTGGAGCAGAGCCAAAGAGCTAGCATGACAACAGCCCCACTTATTCCACTGAACCACTGATCCCTCTGAAGAAGCCACCCTGGGCAGGAGCCTTTGCTCTCCTGCAGATCAACTCTCACAGGCAGACTTGCTGAGATGAGGGAGCGGCCTCTCCTGCTTGCCTAGCTGCTTTATCCTCCAAGTGCAATGCCCGAGTCCACAGCACAGCTCACAGACTCATAGGATTTCACCCTGCAGCCTGCCTCTGCTGAGGAGTTGTAGGAGCAGTTTAAAGGGCTTGACTGCCTGGGTGTGGTGGCTGATGCCTATGACCCCCGCATCTGGGAGGCAGAGGCCAGAGGACCATCTTGAGTTTAAGATCAGTTTATACCATCAGGCCACACAACGAGTAAAGACCAGCTTGAGTGTTAAGTATGAGACCCTATTAAAAAAAAAAAAAAAGAGCTGTCAAGGACATAACTAGCTATCCTTTCAGAACCCAAATGGAGTAGAAAACTCAAGAGTACATTTTCTGAAAACTTCTGACATTTGCATGCTGCCAACCCAGGGTCAGTGGTCAGAGCCGACCCAGGCCAAGGACACACAAGCTTGGAGTCCCACAACTTGGGACAGTGCTGACCCAGGGAAGAAGTCAGCGCCAACTCAGGGTAAAGAGTCCCAGAACTCAGGGCAAGGAGCCAGAAGCCGGTGGCTCCAGAACTCGGGGTGGAAGCTGCCAACCTGAGGAGGAGATTACAGTCATAACATTGAAAGCCCGTGAAGGGAAAGCTGTTCCTTCCTGTCAAAAAAAAAAAAAGAAAAAATGAAATCTACCTCTGAGTAGAAGCCTAACATTTCAAAGTACCCCACACCTAAGTCATTCCTAGATAGGCCTCCTTTTTTACGTTGGACTTTTTCTTTTTTTCTCATGTTAATAAACAACTTTATTTAGGACATCATAGCGGGAAAGTTCCCAGCTAAATGCACAGACAAGCGAGGTATTACTGTGTAAATGCAGGAGCCAATGAGTTACATGGGTCTGAGTATGGAGGAGACAGCACCAAGGTTGTGGGTCAGACTAGGACAGAGGCCCTAGGCTGATGCTGCTTTCCCATAGTGGGACATGCTTTCAATAGTTATATTGTTTCAGTAATGTCAGGGGAACAAAAAACTGGAACCAGATTCTATTACTTCTTGACTGATGCCTCTTTGCACATACAAATTACAGGGCATTCTAGTGGCACTGCCACAGGCAAAGAAAGCCTGCTTCTTCCTAACTGCTTTCTTATGTTCATTCATGCCTGAACTCTCAACTTTGAACCATGCCTTGATGAAAGTCTCAGATACACAACGAAAGTGTCTCAGGTGGCAATAGCTATGGCTTAAGAGCAGCAGGCATCTCTGCTTAGCTCTCCACTTGGAAGTGGCCAATGCCTCACCTCAAGCATAATACAGAGGACCGCTTTAGGAGTGGGGTATGAGTAAAAGCAGAAAACAGCATTCAAGATCTCTGGTCTGTGCGAACTGACATGAGGCTGCGGAGCTGCTGCTCACACTGCGCTAGAGACCGCAGCCTCTAGCTCAGTCTGCAAACTGCTGGCTAATGTCTTATCTATAGGTCTGACTTCAGCTCGCCTCTATAGCTCTATGAAAGAAACCAACTCTGATGGAATAGCATTATTTACAGCACAGCAAGGACTGTGAAAATGCTGAAGGCTCACACAGAATTAACACTTTTTTCTTGAAGGGCACCTTGAGTTCCATTTGGCACACTGTTTGAATTTGTCTATTAGGGACAGACTTATGGACATTTTATTTGTATTTAACGTTTGGCAAAAATACTTTGGTCATAGTTCTACAAAAACTTTTTAAAGGGTTATTTTTGATTAAAATACTCTGAGAAGTGATACACAACAAGAACAAAGAAGTAAACATCTCCCACCTAACATGAGAGCATCTTAAACACAGCAGGAGTCAGTAGTGCTCACAGAAAGGAGGGTCCTCTTAAGGAAAAGGAGCCAGTATCAAAATAAGGTTCACCCTGTTATTGTCACCAATTTTTACTAGGCAGTAGTGTTCTTCTTGGAAGGCACAAGTTGGGAATCTAATCACCCAAAGGGTTGAAATGTTGTTTTGAAGACGATGTCAGATGTGGGGACAACTGACTTGAATAGAATCCCCTTCCTGGAATCCACAGCAAGTCATCAGTGACAATATCCATCTAGACTCCAGCACTCTGGAGCATCAGAAGTCCTCTTTCCTAGTCGCTGCACAACTCTGTGAAGGCACTGTGCAAAATGTGGGCAGGGCAGCTCACACCCCCATTTGGAGTGTATATTAAAACAAAGGCACATCTACTAGGCACTGAACTGTATGTAACTAACAAAAATAATCATTTGAACAAAAAAACAGTAGGTAAGATCAATAACATAGCAGGTTCTAAGTAGAAAGTCTTGAAAATGCTCCTGAACAGTAAGCTTCGGTTTCACCAGGTTCTCCATTAAGAGACACACCACACAATAATGATGACAACGATCACCAGGACACTGATCCCTATCGCCCACATCTTGCAGTTCTTCCACCAGTACTTTCTCTTCAGCTTGGCAGCACTTGTTTCAAACTGTGAAGCACCTGCCTGCAGTGCATCTATCTGCGCAATCATCTAGCTCCGAGAGCTTCTGATCTCTTTCTAACACCTTGTCCACGTTGACTCTCATGATATCAACCACCTCATTTACTTGATTCTGTGTCTGCTGGAGTCTGCGGTTACTGCCAGAGGCAGCACTTGAACTTCCTGAAGGCACACCTGTGGACATTTTGGCTGCAGCAGCGGTGGCGGCAACTGGCCGAGGGTCCGCGACGGTGGAGATGGGCGGGGCGTTGGACTTTTTCTTTCTTTCTTTCTTTTTTTTTTTTTTTTTTTTGAAGCCCTTCTCCCTACCGTGGTGCTTCTTATCCACCATAGCCTCCACGGTGGTGTTAACACAAACATCACAGTTCTCCTTTTCCATTCTCCTCCTCCAGGCAGCTGCCAAGATTTATAGCTTGTCTGCCCTGGGGTTGGTTTTTCTTTTTTTTTTTTTATTGTTTTTTATTGAGCTCTACATTTTTCTCTGCTCCCCTACCTGCCTCTCCCCTCTCCCTTTCAACCCTCCCCCAAGGTCCCCATGCTCCCAATTTACTCAGGAGATCTTGTCTTTTTCTACTTCCCATGTAGATTAGATCTATGTAAGTCTCTCTTAGTGCCCACTTTGTTGTCTAAGTTATCTGGGATTGTGATTTGTAGGCTGGTTTGTTTTTTGTTTTGTTTTGTTTTTGCTTTATATTTAAAAACCACCTATGAGTGAGTACATGTGATAATTGTCTTTCTGTGTCTGGGTTACCTCACCCAAAATAATGTTTTCCAGCTCCATCCATTTTCCTTCAAAATTCAAGATGTCATTATTTTTTCTGCTGTGTAGTAAGTGCTCCATTGTGTAAATGTACCACATTTTCCTTATCCCTTTTTCGGTCGAGGGCCATTTAGGTTGTTTCCAGGTTCTGGCTATGACAAACAAAGCTGCTATGAACATAGTTGAGCACATGTCCTTGTGGCACGATTGAGCATCCTTTGGATATATACCTATAAGTATTACTGGGTTTTGAGGAAGGTTGTTTCCTAATTTTCTGAGAAATCGCCACACTAACTTCCAAAGGGGCTGTACCAGCTTGCATTCCCACTAGCAATGCAGAAGTGTTCCCTTTTCTTCACAACCTCTCCAGCATAAGTTGTCATCAGTGTTTTTGATCTTGGCCATTATTACAGGTGTAAGATGGAATCTCAGAGTTGTTTTGATTTGCATTTCTCTGATGGCTAAGAATGTTCAACATTTCCTTAAGTGTCTTTCAGCCATTTTAGATTCCTCTGTTGAGAGTTCTCTGTTTAGGTCTGTACTCCATTTTTTTTATTGGATTATGTGATCTTTTGGTGTCCAATTTCTTGAGTTCTTTGTATATTTTGGAGATCAGACCTCTGTCTGATGTTGGGTTGGTGAAGATCTTTTCCCATTCTGTAGACTGTCGTTTTGTCTTGTTGACCTAATCCTTTGCTTTACAGAAGCATTTCAGTTTCAAGAGGTCCCATTTATTAATTGTTTCTCTCAGTGTCTGTGCTGATGGGGTTATATTTAGGAAGTGGTCTCCTGTGCCAATGCGTTCAAGTGTACTTCCCACTTTCTCCTCTATAAGGTTCAGTGTGGCTGGCTTTATGTTGAGGTCTTTGATCCATTTGGACTTGAGTTTTGTGCATGGTGATAGATATGGGTCTACTTTCATTCTTCTACATGTTGATATCCAGTTATGCCAGAACCATTTGTTAAATATGTTTTCCTTTTTCCATTTGATATTTTTTGCTTCTTTGTCAAAAATCAGCTGTTCAAAGATGTGTGGATTGATATCCGGGTCTTCTACTCGGTTCCATTGGTCCTCCTGTCTGTTTTATGCCAATACCAAGCTGTTTTCAGTACTGTAGCTCTGTAGTAAGTTTGAACTCAGGGATTGTGTTTGCCTCCAGAAGTTCTTTTATTGTACAGGATTGTTTTGGATATCCTGGGTTTTTTGCTTTTCCATATGAAGTTGAGTACTGTTCTTTCGAGGTCTTTGAAGAATTTTGCTGGGATTTTGATGGGCATTGTGTTGAATCTGTTGATTTTTCTTTTAACTGCTAATAAAATTGTTCTGGAGTATTCTTAGTTTCTTCTTAAATTCTTTCATTAGCTGGCCTAAGAACTCAAGAGGGGACCACAATTTCCCTGGTAACTTGTGGCACTCCAAACAGTGCCCTCTAAAATTTCCATTTACACGTAGCAACCATGAAGGGAACCCAAAAAAAGTTACTCTGAGTACAAAACAGGTTCCCACATTCCAGGAGAGTGGGTAAGCGCATTCCGGAGGCTTCCTCTCCAGTCACTGCTGGGGAGATGCAGCCTGCAGACTCCATCTTCTGTCTACCTGGGAAGGGGGTTCTTCACTGTCCTCTCTCCTCAGGTGGCTTTGTAGTTTTCTTGGGTGGCTTTCCTGTGCTTCTGGGTCTAGCTGTCGGCTGCAGGGCCAGGGGTTAAGTAACACTAAGCTTAACTCTTGCCTTCTCTCTCTGGGCCTGGGATCCCTTTCTTTTTTCAAAAGGGGTGGCTGCTTTTATGTAACGTTTTCTGGGTGTGTCGAGTGCCATGTAGCAAGGTCAAGTCCTTTCCTACATTAGACTAACGAGGTTTATTGGATTTTCAAAGCCTTAGTTTACATGATGGCCTACTGGGTTCTAAAGAGAACTTTGGGTTTCCCTATCCATGGACCTCCAACACTGGCCAGACACACTACAGGGAATTTTGAGATAGGAAGCTTTGAGATGGCTGGACCTGGGAGGCTCGTGGGAGGCTGCAGAGGTCCAAGGGTCAAGACTAAGGGGTGGGATGGAGATGGTGGCACAGATCCCACTCCAGATCCCAGTGACAGATTTCATTGTTCTAGACAAGCTGCTGCCGATGGGAAGGTGGCCACACAGTCATCTGTGGGTTGAGGTTAGTTGGGCCAGAGGTTAGGGTGCTGGCTTTATGAGGTCTTAATGCCTGCCCTTTCTGCCTGAGTCTCTGGGCCTTAACTGTCTGCTTTTGCTGGTGTTTTTCTCTTTTGTATTTGGTGTGCTATAGTTTATGGAGTCCATTGTTGTTGTTTTGAGGCAGAGCTCCTCTGCGTAGCCCTGGCTGCTCTGGAACTAGCTCTGTAGCTCTGTCTGCCTCTGCCTCCCAAGTGCTGGGAATGTGCGGCACTAACCGCCCAGCTAGATTATGGAGTCTTACATCCAAGTTATACGCACAGTGAACTACATGGAGCTCTCCCGATCCAGGCAGCTTGACCCATAGCTCTTTAAGTGAGGCATTCACCCCAGGTACTGTGTTTCCTACACAGATCTTAAAATGGGGTGTGGGTGGACAGATTGTAAAGTTGGAACCACACAAAGTCCAGAGGGAACATGCGAGGAAAATATCAGAAGCTCAACCCAGGAGGGAGAAAAGGAAGCAGAGTTTGTGAGAGCCAAGCCTGCCGATGAGGGGTCTGTCCTCAGGCCAGACACACACCCCGGCCGTAGCCATGAAAGAGGAGGTGTTTGGACAGGTCGAATGGCAGTTCTGATGCCACCAAGACCGAGCAAAGACATCGGATTACTCTCAAGAGATGAAGCGAGGCTATCCATGACTGGCACCGGAGAGGAGGCAGAGCGAGGCAGCCTAGAGAGCCTGTGTAAACAGTTGAACTTGAGCCGTTGGGTCTGGGCTGTAAGCTAGACACTACCCGGCTCTAGGGAAAACCTCGGTGGTGGCGGAGCTGCAGGAAAAGGGATTGAGCATGCTCCATTATCATTCTATAAGTCCTTCCTCCCCCCCCAAAATATCACCTTATTTTATAGTTGCAGCATGTGTTAGTAGTGTCCCCTTCATGTGACGGGAGACAAGGGAATGTGTGTTCAGGACAATCAGTGGGGACTGTGTGATGGAAGCGAAGACAGAACCTGGGGCCAAAGTCCCCAGCCATTCCCCAAGCTCAGAGGGTCTCCATCTGATGTCACCATCACCCCCAAAACTGACTTAAAATGACGAGCACCCGCTCCTCACAATGTGTTTAGTTAAGGGTTCAGAAGTAGCTTTAGCTATAAGTTTTTTGATGATACTGTTTGATCTGGGCCAGGGCTGTGGCCCTCCTTCAGTGAGGTTGCAGGATCCATCTGGAAGGCGTTTTAGCCCCCCACATGGCTGACAGGTGGTGCTGGTTGCTGCGAGGACCCCTCAGTTCCTGCCCACGCAGGTCTTTCCCCCCAGTGCCACTTGACTGAATGCCGTTAAAACGTGGTGGTTCCAGAGAGGTGGAGGAACAAGAAGAGAGGATCTGTTTATGGTCTTGCACTAGACAGCACCTAGCATCACTACTCCCTCAGCACAAGACCAGTTAAACACCAATCAACAATTCCAGCCCACATCCAAGGGTAAGGGATGTTGTATGCCATCTTCTGCTGAGAGGGAGAGCAGCCTCTTTCTCTACTACTACTTCTGCTAACTGTCAACAGAGAACCACAGGGAGTGGACGAGGCATCATGAGCCCCACCCCCTAGGAACTGTTAACTGCCTCTATAGCCACCTGGGAGGGGCAAGGGACTCAACTATCCTTCTCCCTAACTGTTAACTGCCTGTAAATCCTCAGGGACGGGCAGTCCTTGTGGGCCCCTCTCTGGCTCCATGATAGGAAGTTTCATGAGGCTGACTTTGTTTTGTTTTTTGTTTTTCTAGACAGGGTTTCTCTGTAGCTTTAGAATCTGTCCTGTAACTCGCTCTGTAGATCAGGCTGGCCTCAAACTCACAGAGATCCACCTGCCTCTGTCTCCCGAGGGCTGAGTTAAAGGCGTGTGCCACCATCACCCAGCTTTCATGAGCTGCTCTTATGCAGGTCTTCTCAGAGCTGCTGAGAGTTCAGGAGGCAGCTGACATGTCGTATCCAGCGGACAGCTTTCCACAAAGCCACTTAGACTCTATGTTGCTCGTTTTTTTCAAATCAGATTTTCAGTAACGGTTATAATTTCTACCCCCCAAAAGGATAAGGCTAGCATTCCCCGTCCTTTACACATAAGGTTAGACGCATCAACTGCTTGGAAGCATAAGCCTGAGTCAGCTGCCCTCAATTCCGAAGTTTCCACATTCGAGGAAAGAGGACTCTAGACATCGTCTTTTGAAAGAGTCATGGAATTTGTGGGCCTATCTTTAAACTGCACGAGTGCAGGAAAAGCACCCTTTTCTCTGCCACTTCACTGATTCTCAGTACTTCTGACGCCAGCTGGAGAGGGGGCACACCAAGTAACTTTACAATTCTCTGGAGACACCAGCTGTGGGTCCTAGAGTCAGCTGGACTTAGCTCTACTGGAGTTAGTGCCAGACTGCTCAGATGAGGGCTCGGTTCTACCGGAGTCCCTGTTCAGATGGCAGTCACTGTCCAGGTTGTCACTAGTGCATCCTACCAGCTAGACGGCCACCTCAGGGTGATCCCTTGCTAGGATGACTTGGAGCTCAGGAAAACAGTTCCCTTCCTACTGGTGACAAAGAATTCTGGGGAGCAGTGAAGAGCCAGGGGAAGAGGTGCATAGGTGAGGTGAGCTGGGAAGGCTCGGGGAGCGTGATGCTGGGGACGGAACATTCCTTCCCTGTGCATGTGTTCATCAACCAGAACCACCATGATCCCCATGTTTGGGGACTTTTATGGAATCCTTCATCATACAAGCCCAATTGGCTTTTGAGACATGGTCTTGCTATTAGCCCAGGCTGGCCCAGAATTGGTAAACCTGTATCCTCAGCATTCCGAGGGTGGGGGGTTCCAGTGTATGTCCCCATACCTGGCCTGTTTGTGTCCACCTCCTTACCCCTCACCAGGACACAAGGACTGAAGCTGGAATCTTAGGCATGCAGTTGTGGCTTGTTCTTGCTGATGACTAACCTTCATCCAGAAGCCCACCAAAAGTGACCTCATCCAAACAAATGGTGCTCTGACTGACAGCAGTGAAAATGTCCAGGTGATTTAGAAGCTCTGTGGCAGCAGCTGGGGAGCAGGTACCAAATATGTGTTTCCTGACATGGCACATTCCCTCAGACAAGAAACTAGAAGCCATTATTAACATTTCAAACCAAAAAGACTATTTTAACTTCTCTAGTATAATGTTAGTGTGTCCTTGTTTATTACAGTAAATCGATTGTATGAAGGAATGGACTTCGTTATGACTTTCTGCTTTATTTTATTGCTGATGATGTGCACCAGCTATGTGTGGTTTGTGCATGTGGATGCAGGTGTCCACAGGGGCCACAGGAGGGCATCACATCCCCCTGGAGCTGGAGTTAAAGCTGGTTGCAAGCCACCTGGCATGAGTGCTGGGCGCTGAGCTTTGCTCTCGGTAAAAGCAGTGCAGGCTCTTTGGTCACCGGGCCATCTCTCCAGCCCCTTGGATAACACACTTTGATAGCATTCGCCTCCTCCACCGCCATATCATCTCTCCCCATCGGAGTTACTACTCCTTCTCCAAAAATCTGTCTTCTACTTCCGTGTCTCCAAAGGGATTTTGTCCAAGTCATTGGTGCTTTTTGTTGAAGGTGCTGGGGTTGGTAACAGCTGGCGAGGGACTGTACCTCTAGCTTTAAGTTTCCTTTGTCACAGCTGCCTTCCAGAAAGCCAAGGAGCCGGGTCATCTTTTGGAACACTGCTAAGGTCACTGCAGTCTCGTGGTCCCCAGGCTGCTGAGAGGAATCAGATGGCAGCCATCTCTTCTCTCCCTAATGCATCTCACACAAGCACACATTACCAGCAACACGTCTGGCCAGGGAGTCATGAAGTGTGTGCTTGCTGGGTTTCCTGAACCTGCACAGAATGAAGCGGCGATTTCCATTGGGTTGGTCCCACTCTGTACCACACCTTTACATCCAGGTGTGATGAGAAAAACTCCACTTGTACTCAATGGTACCCTGGTGCCTGCCGTGCTTTTGGCAGACAAATGGATGCTCAAGGCTCTGGAAGAGTAGGGAGGCCCACAAAGAGTTACATGGTGCAGGCCTAACTGTCAGAGACCCAGTGTCATTCTAGCCTGAAATGCCTGGGATTGATCTTTAGTTTATTCTCTCTGTAACGAAGGGCAGATGATCTGCAGGCCACTGAAAGCATAGCCCTTTTTCAAACCACTGGGGGCAGGGAGAGCGTCTGTAAGAAGTGCACTTCTTCAAATACTGTCTGCGCAGGGCCTCATGCACGTTAGGATGCTAGGCAAGATCTCCCTCCTGCGCTGCCCTTTTACTTGGACAACACTGGGCTACTTATTTAAGCAGTGGGTCCTTCCCACCTCCCCTTCCCAGCCTCCTGCCTCCCTTCTGAAGTCAATCTCCTAGACAGATGTATTTATCAAACCTTGCACACTCACTTATACTACCAAGTATAGGTAGGTGGCAAAGGTTCTCTGGTTTCTTCCATGCTGGAGGTCATTGGGGAGAGGAGTTGGTGAGGGGTAGGACAGAAAAGTCAGTGCAAGGAAGGCTGGTGTCCGTTAAGTCTGACAGAGAGGCTGGGGTCCCACCTTCGGGCTGCCCAACACAGGTAACATTGCCCACATGGACACCCACCTTGTAGATTAGGGCCTCTTACCAGGCCCCTCAAACTCTGGCTCCTAATGTCTTGGGATGAAGTTCTGTCATTCTGAGACCTGGATGATAGGAGAGAGGGGAACACACCCTAGTCCTCAATCCTTGGAGTGGGGATGGGACTTGAAGCCTACAGCAGGGGTGGAAAGAGGATAAAGTGGAGGCTTTCTGTTAAATGCTGACATTGAAGGAGGGTTTGGTGCCATGCTGTGGAGAGTTTGGGGTCTGCAGCTGAAGGAAACTGGGATTTAGGTCTGCAGATGCTACAAAAGCTTCAAAGCAAAGCCGTTTCCCGAGGAAGATGCAGCAGTAAGGCAGACCCGGGGCCAGCCAGAGGGCTCGGTGCATCAAGGCTCTGCCAGGGAGTGCAGTCCTGAGTTCAGTCCCAGGAATCTACATGGTAGAAAAAAAAACAGCTCCTATAAACTGTTCATTTACCTCCACATGCACACAGTGGCATGTTCCCTTCCACCACACACACACACACACACACACACACACACACACACACACACACAAATTTCACTTTAAGCGCTCACTTTGGCAATACATATAGTAAAATTAGAAAGATACAGAGATTAATAACACAACCCTGTACAAGGACGGCATGCACATTTGTGCAGTGCTCCTTGTATATATTAAATAATATATATGAATATATATTTTAAAATTTACTCTGAAAAGACAAAGCCGGGAGACTCATCCATGGGCTACCAAATTTACTCTGGCCTTGTTATTGTTGTTGTTGTTGTTGGGATAAGGGGTTGACATAGGGTCTCAACACTGTAGCCCAGGCTGGCCTTGAACTCACCTTGATCCTCCTGCCTCAGCCCTGTAAATAGTGGACTTCCTCTCTAAAATAATCATTCTTTGAGACGGGGTCTCCTGTAGCTCAGGCCGCTGCCCTACTACTGTGTGTCTAAGAAAGAGTTTGCCATTATGGCCCTACTGTTTAAAACACCTGAGTGCTGGGGCTGCAGGACTGTGCCATCACGCCTCAGTGCTGGGATGGAACCCAGGGTTCATGAGCTGGACAATTACAACTGAGCTACATCCTGGACTTCTTATTGTGTATGTGGGGTAAGAATATGACAGAGGGGGACAGCGCACATACAGAGGTAAGAGCACAGCTCTGTGGTGTTGATTCTATCCTTCAACCTTTATGTGGGTTCCGTATATCAAACTCAGGCTTGCAGCAGCAGCAGCAAGCACCTTTATCCACAGAACCATCTGGGTGCCCTGCCCTGGACTTCTTAACCACATTATTCCATGAGAATGCAATAAGCTTCTTTCTTAGCCAACTATATGTTGGTTCTTTCTTTCAGTGTGAACTTATAACCTAATAAAAGGAATGAATTAGCCATTGCCACAATAACTCGGTGGAACAAACCATTCTGAACTGTAGGGGTTAGAACGAGAATCCTTTCTGGTTTTCAGTTAGTGACGCCATAATGCTGGCTGGTTTCCAACTCCCTGAAGCCCAGTTCCACCCTATTGACTCTGTACCAGGCTGGAGAGGCAGCAGGTACCCAAGAGAGGCTCTCCTGTGAAAACAGAGACTGGTGCAACATCAAGAAGCCTCCGCAAACACATGCTCACTTTGTTCGTCTTGCCACAGGCCAATGCAAGTCAGTGGGGGAAGCCCAATGCCAGGAAACAGGAAAGGGCAATCCAGCCACAATGAGACTGGATGCTGGGAAGTGCTGGAACTCCCTCAGTATGTGAAGAGCCCTGGTTTGGAAACTGTATAACCTGGGCTCATTCCTCTAGTGCTCACCATAATGACTGTAAGTGCCTGGTAGACTGAGTTCTCTATGGGGTCAGAAACCCTGACAGGGCAAGAACCATATCTCCTTCCTCTTCAGCCCCTTTTCTTCCCCCAGGGCTTAGCACCAAGTTCTGCCTAGAGAATGACTCGGGAATATTCCCGAATGCATTTCAGTCTGTCCCTTCAGTCTCCCCGTGTGACTCATGAAATACAGACCAGTTTATTGAAGGTTATTACATTCCGGTCAATACTTCCCCAATAAATTGTAAAGAGACTGTGCCCTTTAGAGCCAAGGTCTGTGCCCAGAGGTGTCTGACACCAAATCCTCAATCTACTGCTACCAGGCTCAGGCCACATGGGTATAAAGGGTACCCTGGGACACTGACTCAAGACAGTTACTCCCTAGTTCCTACAAAGGGTTATTCAATGTCGAGCTATTTCAGGGTTAGGCTGATAAAGGGAAGAGATGGTGAGTGTGTCATGGGGTGTCTTGATTATATATTATATGTAATATGCAATATATATGGATGATTTTAGATTTCATTATAAAAACTGATGGGGCCTGGAGAGATGGCTCAGTAGTTAAGAGCACTGACTGCTCTTCCAGAGGACCTGGGTTCAATTCCCAGCACCCACATGGCAGCTCACAACTGTCTGAAGATCCAGTTGCAGGGGATCTGACACCTTCACACCAATGCACATAAAATAAAGTTAAATAAACCATAAAAATAGTAAAAAGAAAACAACTGATGGCCCTGACCTCCAGGACTTTGGTAGTAGATTTTTTTAAAATGAGAGAGAAACTAGAAAAACCTACTTCTAAGTAATGTAAGGGTTGGGAAGTAAGGCTAGACCAGTAAAGTGTGTATCAGATAAGACCAAGCATCACGTGTTGTTTGTTTGACTTTTGTTTGTTTAGATAGGGATTCTTTGTATTGCCCTGGCTATCCTGGAACTCACTGTGTAGACCAGGCTGGTACAGAGATTCTCCTGCCTCTGCCTCCTGAGTGCTGGGATCAAGGCGTGCCCTGCCACTGCCCAGGTCAAAGTAATAGTTTATGTGTCTTTAATTTGTAGTTTTCCTTCTGAGCCATCACCTGTGCCCCCAAACATTCAGACCCAGTCAGTCTACAGTTGTGGAGGAGGGTTCACTCCTGCTGAGAGAATTATTGACCTGGTAACCCCCAAATGAGATGAGGGCACTCTGTAAACAGATATTGTGCCCTTGGCCTTTAGATGCTGAAGCCCAGGGTGAGTTGGACCAAAGCTTAGGCCAGTAGAGCTTGGGGTTGGGGATGTCATTTGGCGGGTAAGCCTGGCCTAAATTCCATCCCCACATAAAGGTGGGAAGAGAGAGAAAATTATATAAAATCATCTACAGACCTACACATACACATACACACACACACACACACACACACACAGAGAGAGAGAGAGAGAGAGAGAGAGAGAGAGAGAGAGAATAAGTAAATTGGGGTAGGGAGAAGCCTATAATCCAGCTACTCTGTGTACTCTTTTATTATGTTTTTAATTAATTTTAAATTTAAATATACTTTGATCATATTCTTACCCTCCCCTAAGTTGTTCCAGATCCTCTCCTCCCAACTTTAAGTTCTTTTTTTTTTCTTTAAGAGTCTGTGCTTACTGATTAAGTTCTTTCTCAAAAAAAAAAAAACCCAAAAACCTTCCAAAACTACAGAGAAACCCTGTCTTGAAACCCCCCCAAAAAAACTCCAATACTATAATAATACCAAGAAAACAAAACAACACTCAAAAAGAAAAAACTGTAACCAAATAAAAACAAACAAAAAACTATGGATTCCATTATAGGTTGGTCAACTATTCCTGAAGATGAGGCCTGCCCTGGAGTGGTTGATGTTCTCCATCGGAAAAAACGGATTTTCCCTCTCCCAGATGCTGGTATAAATGACAGTTCAGTTGTTAACGTTAACCCCAGTGGCTAGGTTTCCATTCTTTTTTTTTTTCTCTTTTTTTTTTTTGGTTTTTCGAGACAGGGTTTCTCTGTAGCTTTGGAGCCTGTCCTGGAACTAGCTCTTGTAGACCAGGTTGGCCTCGAACTCACAGAGATCCGCCTGCCTCTGCCTCCTGAGTGCTGGGATTAAAGGTGTGCACCACCACCGCCTGGCGTTCATTCATTTTTAAAAATTATTTTTAATTTTTATACATTGGTGTTTTGCCTAGATGCATGTCTGTGTGAGGGTGTCAGATTCCTGGAACTGGAGTTACAGACAGTTGTGAGCTGCCATATGGGTACTCTGGAAGAGCAGTCAGTGCTCTTAACTGAAGAGCCATCTCTCCAGTCCTTAATTCATGTTTTAAACATAACAAAATAAAATATAACAAGGTAAACCAAAAACTACCACATCAAAGGACAAATGAATGCAAGGAAAAGAATCCAAGAGAAGGCACAAGAATCAGAGACCCACTCATTTGCACACTCAGAAATCCAATAAAAGCATAAACTGGAGGCCATAATATAAACATAGAGGTCCTGATACAGACCCATGTTCACAGTTCCTCAGGAAGATGGGAATCTACCTCAAAATCCAGTTATACCAGTCTTGGGCATATACCCAAAGAACACTTTAGCCTACCACAAAGACACTTGTTCAACCACGTTCCTTGCTTCTCTATTCAAAACATCCAGAAATTGGAAACCACCTAGATGTCCCTCAGGAGAAGAATGGATAAAGAAAATGTGGTACATCTACACAGTGGACTACTACTCAGCCATTTTTAAAAAAATGACAACATGAAATTTACAGGCAAATGGATGGAGCTAAAAAAAGAATCATCCTGAGTGAGGTATCCCAGACCCAGAAAGACAAATATGATCTGTATTCAGTTACATGTGGATATTAGCTGTTAAGTCAGTGATAATCAATCTACAATTCACATAACCACTGAGGGTAGGTATAGAGTAAGGGACTAGAGGGAGCAGACAGATCTTGTTAGGAAAGGGTTATGGGTGGATGGGGGACTGGAACAGAAGAATCAACTGGGGAGGGGAGAAGGAGAATACATGGGGAGAGACAACTAAAATAAGATGCATTTGAGAGGTAGTATGAAAACTTAGTACACGATAAACTTCCATATATGAAGGCAACTTAAACAGAATCTCCAAATAACATTGGAGACAGAGTCCCACCCAGCTATCTCTTGTCACCAAATGAAACGTCAGTACAGGGAGTGGGTTATATCTAACTGAGTTGTTGGCCAAAGGGACCCCATGGACATCCTCAAACAACCCAGGGTGTTGCCAAGATTCTGTGTTGCTGAACAACACCTACGCAACTCACTGAACCTGGAGACGGGGGTCTGGTGCCTATATTGAGCCTTAGCCCCTGTGTTCTAGCGCCTTTCGTACAGGAAGGTACTTTGCACACTACCAGATGTGAAACCAAACACCAAGCCTTCAATAAACCCCCTCATCTACAATGATGCATTGCCTGCAAGATATGCTAGGGCAACGGTGGCCAAAGCTTGTGGGTGTAACCAATCAGTAACTGATTTGACTTTAACTTTAGATGGAACCCATACCCAACATGCCTGGGGTGACCAAAAACCAGAGACTAAATAGCCCAGGGAACTAGGGTAAAACCAAATACTAGTCTTTAAAAAAAATGTAGCGATAAAATGAAGCCTAATGATACTCTGCTATACTCAGATCGGTGCCTTGGTCAGCCATCATCAGAGAAACTTCCTCCGGCACCAGATGAGAACAAATATGGAGACCCACAGCCAGAGAGTGAGAGGCCATGAAACACTCAGCCCCAAATGGGATCATCAAATCCCTCCCCTTGGAGCTCAGGGAACCCCGAGGGAGTATAAGAGGGGATGGAGGACACCAAAAAAGCAAGGCCTTCTTAATCAACATGAGCAAAGCTCATATGAACTCACAGAGACTGAAGCATATTCACTACGACAAGTTCTTAAAGATTCTAACAGTCCCCACCTCTGTGGCCCGCACTTAGGTCCTGCGTTCCCTTTTGGGCAAAGTCTGCAAGGGTATAGTACCTATACCGCCCGCCCTGCCCTTTATTAGCCACGCTACTGCTCTCGACAGTTTTCTTCGGGAGTCCATTCGGAAAGACAGGTGTCACTTTCTGTAATGGAACAAAAGCAATTAAACGGTGAGAAGACGAAAAGCAGATCCTCCGGGCTTCATGCCTCAAGGGGCTGACCGCAAGCAAATTAAACTAACGTCCAAGGGGGCCAGCTCAGAAAGATCACGTGGTATAAGACAAGCCAAAACAACTGTTTCCTGGCTCCGGAAAACCAGACTGTAAGGTCCCAGTTGGGTCCAGGATCTGTCCCCTCCAGTACTAATTCCCTTGCGGAGGCACTGGGGTTAGTGGTGCCACAAGTGCGCCTTTTCGGCTTAAGGAGACGACACGACAGCCCCAAAATCGCACAGATAGGGTTGAGGGTCAAGTTTGAGGCGGATCTGCTGGAGGCAGGCGGCCGGGATGCTCCAAGTGGCTCAGCCTCTCTGCACTGCCCAAAACCCGGGGTCCTGAGCCGCAGGATCGCTCGCCTGCACCGATACCCTCGCCCCCAAAGGCAGGTAAAAGCTTTTGGCCACGCCCCTCGGCTTCTCTAGGCCTCACGATTGGCTTCTCGGGCCGGAGGCGGGGCCAGAGAGGCGAACCAACGTGATGGCGTCAGACGCCGCGAGCCGCTTCCTGTTGTCAGTGCCTCTGGAGCCGCAGCTTCTTCTGCAAGCTGCGGGGTCGTCTTCCTGGGATCGCCGCCAGCTGCTCCTGTTCCCTATGGTGAGTCTGGGTCTGGGCTTGAAGGGAAGCGAACCGGCGGTGGGCCTGCAGCCTCGCGGCCGCTCGCGACCTCTAGGTGCCTTGATCCTTGGGGTGGGAACCTCGGCCCTTCACTGCCCGGGCCTGCTCCCACCGCAGCCAGCAGCCACCCGGTCCCTCCCCTCGGTCTCCACCGCAGCCGACCTCAGCCCCGAGCCGGGTGGGTCCCCTTACTACCGGTCTTGAGTAAGTGTCGCCTCCCTAGTGACCCCTCTTTAGCCCAGTTGCAATCCAGTCCCAGCCACATCCCTTCGTCACCTCTTAGTTCAGCATCACTCTAATCGCTCAGCTCGTCTGTACCTTCCCTCGCCCCTCCATTCTGGCTCAGATTTCTTATCGCAGCCTCTCAAGGTCTACTCCCTCATCCCAAACACCCTACGTCTGTCCCTCCAGTTGACACACTACTAAAGTGGTCCTCCTGTTGAACTGTCATCTCAGCTTTATCACAAGTCTCGTGTGCTTCTTGTCCTTACCGACTCTCACCCTAACTTCCTAGCTGACCATAGAGGTAATTTCTCTCTGGCCTTATCCCGAGGACACCGTTCTGCCTAAATCTTTTCTAACTGTCCCAACTCTGCTGCCTCGGTTCCTGCCACCTTTCTCCAGTCCTTTTGTTATTTTAGTCTTAATATATGCTTATTAATGCTTTGAGAATTTCATACATGCATGTAATGTACTTGGATCATAGTAACCCCCCCAACCCCCCCCCACACTCATTTCTGTTAGTTTTATTGTTTTTTGAAACAGTGCCTCTCTATTTAGCCTTAGCTGTCCTGGCCTCAAGCTCACAGAAATCCACCTGCCTCTGCCTTCCAAGTATTAGGATTAGAGGTGTGGGCTACTACACACCTAGACGAAGTTTGGTTTTGTTCCTTTGGTTTTGCACAGTAGGGGATATGGGTGTTTGGTGTTTTGTCTTTGTCCTTGTTTTGAGATAAGGTCCTTCTAACTAGCCAGAGCTAGCCTTGAACTTCTGGCCCTCCCTGCCTCCACCTCCCAAGTGCTGGGATGGTAGGCGTGAGCCACCATGTCTGGCTTCCGGGAGTTAGTTACTATTAACTAAATTTAACCAACCTTTGCCGACTCCTTTCCTGATCCAGTGCTCTGCTCTCTCTCGGGGAGCTTAGGGCACAGCTCCCTACCTGCCATGCCTGCTGTTCTTCGTCTCCACATCTTTTCCTTGCCCAGAGACCAGCGAAGTAAACAGCTGAGTTGGTGTCTGTAGGCACTCAGTTGGTAAATGAGTATAGAGCTTACTCCCTCCATCCCCCGACCACCACAGGGTTTCTCTGTAGCTTTGGATCCTGTCCTGGAACAGGCTGACCTTGAACTCACGGAGATTCCCCTGCCTCTGCCTCCTGGAGTGCTGGGATTAAAGGCGTGTGCCGCCACTGCCCAGCATTCCCTCCATTCTTGAGTGAGAGGTTTTTCCTGGTGTCTGCTCTCCTCAACAGGTCTCCACAAATGGCTCTTCTGGCGTTCAAATTAAATCATTTGTGCCTACTATTGTAATGGTAGGTGCCCTTCAAATACCTGGAAGGTGAGAGATGGCCACTCACCCAGCTCATTCACCTGGGGCAGTGGAAACCAGCCCTGATTTTTGGCTGGTGTTCAGTGGAGAGCCTCAGGGAGCACTGTGGAGTTGGCTGTGATCACAGAGCCCTGCCCATGTGTCCTAGCACCTGTGAGGACGAAGTCTCCCAGTGTTCCCTTCTGCATAGCAGACTGCAGACCTTTCCTATTATTGAGCCCAGGGACATGGTGGCCTTCAGCAGCGGCTTGTAAGCCGTGAGACGCACAGACGAGTGGGTCCTGGGTAGGCTGAAGGACTAAGTGGGTCACACGGGCTGTACAATTGCTTCCGTTTTTGTAGGTCCTGGATCATTTAGTCTTCGGGGCTTGTAGGATGAGGGTGAGTTACCTGTCAGTAGTTGAGACAGATGGGTGTCTTTTTGTAGGTCTTGGATCATTTAGTCTTCCGGGCTTGTAACTTGAGGGTGAGTTACCTGTCAGTAGTTGAGACAGATGGGTGTCTTTAAGGTCTTGTGCTCAGCATTTATAGGCCCCCTGGGCTTGCTTCAGGAGGGTCAGCTATCTATGATCACAGACCCTCCCCCTCCCCAGCCCCCATCCTCTGTACTGGAGATTGAATCCAGGATCTTGTACACACCCTTCCAGCCTTATTAGCAATTGTAAGGGCCCTAAGAGACTATCATTGCCACAGTGAGTGGTCTCTTTCTTTGAAGACTGAATGCAATTCTGTCTTTAATATCCTCTCCTGGTGGTGCAACTTTCAGAATGACTTTTGGCTTATTGACCACATAGCCTCCCTACGTCTAAGTGGTGTGTCTCAACTTCCCACAGCCTGTCAAAGAGATGTACCTGTTCTTTATGCCTCACTTTTGTTGATTAAGTCATTCAAGAGTTGAATTTGTCCGGGCAGTGGTGGCACACGCCTTTAATCCCAGCACTCAGGAGGTGGAGGCAGGAGGATCTTTGTGAGTTCGAGACCAGCCTGGTCTACAGAGCTGGTCTCAAACTCACCAAAAAAAAAAAACAAAAAAAAAACAAGAGTTGGATTTGTTGATGTTTGTTCTTTTCCTTTTTGATTCTTTTGAGTACCAGTGTGTGCATAGTCCTACATACTAGATGATGGGGCTGGAGAGATGGCTCAGTGGTTAAGAGCACTGACTGCTCTTCTAGAGGGCCTGGGTTCAATTCCCAGCACCCATATGGCAGCTTACAGCTGTCTTTAACTCCAGGATCCAGCATCCTCACACAGATATACATACAGAGTAAAACACCAATAAAATAATTTTTTTTAAAGAGGAAGGAAAACACAGTGATGAATGAGTTCTTGTTTTCTTTCTTTTTTTTCGAGACAGGGTTTCTCTGTGGCTTTGGAGCCTGTCCTGGAACTAGCTCTTGTAGACCAGGCTGGTCTCGAACTCACAGAGATCCACCTGCCTCTGCCTCCCAAGTGCTGGGATTAAAGGCATGCGCTACCACTGCCTGGCGAGTTCTTGTTTTCATTCATTCGGAGTATATGCATTGTTAGGATCCTATAGCAAAGCTAGGTACAGTGACTCCCACCTGTAACCCTAGAACTCAGGAGACTTAGAGAGTTCAAAAGCTTTCCCAATGAGTTTAAGACCTTCCTACGCTACATTTGAGTACACAGTTGGCTTATGCTACATAGCAAGACCTTGTCTCAAAAATAAAGAACTGGGGGTATAGCTCAGTGATAAAGCACTTGCTGAAGTACAGAGCCCTGAAACATATAAAAGCCAGGAATAGTTGGCCAGGCCTTATAATCTCTGCATTGAGGGAAGAGAAAGCAGGAAGATGGCTTTAAGTTGAGGCCAGCCTGAACTACACAGTGAGGTCCTGTCTTGGAAAAAAAAAAAAAAGAGGGTAGAAGGAGGAATCCTGTACTGTATGGAACAAGAATATGGGCGAGATGGGTGGCCCTGGGTTAAAGGCAAGCTGGAAGGAAAATGTGCCCAGCAGGGACAGGTGACTGAGACCTCTCACTCTCCAGCAGCATTTAATTTGAAGTTGTGGCTTCAAAGGCTTGTTCTCTCTGCCCCGTCCTAGCCCTTCAGGACACTTGTCTAGAGATCAGCTTTCTTCCGAGGAAGGGCATGCTGTGTACACACTCAGCGCTCACATGCCTGCGAGGTCAGCTGCCTTCTGAATCAGAAGATAACTTTGTCATGCCCTTCCAGCTGAGATACTGTGACTCACCCGCCAGTCTCGCAGCTGGATGGCACAGGCGCAGGGCTGGTCAGAATAGCAGGTGTGTGATTCAGGCAGTAGGACAGGGCTGTTGAGTGACTGAGGTGTCTCCCTGAGACAGCTTGCCTGTCACTGATGGTTATAGAGATGAAACGATACTGAGAGCTGTGGAGCCGTGTTATCCACTCTCTAAGTCTCACCTAAGCCATTTCTTTCCTTTCTTCCTCAAAGTGTAGATGAAGATGACTGTACTAGCTAGAGCTGGGACAAACAGTTCCCATGTTGGACATTTAAGACAGGGCAGTTCTGAAACTTGGGTGTCGTGGAGAAGACCTAGGCTTGGCTGGTTGGGGCTGTAAATCTGTCTGGTAAGATTGTGTCTTACTGCCATGTGTTGGTGGTGCACGCCTTTAATCCCAGCACTGGAGAGGCAGAGGTAGGCGGATCTCTGTGAGTTCGAGGCCAGCCTCGTCTACAAGAGCTCGTTCCAGGACAGCCAGAGCTACACAGAGAAACCCAGTCTCATAAAACAAAACAAACAAAAAAAAAGCGATGGTGTCTTACTGCCTTTAGTTCTTATTTGATAGAATGGAGCTTCTGAGTTCTTTTTTTTTTTTTTTTTAGATTTATTTATTATGTATACAGTGTTCTGTCTGCATGTATGCCACCAGACCAGAAGAGGGCACCAGATCTCATTATAAATGGTTGTGAGCCACCATGTGGTTGCTAGGAATTGAACTCATGACCTTGGGAAGAGCAGGCAGTGCTCTTAACCTCTGAGCCATCTCTCTAGCCCCTAGCTTCTGAGTTCTTTTGGCCCGAGACAGCTTGAACTGTAAAAATGACTAAGGAGACCTGCGATTTCTGTTCCATACCTGTTTCTACTGAGCCTGTGTGCTCCACTAAAGTGGAGATGACCATTTTTCACAGCACTGTTCTAAGCATTTAAACAAAGTTGGAGAATGAGGTCAGAGAAGTTTTGTTCATACTGGAAAACCATGGGAGGTTGACTCAATGCCTGGGGTAGAGGCAGAGTTAGTGCAATTTGGGGCCGCCTTTCCCCTATTAGCCTCTCCCCACTAATGTTGGAGACCCTCAGTATTGTTGCCCAAGTTTTCTCTTCACTCCTCTGCCTGGGTGTCCTCCTGAAAGCCATTCTTGTTCTTGGTGTCAGTGAAGAATAGCTGAGGAGAGGACGTGACACCGGTCCTACGCGCTGGCAGATTTGAGGTTCGAGCCCACCTGGTGGACAGTGGATCACTAACCGAGCAGTCAAAACAGCTTCCATGAGTGAATGCATTCTAGTCTCCATGAAGCACTGTGGTTTAGACACGAGTAACTGGTATTTTAGCTTCTTTCAAAGAAGGGTAAAGGTGTTGGGCATGGTGGTGCATGTCTTTAATTCCAGCGTCGGGGAGGCCAGAGGCATTTGAAGCCACTATGGTCTGCAGGACATCCAGAACTAAATGACTTAAAAAAAAAAAAAGAAAGGGTGTGGTTAAGGTGTACTGAATGGCAGTCTAAACCTATTTTCTGAATTGTGAATGGTTGCTTTGGGCTCCTGAGCTAGTGTCAATCATTTTGTGGCTTTCCAGGCAGTTTCGGGCAATAGTCAGTTACTCCTCTCCGCTTGGGACCGGTGTACTCTGGCTTTCTTAACTTCAGTTTATTTTGGTTTGATTTAGTTTGCATTTTGTTTTGTTTTGTTATGTGTATGTGCCTGTGCCAGAGTGTAGGTATGTGTGCCATATACAGTGACAGAAGAGGGCATGGAGTCCCCCAAAACTGGAGTTGCAGGCTGCTGTAAGCCACCATGTGCATGCTGGGAACCAAATTCCAGACTTCTGCTGGAGCAGGAAGTGCCCTTAATTGCTGAGCCATCGCTCTAGCCCCTAGTTAGGTTTTTTGAGATGGAAGTCTCTGTAGCCAGGCTGACCTGGAACTCCCGATATGGCTGAGAGGGGACCTGAACTCAGCAATCCTCTTGCCTCTGCCTCTTCTCCTGTGTGCTGAGTTTACAAAAATAAGCCCACAATACTGGGAATTATGTTTTGTTTTAGCATGGTTTTGGTTTTCTGAGGCAGGTTGTCATGATGATACTGAACTCCTAATTCTTCTACCTCTATTTCCAAATGCTGAGCTCACATGGCCTAGGGTGACTTTGTTTGTTTGTTTTTAAAAGCTATTACTGGGCCATAGCCCTTATTAATAACATAAGTACACTATTACTATCAGCTAATCAATTCCCGGAGCTTTAATTGACATACTATTATTTACATTGCTGAGGTCTAAACCCTAGGGTCCTATTCACCCTGGCTGACAGAAGAGCAACTGGAGTTTGAGGGCTAGGTCTAGAACAGACAGACTGAGACTAAGAGAGGCTTGGGCCCTGGAAGTATGGAGCCTTGGAACTTCAGCAAATGGATCTTGTCTTCTGGGCTACACAGGGTAACACAGAAGGAACCCAACCTCCAGGACAGGTGTGTTGTGAGAGTGACTGCTTGTCCACAGCAAATACCTTTTTTACTATCCGGGAAACCAGAGTTTGGAACTGGTCTCCAGAAGGCTTGAGAGTCCCTGAGGAGGAGAAACAGAATGTGGAAGAATGAAGCCAGAGTCAGAGCCTTTGTAGTCAGCCAAGAGCTCTCCTGGCAGCCTGTCTCCACCCGTCTCCCTGGACAAGGCTTGTCTTAAGAGGTCCACCCTCCTGTGCGGTTGGTACTGCCATCTAGGGAAGGTAGAGATTGGCGCTGTCTCTTCCTTGAGGACCACCCTGTTTCTCCTGGGCCTACAACTCTACTCTGTTCTGAAGTCCTTCCTGCCAGACTGGCCCTAATGTTCCTTGGGGCTGCAGCTGAAGTACACTCTCCCCAGTCCCACTCGAGGTCTAGCTCTGGAGACAGCATTTACTTAGGAGTCCAGGGTTTCCTCGGAGCTGGGGTTGGCATTGCTCTGAGTGGTATTTGTGTAATTGTGTTCTAGACCTGCTTCAACTTTCCTGTCCTCCTTCCTCTATCAGGTAGAAATTACGAAATGGCATGAAATGGCATCCGTTGGGGGATCGATCACAGGAGACATGTAAACAAGGCTTTGGTTGTAACATCCCTTGCTGGTGTTAACGTCTTTGTGTTATAATTAAGTGAGACAGCATAAACATTTGCTCTGTAGTGTTCCCTAGAGACTTGTTTGCGTATGAATGTGCCTACCCAGCCTGACTGCTCAGGCTTGGGCCAGGGGAAGAAGGCACCTGGCCCTTGGAAACTTCCGCTGCAGATACATATGCACATTGTAGGCAGTGGCAGTCTCTGCTTATGGTCATCAGAATGACAGAAACCATTTCTACGCAAACACACCAGGTTCAGACCTTGCACCTGAGAGATAAAATTCTATGCTTCCTTAGTCCTGCCTAGTTAGTAGTAAATTGTGATGTCAGAACCCATGCTGGTCATTTATTTACACATTTATCTGTGACACCCAGGCTAAAGATTTGCAGCCCAGTGCAGAAGCAGAAGTGTGGAGACACTGCTGTCTGCCAAAGCTGCTTCAGGTGTGCTTAAAACCCTGGAGTGGGTCAGGAGTGGAGTACAAGACCAGCCTTGAATGTGAATTGTGAGGCCTAGCATGTGATCCCCACCAGTTCTTAGCCTCTTCAGTGAAAGCCCCCCCTCCTTCATGCCCTGGCGGGCCTTCTATAGTTTTCACGTTCACAGCCCCTGCTGTCTGAGAATTTTCACATGACCCAATAGGTAGGTGTATAAAGTAGACAAATCAAACATTAATAATAATAAACCATAAATAAATGTAAAAAATGTCTTGGTATATATGCAATTTGTACTGTTTATTGATGATTAAAACAAATTTGCATACTGATAAGATGGCTGTGTTTGTTTCTCCATCACATTCAGGCTATACTAATTTTATACTTATGTGCTGAAGAAATATTCAAAGCCTTTGTTTTTATAATTAAACCATTATGTTTCTATAAAAGCAGAAAGTCTTGTACAATACCCACTGCAAGTTGTCTCAAATCTGAGCTGAGAGCTGGGTGCGGTGGTGCACACCTTTAATCCCAGGGCCCGGAAGGCAGAGGCAGGATCTCTGTAAATTTGAGGCCATAGAGTTCCAAGACAGCTAGAGCTACATAGAGAGACCCTGTCTAAAGGGAGAGAAGAGATTGGCTCAACCTGAACTGAGTTGGCCAGGCAGTGCTCATTGATGATTGATGTATGGCGAATTCCTGTGTAGTTCAGAACACGTGTTCCATGTTCAGAGCAACAGATGAAGTCATGTGATGTAACTCACATGATCTCTGCCAGAAATACTTCAGATTCGTGAGACACTGATTTTGAATTAATTTTTAGTTGTGCATTCAGAAACCTTTTTCTGTTGCTAAGTTTTTGCAACCCCTACATTCAGTGTGCCGCTTGACAGGGGCTTCAGCCCACTGTTGAAGCTTTGCAAACTCCTATTTCACAGGCCCTGACTTTGTACACAGATTTTGGTGTGAAGAGCTCTTGCCTGCCGTTTGTGGTGCAAAAGTCTCACCCCTCCCAAGGGCTGAACCTCTGCCTGTTTCCTTCCTTAAAACCCAGTCTCAGTTTTTCCTCTGCGTCATTGCAGTTTAGTGACCTGGTCTGACTGCCTGCTGCCTGTTGGGAGGGGCTGTGGTTGTGGGGGTAAGTTGGGAGCATGTTCATCTAGCCTTCTTCTGTCCCTGCAGGTGTCATGTGAGCCTCCTTGCTAGCTGCTGCCTGAGTGGAAATGCTCTCAGTGGAGAGTGGGCTGGACCCTCGGGCTGCCATCCAGGTATGTGGGCAAGCTAGGGCCAAGGTGGGAAGGGCTGTCCAGGGCCACCATTTCATCAGCTTTTACCTTTAAAAGATTCCAAAGCTACAGAGAAACCCTGTCTCAAAAAACTATAATAATAATAATAATAATAATTTCTTTAGGGTCTCATGTAGTAGCCTAGAATGGCCTTGAACTCGCTTCATAGCAAAGGATAAACTGGTTTTCCTGCCACAACCTCCAAGGTGCTGGAATTTTTGTCATGTATCACCATCCCCAGCTTCCATTTCTTGTTTTTTTTTTTTTTTGGTTTTTTTTGTTTGTTTGTTTGTTTTTTGGTTTTTCAAGACAGGGTTTCTCTGTGGCTTTGGAGCCTGTCCTGGAACTAGCTCTTGTAGATCAGGCTGGCCTCGAACTCACAGAGATCCGCCTGCCTCTGCCTCCCAAGTGCTGGGATTAAAGGCGTGCACCACCACCACCCAGCCCATCTACTTTTCTTATTTTGAAATAACTGAGCCTGTCCAGAGAGAAGCTTCAGGTGGAGAAAAAATTTACAACAAAATCAGACTTCCAGGAGATCTTAACCTTTCTAGATTAGAGTGTGCGTGTCTGTCTGTCTGTGTGTGTGTGTCTATGTGCCTGTTCATGTGACCTGTGGCATATATGTGGTAGTCAGAGGGAAACCTAGTAGAGTCTGTTTTCTCTTTCTGTTGTGTGGGTTCTAGGGACTGAACCAGGTCAGACTTGGCAACAAGTACCTTCACCCACTGAGCTTTCTTGCCAGTCCCCTCACGCCCTCTTACTGAGGCAGGGTCTCTCCCTGAACCCGGAGCTTGCTGATTCCGTTGGACTGACTGAGCAGTCCTTGGGATGCTCCTATCTCTTTCTCCCCAGGGTTGAGACTGCAGGTGTCACCGTGCCCAGTTGTTGACGTGGGTGCTAGGATCGCAGCTCGGCTTCATGCTTGTGCAGTGTGCACTTTGTGCTGCCCGCAGCAGCTGCTCTCGCTAGCTGTTTCAGTAATGGGGGTAATTGAAGACTTAGATCTCTTCGAACGTGTACTATTTTCTAGGAGTTTTTCAAGCAAAGATGTTTGTGACCAATTTACTAGAACCCCCTCCAAAAACCTCTTTTTCCTGTACCTGGCCCTGGATTTGCTTAGGCACGCTGGACTGGCTGTCTTGTGTCCTTGGAAAGGAAGGAGGTCAGATAGCTTTGGGGCTCAGTGGAACCCTGTAGTGCCCCCCACCCCAGATCCTTTCTTCCCAGTACTACTCCGAGTTACCAGAACCTTCTGCCAACCAGGAGCTACAGTCCGCAGGGAGCTGCCTCTCCTCTCCCGGCCACTCGAGGGTCAGCTCTTCCCATCTCCCTGTAGGCCTTTGCGGTTATCCCTGTCCTACCCTGAGCCCTCTGGAGCTGGAACAGAGCCCTGGCCTCCTAGCAGGGGCTGCACAGACCTACCCCTGGAGGTGTATGTCTGGTTATCCCTGTTTTCCCTGATAGAGCACCTGGTTGGCACTCAGTTAGGAATAGTTTGTGCTTTTTATTTAATCTAATAATATATTTGAAATAGCATTTAAAATTCAACTCCAAGATTAAAATCTTTGCTTTAAAGGACACTATTCATAAAGTGTTGAGGGAGAGATAAAAAGATATAGTCCACAGAAAAAGAAAAGGTGTTATCTCTGATAAAGGTCTAGTATCTAGAATATAGAGAAAACTACTTCAGCTCAGCAGTTAAAAGATAATCTTGGGACTGGGAAATGGCTGTTCAGTTGTGTATGCTGGCATGAAGCCCTAAATTTGGAATTCTAGACCCACATGAAAGCCAGTCCTGGCAGCCTATGTCTATAATCCCGGTTGCCGGGAGGGTAAGGGGCTGACAGATCCCCAGAGTTCATTGGCCAGGTAACCTATGAATTGGTGAGCTTAGGTTCAGTAAGAGACCTAGTCTATAAAAATAATGTGTAGAATGACTAAGACACTCAACATTGACTTCTTGCCTCCACATACATTGTGCACTCAACTACACACATTGACATATATATGCACACACACCATACATAAAAACAAGTTATACAGTGGATGAAGGATTTCTCCAAAGAAGATATACAAATGACCAGTAAGTACACAAAATAATGCTTATTACTGTTATGTAACATCGGGGGGCCGGCTAGTTGGGGTTTCTGTCCCGCCCGGTCCCCCAGCCGTTTAGTCCCAGAGAAAAACACACAGAGGTCTCCAGAAGATTATAAACTGATTGGCCCATTAGCTCAGGCTTCTTATTAGCTCTTGTAGCTTATATTAACCCATTATTCTTATCTATGTTAGCCACATGGTTCAGTACCTTTTTCAGCAGGGCAGGTCCCACCTTTACTTCCTGTCTGGTTTCCCCACCTATACTTTCTGCCTGGCTAATGGCCAATCAGCATTTATTTAAAACATGATTGACAGAATACTGACAATTCTCCCTCATCACTGTTAGACCTAGGGAAATGTAAAGGCAAAGCTATGGTAAGGTGCTACTTCACACCATTAGGTTAGCTATCATCAGAATAATGACAATAGCAAGTGTTAACAAAGCACAAAAAAGTTGGCTCTCCTCTAGTCTCTGGGAATTTAAATTCATGGTTACTTTGGTAAACAGCTCAGTGTTTCATAGAAAACTTAAATGGAGCTTTTGGGTTGTTTTTTGTTCCTTTGTAGTGTTAGGGATGAAATACAGGATCCCACAGATGTAGGCAGTGCTCTACCCGAGCTACATCCCCAACCTGCATAGGGAGCATAGGTTTTATGTGATGTAACAGTTCTGGGATTTTCAGACAGGTTTTACTATGTAGTTTAGGCTACCCTCCAAACTTACAGGAAAGGGCCTCAGCCTGTAAGTGTCAGGATTGCAAGCCTGTGCCATTGGGCAAGCTCTATGGCTTATCAGTTCTAGACCTGGAAGTTTGGCCGCACAAAAATGTGGATACAAACACTCATTAGCTCTGTAGTCAAAAAGTGGGAACAAGCCAGGTATTCCTCTTCTTATAAATGGCCAAGTAAAGCATGGTATATCCATGCAGTTGGATATACTTGATGATAAAAAGAAATTAAATACCCGTATGTGCTATAGTATAGATAAGCCTTGAAAACATGCCAAGTCAAAGAAGCCAGACTCAAAGTCATATGTTGTATGTTTCCATTTCTTTGAAATGTCCAGAATAGATAAATCTCTAGAGACAGAAAATAGATTATCCTACAGCTACTCTACTCCATCCCCAGCCACTGATACATACTTTGCTTCAGTAGTGTTGAAATGCTCTAAAATTAGCTAATGGTAAAGGTTGCACAATTCTCTGAGTATACTAAAAACCACTGACTTTATTTCCTTTTCCAAAACTTTCTACATTTTATTGACATTAAATCTTCAGATCAAAGAAATTCAATGAACTCTAGACAGAATAAATACAATAAAACCATTTGGGTTTGTTTGTTTAGGAATTCATATATGATTAAAAGTGATAATAAAAAATAATGTTGAGGAGATTGTAGTTGGTTGTTTTCTTTACTCTTTTTACTCTTTGGGGTTCTTACTCTTTTTGGAGGCCCACCACCCAGCTCCCAAGTAAATCACACAAAGACTTAAACTTTCTTATGAATGCCAAGCCTTAACTTGGCTTATTTCTAGCCAGCTTTTCTTATTATCCTGTCTACCTTTTGCCCCTGGACTTTTTCCTTTTCTTACTTCTGAATATCTTACTTTCACTCTTACTCTGTGGCTGACTGGGTGGCTGGTGTTCTCTCTGATTTGGAATGTTCCTCTATATGCTGTGAATGTGTTTTATTACCATTGGTTAATGAAGAAGCTGATTTAGACAATAGCCAGGCAGAATAGAGCCAGGCGAATAATGGGAGAAGAAGGGTGGAATCAGAGATGCCCATAACTGCTGGAGAAGCAAATGTGAAATAACACCATGGCCATGTGGCAATGCATAGTTTAAAAGAAATGGGTTAATTTTTTTTTAAAGATTTATTTATTTATTATGTATACTGCATTCTGCACGCCTGTATGCCAGAAGAGGGCACCAGATCTCATTGTAGGTACCTGGGAGGCACCATGTGGTTGCTGGGAATTGAACTCATGACTTCTGGAAGAATAGCTAGTGCTCTTAACCTCTGAGCCATCTCTCCAGCCCAAGAAATGGGTTAATTTAAGATGTAAAAACTAGTTAGTATTAAGCCTGGGCCATTGACCAAACAGCTTGTAGTCAATATTAAGCCTCAGCGTGGATATTCAGGAACTGAAGAACAGGAGAGAAATCTCCAATTACACCTCTCTCCTCCTTTTCTTGCTCTTTCTCCTCTTTTCCAGATCTCCTTCTATTTATATCCTCTGCCTGCCAGCCCTGCCTATCCTTTGTCCTGCCTCACTATTGGCCGTTCAGCTCTTTATTAGACCATCAAGTGTTTTTGACAGGCAAAGAATCACAGCCTCACAAAGTTAAACAAATTCATCATAAACAAAAGCAACACATCTTTCCATCATTAAACAAATGTTCCACAGCATAAACAAAAATAACATACCTTAAAACAACATTCTTAAACATAGTAAAACTGTATACAACAAAAATAATTATCAAGTAAGAATTAATTTACAATATTCAGTCCATTCGCCTTTAGCAAATTCAGAGAAAATATGTTACCTATCTTATCTTAGTGAATCCAAAATTTTATTCCTAACATAATTTCTTTCATAATTAAAGAAAACTGCAACTATAACTAGTCTTCAACTCCATTCAAGACCCCAGAAGGAATTAATATTACCTAAGTAAACAGGAAGTTCATTGCAAGCAACTTCCAAGACTTTAGAAATGACAGAGACATATGGCTGCCTGGACAGTCGCCCAGAGTTCCTATGCAACATTGGGGCATTCATCTTCAGCCTACAGGCCTAGAGAGTATTTGCTTTGCTTTTCAGCAAAGCAAGAAATTTGAAGGACTGTCCTACCTTGTATTGGCAAAGTTCATCAATTGCTTTCTTCTATGTCTGGCAGAATATCTGGCAGACTCTTCTGTGAATCAGGATTTTTGAGGGACCGTCCTGCCTTGTTTAACCAAAATTCAATAGTCTTTTTCCTGTGTGTCCTGCATGTCCAGTCTACATGCACATTTTCAGCAGTCAAAGGCAAAAGCAGTTTCTTTGCCCAGTGACTAACCTTGTCACAATGAAAGCATACTCCATAAGGAGTTTCTTCAATGCCCATCATCCCTGAAGTAAATTGGTACTGCCAGGAGCAGATGTGTCTCATTGTCATGAGAAACCTTAGGTTAACTAACAAATTTAAATCCCACATCTTTAGGTCATTGAAGTGTTTGAAAACCATTTATCTATCTAAAGTGTATCTTTGTATGATCTAGAAAACATGCCTAACATATCTACAAATTTTACTGTTATAAGTTACTACTAACCTATGTTTTTTGATTATGATTATCCTAAATAGTTTATAATAATAGCTTTCAAAAACTAGAATTTTACCTTACATTTTTAAATGACCTGCATAGGCACAATACCTTAAACAAGAGTAGAAATGTATACAATATGTTGTAACAAAAATAACCTTAAATTTGTATCAATATACAAAAATCCTTTATACAAGAATAGAAACATATATACAATGTAATAAAATTTACTTTGAATTTGTATCAGTATGCAGTACTGATACAGAGTTCATAGCAATGCAAAATATGAGATTAATGGTTGTTTTTATTCTGTATTCCTATATTCCCCTAAATATAGCAAACATCCATGACCCACTAAATAACCAAAAGCCTCCAACAACCCAACTCTTGGGAATGTGGATGTTGTTTTCTCTAGACTGCTTCCTGCTAAATGTGGATGAAGGCATTTTTAGGGTCCCTGAGAAAATTTGAGATAATGACCGAGCCCTGGGAAGACCAGCAGTAACCTTTCTTGATAGGTATCACCTGTCAAGTTTCAAGCAGTCTCCCTTGATCAGATCAGATCCATATCAACCTGCAGTGAATCCGCAGCCTCTTATTTCCTGTAAGAACAAAAGCAAAACTGCTTCTCCAAAGCCTTTCTGATTTTCATTTGACAGATATTTTTTGACTTTTTAAAGTTAAGGCATTCCTAAAGTATATAGACTGGTGTGTTTCCTCAGTCCCTCTTTCAGTTCCAGGCTCTTATCAGCCATCCTTTGCTTTCCAGCAATCAAAAAATTCAAAATCAATACAATAGCATACAGGATCCAGACTTTATTTAAAACTCTATTTCTTTTTATGACTGCCTATACCCATTTTCTTTCTTTCATAAGCCTATACACACTGTAAAACACACTGGAACCTGTTCTTTTGCTGTGTATCTTTTAGCCATTTTTGACCACTCAAGCAAGCTTTAGACTGTTAAGCTACAACTGGATCCTCCGAATGTTCTGTACCCTGGCTCTACCCACTCTCCGGTTGGGTTGTGAAAGCCAAGCCCAAAGCTTGCTGCCTCGTCAGAGGTGTGTGAGCTGAAGTACATTCAACCACCCAGAGCTCTAGAATGCCATGCTCGCCTCTGGTGTGTTTTACTTAGTTTTTGTTGTGCTCTGCTGTACAGCAGGGCTTCTTAAGGATAGCTTTCTCAGGCTCTGCATGGAAATTTGAGTCTCGTGTTGGTACGCCAAATTGTCATTGTTTGTTTATACTTTTAGTCCTTACTCTTTACTCTTTTGGGGGCCCACCACCCAGTTCCCAAATGAATCACTCACGCAGAGGGGCAGAGGCTTATTGTTACTTATAAATGCGTGGCCTTGGCTTGGCTTGTTTATAGCCAGCTTTTCTTAAATTTTCCCATCTACCTTTTGCCTCTGGGCTTTTTCTTTTTTTACTGCATATCTCATTTTCAGTCTTACTCCATGGCTGACTGTGTGGTTGGCCCCTAGCATCCGCTCTCCTTTCCTTGCTCCTTCTCTCTCTCCCAGACTTGTACTCCTCTGCCTGCCAGCCCCGCCTATCCTTTCTCCTGCCTCACTATTGGTCATTCCACTCTTTATTAGACCAATCAGGTATTTTAGACAGGCAAAGAATCACAGCTTCACAGAGTTAAACAAATGCAGCATAAAAGCAACAACACATCTTTACATCCTTAAACAAATGTTCCACGGCATAAACAAAAATAACACACCTTAATGTAATATTCTACAATAGGAGATGGTTCAGTTAAGGACACTTGCTGATCTCTCTCTCTCCCTCTCCCTGGCTGTCCTGGAACTCACTCTGCAGACCAGGCTGGCCTCAAACTCAGAGGTCCTCCTGCCTCTGCCTCCTGAGTGCTGGGATTCAAGTCATGTGCCACCATGCCCAGCTTCACTTTCTGCTTTTGTGTGTACAGTCTACTGAGCTCATTTAGTATTGCTCTTTTACATATGGGACTGGATAGCCTATTAGTGCTCATCTCCATGGAAGACTGATTCTCCTCTAAACAGCCATTGTAAATAAATCTTTTTGTTTGATTTGAGGCAGGGTCTCACTATGTAGCCCTAGCTGGCATGGGACTCCCTATGTAGACCGGACTAGCCTCAAGCTTACAGAGATCTGTCTGCTTCTGCCTCCCGAGTGTTGAGATTAAAGGCGTGCGACACCATGCTCAGTGTGAATAAATTTTTAAAAATTAGTGAAAGTAAAAGTTACCAAAATTCAGGAATATGGTTACTTCTGGGGATGACCAAAAGCAACAACAGCTCAAAACAAAACAAAACAAAAAACAGAAGTTTGTAGTTTAAATGGGAGAATTTAATGTGAATTATAACTTGTTAATTAATTTTTTTTTTTTACTATCCACTTGCAGGGCATTAATTTTTTTAAAATTCAGCTTTCCAAAGAACACTCTTCAGACCAAGTCAAAATAAAAGTGAACTGTTTATCTATAACATAATACTTGCTACAAACCAGTTTTTCTGCAATTCTGACTAGTTCTTTGCCAAACACTAATATGACTTTAATAGACTCATAATTATGATTATATACATTTTGTGCTAAATTTCCACAATCCTTGATGTACATTTTGTAATGTATGCCTTCTATACATGTACCAGGCACAGTGGCAACTGTTGAGGACACAAGGAGAAATGAAAACCCAATGTCTACCCTCAAGCAATGGCCCTACTGGGCTTGATAGTTCAGATAGTCTCTGAATGTGAGGCTAGCCTGGTTTACAAAGTGAGTTCCAAGACAGCCAGATCTACAGAAATCCTTTATCAAAAAAAAAACGTAATAATAGTAATAATAATAATAATTAAAACTCTCTGAATTTGGAGTTAACCTGGCCTACAGAATGAGTTCCAGAAGAGTCAGGTCTATGGAAACCCTTTCTTTAAAAAAAAAAAAAAAAAAAGTAATAAATAAATAAATAAATAAATGAAAGAAGAAGCAATGTTCCAGTGTTATAGATCATGTAATATCGTTTCCATTTAACTTCAGGAACTGAGGCTCAGAGAGGTTAAGCGAGGTGTCTGCAATCAGAGCTGGTACTGACTTAAGCCTTTGGTTGTAGGACTGGGCTCTTAGCTAATGTAATTAGGCTCCCATGGTCTTTTCCCCCACTGTGTTGGGGATCTAACCCAGGGCTTGTGTCTGCTAAGCATACTCTCTGGCATTGAGCCACACCCCTAGTCCTTTCTTGGTTTTTACTCTAAAGAAATATTCTCTGCCTCTTTAGCTTGTCTCTGCAGAATGCCCCCGAGCTAACATAGCTATGACTACATGGATTTGGTATTTAAATACAAGGCTAAAGTTCCGTTTAAAAAAAAAAAAGAGAGAGAGAGAAAAGATTGGGACTAGAGAGATGCTTCAGTGATTAAAAGCTCTTGTTTTTGCAGAGGTTCTGGGTTCTAGTCCTAGCATCTACATGATGGATAGTTTACAAGCATCTATAACTCCAGTTCCAGGGGATTTGATACCCTCTTCTAACCTCAGACACCAAGCACACATGTGGTACACATATATTATAGGCCAAACATAAATAAAATAAAATTAATAATTCTAATTTTTTTCTCATTATGATGTTGAATTTATTAATTTGAACAGTCTTTAGTTGGTATGTTTTGAAGATAGGTTACAAGCTGAATCCAAATGAGAATCTTTGATTTCCTGAGAATCAAGACTTTTTTCTAGTGAGTTTAAATTCTTTCTTTTTTAAATTTTTTTATTTATACGTTTTATTCGAAGATGTGTGGATTGATATCCGGGTCTTCTATTCGGTTCCATTGGTCCTCCTGTCTGTTCTTATGCCAATACCAGGCTGTTTTCAGTACTGAATAATTCTAATTTAAAAAAAAAATGTACAAAACCGTTTCTCTGTTTTCTGGATCTTTACTTGCCGCAGTACTTAGCTTTGCAGCAGTCTTGGGTTATGTACATAGGTGTGTTTGTGGTCACACGCATGGAAAAACAAGCCATGGACTACGTTCCAGGGACTTTGTGTAGGATTTACCTCTAAAGTCTGCCTTTGTCTTTGACATCTCTTAGGTCATCAAGAAAAAGCTGGTGGGATCTGTGAAAGCCCTGCAGAAGCAGTATGTGTCTCTGGACACAGTGGTCACCAGTGAAGATGGAGATGCCAACACCATGTGCAGTGCGCTGGAGGCCGTGTTTATCCACGGCCTGCATGCCAAGCACATCCGTGCCGAGGCCGGGGGGAAGAGGAAGAAGCACACTCATCAGAAGCCTCTGCCTCAGCCTGTTTTCTGGCCCCTCCTGAAGGCCGTCACCCACAAGTGAGAAACCCTGGAGAGGGTGGGCGTCAGTGAAGAGCTTCAGCGTGTAGGGCATGCCACTCTTTTGAGGGAGGCAAAGTCAGAAACCACGGTGCTGTAGTGCAGGCACTGTGAGGTGGGGCTGGAGGTGGACGGCCTTATAGGAAGGCTTATCTCCAGATCTGAGACACTTCTCTCATTTAGAGCCTGTGGCTGCTTCTCACCAGTACTGTCAACCTCTGACTACACTGGGCTAAGTCATGTGCTTACTACCGAGTTGTGTGGCCTGAAAAGACTAAAATATTCTCTGGTCCTTGTAACAGGAAAAGTTTGCTGACCTTGCCTTTGAATATTTGAGTTTCTATTTGCTAAACTTAGTTTTTAAAAATTTTATGTATATGAGTATTTCCCTATACACATGTCTATGTACCATGTATGTGCCTGGTGCAGGGCACACAGCCAAAAAAGGGTGCAAGAGCCCCTGGAACTGGAGCTAGAGATGACCGAGCCACCATATGGGTGCTAGGAATCAAACCTGGGTCCCTGCAAAAGCAGCCAGTGCTTTTTACCAGTGAGCCATTTCTCCAGCTCTGGTTCTAAACTTTATACTTATAATAAGTTGTGTCTGGCATTTAGCCAAGAAGCTAGATAGTGACTAAATATTCACTCCAAGGCCTTTGACCCTGCTCTTGACTGCTTAGGCTCTAAGTTGGTAGCTGGCACTGCCTCCATGGCTTATGAAATGCCACCCTTAGCCTGAAGATGCCGTGTCAGTCTCTGATTTGCATTTTCCTACCTGCTGCCTCTGCCCTGTCCTGGGTTTTTAGCTCTCTTCTGAGTAACAGTGGTTTTCTCTCTTTTTTAAATTTATGTGTATAAGTGTGTGTCTGTGTATATATGCCACATGCATGTGGGTGCCAGGAAATCCAGAAGAGGTGATCAGATTCCCTGGAGCTGGAGTTATGAGTGCTTGTGAGCCACTCAGTATATGTGCTGGGAACTGAACTCAGGTCCTCTGGAAGTTCAGCAAGTGCCATCTCTCCAGCCCCGGACAGTGGTTTTACAGCTGTCTCTGTATCTTGTTGAGTGTCTCCAGTCAACATGTACTGTACTGCAGTTAGTTGGAGTCCAGAGGACGGTGGGTGCACTCCTGCGCAGGACACTGTGGTAGCAGGAGGGATTATCTCAGACTGCAGCTTTGGGAACTGAGTTTGATGCACCTAGGGTCCACTCTAATGTGTACTACTGTGGTCAGCTCACTTCCCTGTGCAGAACCACTTAGCTCCCAAGCAGTTTACTAGGTCAAAGCCTTGAATGTGTGTCCAGCTAAGTTCTCCCAGGTGCTTTAGCTTAACAGCCAAGTAAGGGATCTTTTTCCACCCATATAGCCTGATCGGGTGACAGTCAAGGCCCCCTCGATTGCCTGGCTTTGTGACCTGACCAGCACCCCTCCACCTGTTGTGATGGGAACTCTCCCAGTCCCCTGATAGGTCTGCTGCTTTTCTGCCCATTATGTCTTCTTCTCTAATAGTCCATTGTGATGAAAGTTTATCCATCTTTCTTTCTGGAAAGTCTTCAGGGCCTAACCCAGACAGTGCTCTTTCTAACCAGAAGCGAGGGCCCAACCTCCCACTCCACCAACAAAAGGACTGAACTCCATGTATTTCCTGTGGCGGCAGATGCCTGGGGCTGAGAGCATAGCTCAGTAGTAAGATGCTCGCCTAGCACACGCAAGACCCTGGACTTATTTCCCAGGCTTTAGGGGTTGGGAGCTTAGCAAATATGTCTTGGCTTAGTAGAGGACATCTGGTAGCTGTAACTCAACAGCTCAGCTTTTCTGAATTCCCTAGTCGTTACCCCAGAATTTGTTTTGTTTAAGTGTGTTTATGTTTGCAGTTCTTGCTAAGCAGTGACTTAAAACCACGTCTCTGAGATTCGATCTGCTCTGTCCCTCTCCAGACATATCATCTCAGAGTTGGAACACCTGGTCTTCATCAATACAGATGTAGGCCGCTGCCGGGCCTGGCTGCGGCTGGCCCTCAATGATGGTCTGATGGAGTGCTATCTGAAATTGCTCCTGCAGGAGCCCGCACGGTTGTGCGAGTACTATCAGCCCACAGCCCTGCTGCGAGATGCCGAAGAGGGAGAGTTCCTCCTGAGCTTCCTGCAAGGACTGACATCCTTGTCCTTTGAACTCTCCTACAAGTCGGCCATCTTAAATGAATGGACACTCACCCCACTGTCTCTTTCTGGGCTTTGTCCCCTCTCTGAACTCGAACCTCTCACTACCTCTGGGGCAGAATTACAGCGGAAGGAGTCTCTGGATTCAATTTCCCATTCCTCGGGCTCTGAGGACATTGAAGTCCAACACTCTGGCCACAAGATCCGCAGGAACAGGAAGCTCACTGCCTCTTCCCTCAGCCTGGACACAGCCAGTTCATCCCAGCTGTCTTGCAGCCTAAACTCCGACAGCTGCTTGCTCCAAGAGAATGGCTCCAAGAGTCCAGACCATTCTGAGGAGCCCATGTCCTACGACTCAGATCTGGGCCCAGCGAATGCCGATGACTCTGACAGGTCTCTGCAAGAGTGAGTAACCCCTCTAGCCATTGCTCTGCCTCTGTGCATGGGATTGTCGCTGGACATTGGTGGAGTGTAAAGAAATCAAAGGAGACAAGGGCTCTCACCGTAACTGAGGAATAGCTCAGTGGGGAGCTCGGATTGCTTTGGTTTTTTGCAATGTCTTCCCTCTGTAGTCCAGGCTACAGTACCAGGTTCTCCTGAGTGCTAGCATTAGAGAGAGGTGTGAGCTACCACTCCCAGCTAGAGAGTAGATTTAGTACTCAGAGTTGGACTTTGACCTTTCTGAGGTGCATATAAAGTATGTCTTTTTCATCTAGCGGGAATAACAGTTCCCTCTAAATGCTGATAGTTCAGAGTGCAGACCCAACTTCCAGCAAATACAGTGAAGTGGATTGTGTAGGCTGTGACCTTCAGAACGCCTGGCAGACACAAAACCTGAGACTAATGGGGACGAGTGAGTGTGAAGAGCATGTAGAAGAATCTTTTAACTCACTTCACCAAAGAGGGAACGTGGGGCTGAGCTGCACCCATCCCCAGTGCTAGACAAGCTGTCTGCCGTTGAGCTGCATTGCCAGCCCTAGCAGGCCCTTCTTCACCCCCCACACTCCACGCAGGGCAGGGAGTCAAAGCAGGCCTTACACAAGCTAGGCAAGCTCTCTACCCCTGAACTATATCCCCAAACCCCAAAGCTTTTTGGGTTTCATTTAATTTTGTTTATTTTTGTGAGACGGAGTCTCATACTATAGCCCAGGCTGGCCTTGAACTCTGCTTCTACCTCCTGAGTGCATATGCTTCCAAGTTCCTAAATGTATCTGTAGCAGAAACATTGTTTTTACTTTATTATTTTTTAAGGTTTCTTCCATGGCCTACAAAAGGTAGTGCGCGTGTGTTGCTGGTGTGTCAGAGCCTCTTCCTCCTCCTCTTATGTCTGTTGTTCCACTCAGTGGGCATTGAGTTCCATCAGCTCCCAGAAGCTGGTTTGCAGTTTCTGCAAATACTGTCTACTAACACTCCGCCAGGAGTGTCCCCGTGATCTCTCAGTCTCACCAATGGAAAGTACTGTCAAGGTTCCGGGTATTAGTAACTTTCTGTTGAGTTAAAGTCTGTGTTCCATCAACTCCTGTCTAGGACCTTTTCACTACTACTGTACACCCTACAGCCTTGGTTCAGGCCCTTCCAGGTTGCCACCTGGCATAGGATCAACTCAGACCCAGTGATACGTGGGCCGGGCTCACAGACCTGGTGTCCAGGCCTGCTCCGCAATTTGCATGTCGAGTAACGTAAGTCGAGTAATCGTGTTTCTCCATCTTTAAAACAGAGATTTCTCATAGAGTGGTCTGAGCCAAATCATTGCCTGTGTAGTAAATGTATGCAAGGAGGTGCAGTAAAAACCCTGCCGACATGATCACTCCCTGGTGTGGGTAAGGGGAAGGTTTCTATTGTAAATAATAGAGAGACCATACCAAGAGGCATCTAAAGAAATCAGAGCAGAGAGAGAAAGCAATCGACTGGCCACGGCCAGGGCTATCTGTGAGAGAAGGGAGAACAGCCAGAGACAGAAAACAGAGAGAGCGTAGTGAGACTAGCAGCAGGGGGGACCTTGCCCTTAGAGTGGACAAATGGGCATCTGGGAGGAGGAAATCCTGGGCGGGTGAGAAGATCTAGGATGCTAGTATGGACTTTGGAATGTATGGTATGTACGTGTGATACTGAGGGAGCCTGGAGGCCAGTATGTGCTTTGCTATGCAACTACAGGTATATGTCAATGGATCTGTATGTCCCTTCTGCCAGAGGTAAGGGAAATGACTCCTTTAGGTAGATGAGAACTAGGTTTACAAGTTCCTGAGGAATGCTGGCTTTTTTCTTTTTCTTTTTTTGGAGACAGGATTTCTCTGTGTAGCTTTGGAGCCTGTCCTGGAACTCAGTCTGTAGACCAGGCTGACCTCAAACTCACAGAGATCCGCCTGCCTCTGCCTCCCGAGTGCTGGGATTAAAGGCGTGTGCCACCACCACCCGGCATGCTGGCTTTTTTCTAACCACCAGAAATTCTCCTATAGTCTAGGTTGAGCTCATTTCTGGACCCCTTTTAGAGTTTGTGGGATTAGAGTTTTCTTTAGACCTGACAGTCAGTTGCTCATGTAAAAATGGTAGACTCCAGAGGTAGAGTCCACGAGATAGCAATTTCAGATGTGAGATGAGGAGTTTAGATAGGGCACACTGGGGAGAAACCCCAAGGAGCCATCTCTGCCTTGAGAAATGCTGGGGTGGCGGTGATAGAACGTTACTTAGGCTAGCTTACCTCGCTCAGGCCTTCTCTTTGTCATGTGCCTTTATCTCGCATGAGTCTCAAGACTGGAAAGTTCCAGCATAAGGTCTTTGAATCAGTGACTATCCACCCTGTCTGGGAATCATTGACGTGGTTCTTATGGGGAAACTCTGAAAGAATTGAGAGTCAGGATGTGTAGATAAGCACCAGGCAGTGATGTGAGTAACTGGAGCATTGACCACACAGAGGCGATGCAGGGTCAGTGCTGTCATTCTCAGAGCCAGGCCTCAGACTACCCTCTGGGGGAGGGGAGTATGCTGCACCCTCATGTAGAGGTCAGAGGACAACTTTCAGGAGTTAATTCTTACCTTCCACCATGTGAGTCCAGCAGATCAAAATCAGGTCCTCAGGCTTCACAGTGTCTCTACTTGCTGAGCTGTCTCCCTGGCCTAGCATTTTTCTTTTTAAAGATGAGGTCTTACCATGTATCCTAGGCTGGTCCTGAACTCTTGATCTGCCAGAACTGGGTTCACAGAAAAGCGCCACCACAGTTGGCGTGATGTTAGCCTGTAAGCTGCAGGGATTATCATTTCTAGATCCTCAGTAGCACTTTGGTTGAGTTTGTTCTTTATGATACTTGAATATTTAAGTTAATTAGGCATAAATATCCTGTCCTTAATGTTTCAGCTCTTAAAACATCTGCAGGTTGAATAAAGTACAAAACATGACTTCAAAATAAACCTCTCTCATTTTCTCTAAGGGTTCTATTTGCAGAAAGTAAATTGTGTCTTGCCCTGTGGGCAAAGGGCTTAATGTTCTTTGGGTCTGTACTGTGATTGTGGAGGGTTGTGGGCTCAGGCGCTAGACTGCTTGGGTTGTCCATTCACCAGCCTTCTGTTTCCTTGGTGTTGTCCATCCCCTCTGGCCAGTACTGTCTTTCCACTGCAAACTTGGTCGACCTTTGTCAGATGTTATTTTCCAAGGGAAATGACTCAGCGTTGGAGTTCACTCTGCGCTTTCTTCAGTGGCCCTTACTTTAGAGTGAAACAGAGCTACCCACATTCCAGCAGCATGAGGGTCTGCATGGTCAGAGTCCAAACCCTGCCTGGCTCGGCAGAACTGCTCTCCCAAGGTGTGTGCACGCCTCTGTGAACACACATGTACGGATGCACAGACAGGAGGCTGGGGAGAAGTCTGGCTGGAAAAGTACTCATCTTATCTGAACTGGATCCCCAGAACCCATGTTGAACAATCTGGGAGTGGTGGTGCCTGTTTGTAACCCCAGTTTTCTGAAGGCAGAGCCAGGCGGATCCCTGGAGCTCACTGCCAGCCAGCAAACTTACTAGGCTAGCTAGAGACTCTGCCTCAAAAACACAAGGTAGACGATGCTTGAGGAATGAACTGAGGGTGTCCTCAGGCCTGCACACACACTTGTACCTGCACATACATGATCTCTCTGTCTCTCCTACACACACCAGAAAAGGGAGGAAGAGAAGAACCCAGCATTTTCCACTCCCTAGAAGTAACACTCTTAGATTTTCCTTTTTTTTTTTTTTTTTTTTTTTTTTGAGACAGGGTTTCTCTATAGCTTTGGAACTAGCTCTTGTAGACTAGGCTGACCTCGAACTCACAGAGATCCACCTGGAGTGCTGGGATTAAAGGTGTGTGCTACCACCTTTTTTTGGGGGGGGGGCAAGAGAGACAGTACTGGGAGCTGAACCAAGAGTTCATTTATGCTAGGCAAACTCTACCACTGAGGCATATCCCTAACTTTCCTGGGTCTCACTGTGTAGCTCTTGCTCTTCTGCAATTCACTATATGGACAAGGCAAGCCTCGAACTCACAGAGATCTGCCTGCCTCTGCCTCCCAAGTGCTGGGATTAAAGACGTGCACCATTATGCTCAACCATTTTTGAAACAAGGTCTCCCTAGGCTGTCCATGAACTCACTGTGAAGTTCAGGCTGGTCTTGAATTTAGGATCCTCCTGCCTGGGCAGTGTCAGAAGAATTACAGGTGTAAGACAGTATACTGCACTTTTTGATTTTGTTTGTTTCTGAGATAGCATCTCACTTTATAGTGTTGGTTGTACTTGGAACTCTTTAGGTAGACCAGGTTGGCCTTGAGCTCAGAAATCAACTGTCTCTGCCTCCCAAGTGTTGGGATCAAAGGCCTTGAGCCACCACGCCTGGCTTGATAAGTTGTCCCCTCACTCATGTCCCCCATAGTATTAAAAAATAATTAGAAAATAATTTCATTTTGGCATTTTCGTACAAGCATATGTTTTTGATCACACCCTCTTCTATTATGCCCTCTTACTTTTCCCTTTTCCCATACAGCATCCCTGTGATTTTTCCCTCTCTGTTTTCGCTGTCTTCTTTTAAACGTGGATCCTACATGTGGGGAACATATACAGTGCGCGTCTTCCTGAGTCTTAGTTCTCATACCATGGTTGCCTCCAGTCCCATCCATTCTCCTGTACCTGCCGCCGTTTTCCTCTGGTTTGCAGCTGTGTGCCTACCACGTTTTTCTTACCCAGCCATCTGTGGGTGAGTGGCTGGGCTGCCTCTGTGACTGAGCTGAGCTGTTGTCAACAGTACTGCACAAGAGCTGGAGTCCTTGGGATCTGCCCAGGACTAGTGGGGCTGGTGGGATGTAATTGTTCTCTTTTTGTTTTTTTGAGGAATCCCCCCATACTGATTTTCACAGTTCTAGACGAGTACTGTATAATATAAAGGTTCCTTTCCCCTTGATATCTGCTGCTTATTTTTTTACATTTTTTGATATGTATGTTTTGCCTAAATGTATGTCTGTATACCACATGTGTGCAGTACCTGTGGAGGCCAGAAGAGGGCACCAGATCCCCTGGATCTAGAGTAATAGGCATTTGTGAGCCACCATGGAAGTGATGGGATTCCAAACCCTGGATCTCAGCAAGAGCAGCCAGTGCTTTTAACTGCTGAGCTGTCTTTCTACCTCCCACCTGTCTTTCTTATGAAGATAAGATAATCACAGTCACACATCATAAAATTCACCGTTTTTTTTTTTCCTTTCAGATTTTTGAGATAGAATCTTGTTATGTAGCCTGACATGGAACTCACTGTGTAGACCAGACTAACCTCAAACTCATTACAATCCTCCTGCCTCTGCTTTAGTGTTGTAATTACAGACATAAGCCAAAATGCCCAGTTGCAAGATCATTACTGTGTAACTCAAGACCATTTTTATTGTCATGGAAGAAAAAGGTAATGTGTTGCCATTTGCTCTGTTCTTGCCTGTTCTGGACGTTTGTATGAACAGAACCTTGTACTATGTGGCCTTTTGTAGCTAGTTCCTTGTACTTAGTTTAATATTTTCAGGATCCATCCACACCATGGCATGCGCCATGTCTGAATACTCTCCCATTTGGTGTGTGTGCCCCGGTTTGTCATGCTCCTGTTAATGGACTGCTCTGCAGCTTTGACTCTGAAGGTAATGGTACTGAGCAGATGGTGGTGAGCAGTCGTGTCCAGACTTTGGCTGGACATGTTTTGATTCTCATAGAGAAGAGTTGCTGGGTCATATGGAACTCTGAGGAGCTACCAAACTGCTTCTATAGTAACGGTACCATTTTATATTCTTACCATTAACATACAAGAGCTAATTCCTTAGCTGGGAATGAGAGTGGTAGAGGCAGGAGACTCAAGTTCAAGGCCAACCTTGGCCAAATAGCAAGTTTGAGATTCTGTCTACAAAAAATAAATTTTAAAAAAGTTAATTTCCCCAAATTTTTGCCAGCATTTGTTGTTTTTTATTGTGGCCATTCCAGTGAGTATAAAGTAGTGCATCCTCACAGCTGTTTTGCATTTCCCTGGTGGCCAGTGGTGCCGAGCGCCTTACCATGTACTTACTGAAGATATCTTCACAGAAGTATTTTCGATCTCTTTGCCCATTTTAGCTTCAGTTATTTGTCATTTTATTGCTGGGTGTAGGAATTTTTGTTCTGAAAAACGCGAGTTTGTTTCCCGGCCGCCAGGCAGCTCAGATCCAAAATAATCACACAAAAACCATATTATTTAAATCACTGCTTGGCCCATTAGCTCTAGCTTCTTATTGGCTAACTCTTATATCTTAATTTAACCCATTTTTAGTAATCTGTATCGCCATGTGGCCATGGCTTACCCGGTAAAGTTCCCAGCGTCTGTCTCCAGCGGGGCTGCATGGCTCCACCTCCTTTCTCCTAGCATTCAGCTTAGTTTTCCCCGCCTGACTAAGTTCTGCCCGGCTATAGGTCTGAAGCAGTTTATTCACCAATGGTATTCACAGCATACAGAGGGGACTCCTATATCACCTCCTCTTTTCTGTTTAAATAAAAAGAAAGGTTTTAACTTCAACATAGTAAAATTACATACAACAAAAAAGGTGTCAAGCAAGAATTAGTTATAATATTTATATCTACTTTCTTTTATCATATCTAAGGAAAACTATAACTATAAATTCTTCAACTCCATCAAAGACTCCAGAAGGATATAAAATTACCTAAGTACATTATAAACAACTTCCAAAACTCTAAATATGACAGAGACATCTCGCTGCCTGGACAGTCACTCAAAGTTCTTCTGTACTGTTGGGGCATCCATCTTCAGCCTACAGGCCCATAGTATCTAGAAGACTTTTCCATGAAGCAGGAAATTTCAAAGACAGTTTTATCTGTATTGGCAGTTTGTCAGTCACTTTCTTTTGTGTCCTGCAGAATGTCTTGCAGACTCTTTCATGAAGCAGGAACCCCGAAGGATCGTCTCACCTTTAGGCAAGTTCAGCAGTCATTTTTCTGTGGGTCCTGCATGTCCAATTAAGCAGTCTAGGCAAAAGCAGTTTCTTGCTCAGATGGCTAGCCAACTCTATAAGGAGCCTCTTCAATGCCCATCTTCCTCTTGAAGTAATTGGTGCTGCCAGGAGCAGATGCGTCTCACTGTCATGAAAAGTCCTAAATTCTCAAAACACTTTAAATGTCATTTTGATATATTCTGAGTATTGGATGGTATAAGTCTTTCTCCCCATGGTATGAGTTGTCATTTCTATCTTCCTTCCCCTCAGGATGGCAATCAAATCCAGGACTTTGCATATAGTAGGCAAGTGTTCCACCACTCTGAGCTGTGCATCCCAGCCCTCCATCTCGCTTTCTTCTCTTTTATTGTATGTGGGTGTTACTGTGGTGGTGGTGGTGTTTTTAGACAGGGTTTCTCTTTGTAGATTGGAACTTACTGTGTAGCCCAGGCTGATCTCAAGATTCATAGTCTTCCTGCCTTAGCCTTCCAAGTTTTGAAATTCAGGTGTGTAATCCCCCCGCCCCCCACGGAAGTTAGCTGTAACAATGAGGGCCTGGTTGGTTTCTGTCCTCCCACCAGGTCCCCAGCCATTTAGGTCCCAAGGAAAATCCCACAGAGTCTACATTAGGTTATAAACTGATTGGCCCATTAGCTCAGGCTTCTTATTAGCTCTTGTAACTTATATTAACCCATTATTCTTACCTATGTTAGCCACATGGCTCAGTACCTTTTCTCAGTGGGGCAGGGTCACATCCTGCCTCTTCGGTGGTCTGCACAGGAGTGCCAAGGGAGCTTCCTGCTTCCCAGAATTCTCCTGTTCTCACCTCTACTTCCTGTCTTGTTTTCCCGCCTATACTCCCTGCCTGGCCAATCAGCATTTACTTAAAACATGATTGACAGAATACAGACAATTCTCCCGCACCAGTTGGCTTCACTTTTTGTTGCTGTTGCTGTTGTTTGAGACAGGGTTTCTCTGTGTAGCCCTGGCTATCCTGGAACTCACTCTAGACCTGGCTGACCTCAAACTCAGAGATCCATCTGCCTCTGCCTCCCTAGTGCTGGAATCAAAGGCGTGCACCATCACTGCCCAGCCACTTTTTTGATAGTATTTTATGAATCCTGAGAGTTTGATTTTTGCCAGGCCTGGCAGTGCATGCTTACAATCCTGTCACTCAGGGAGCTGAGGCAGAAGAATCAGCCTGAGTTACCTGGACAGACCCTGTCTCACACAGAAGGTTTTTAATTTTGATGAAGTCCAGTTTATTATTTTGACTGATTGCTTCTGGTTTAGATGTCGCATCTGAGAGTTGCCTAACTCAAAGACACACATCTATATTTTCTTGTAAGAGTTTCATAGCTTTACCTCTTACATTGAGGTCTTTAATGTATTTGAGGTAAGTTTGTAAGTGGTGGGACTAGGTTTCCAACTTCATTCTTTTCCACAATTGGCCCATTTGTTGAAAAGACTGTTCCCTTAGTCCCCTGGATCGCGCTGGCCTCCCTGTGAAAATGTGGTTGTAATGGCTTTGTTCGGTGACCCCTGCTGACTCTGTCATCTTGGAATGTCAGTGGGACTGGGATGGGGCAGGCGAGAGCAGAACTCTGGTGAACAGGCAAGGGCTTTGCATCCCAAGATCATTTCCATCAATGCAAACTAAGGGGCACTTACTCCATCTAAGCTGGGGGTGAACTCAGGCCATCTTTGCACTGCAGGCAGACTTGTTGCCTTCTGAACCAGCATTTATCCGTAGTGTGCTTGTTCTGTAAGTGAAAGAGGAAATAACCAATAGTTTATTTTAAAAATGTAACTTGGATTCCCAGAAGCCTAGGAGAGGGAGGAACAATCACTAGCCAGGGCATATTCCAGAAGGTCCAGAAGTATACATATATGAGTGCAAAGGCAGTAATGTTGGCTCTCTGTGGTCCCTCAGAGAGGCCAAGGGACAGTAACCTCACGAGACATTTGTAGGTTACCCCTGTGTGCTTGTGCACACCTTCCACACCATATGGGAAATCACTGAGTTCCAGCAGAGATTTTGGGATGTGAAGCTTCTCTATATCTAGGAAACCTTTGAGGGCCTTTGTACCTTACTATAACCCTGGTGCCCCACGACTGTCCCCTGGGCAAAGTACATCCTCGTTTCTCCTGTCCCCTCCCTCAGAGAGCAGACTCTCAATGCCCCAGCTCTTAGCTATCGAGGAACCCCACGCTGAGGTTCTACCACAGGTGACACTAGGGGAGCCGTTGTCCAAACACCCACATTTGGCCAACCAAATTCTCTAGACCCACACTGTTCAGTTTGGACTCAGCTCCCACTCTGTCAAGTTCTCATTTCTGCCATGTGAGTGTGCCACCTGAGATGGGGCCCTACAGCTCTCTGGCCACCCAACTGTTCCCCAAGTCCTGGTGTCAGTGAGGAGCACCAGAGGAGGCCTGTGTGGGAGCTGAGGAATGGAGTGGGTAGTTAGAGTGTTGTTTGGTTTGTTTTTAAAGTAATCAGCAGCTTTCTATTCTTACCACTGCTCCAGTAGCCGTGGACATCCTAGCCACCAACTTGTCACACGGGTTTGTTTGTTTAAAAACTTCTAGGGTATTGTCAGAATTCAGCAAAGCCCAGGTAAACTCTGTGCCGAGCAGCGGACCAAGCCAAGAGACAGAGACCTCCACCACGTTCCAGGCCCCGCTGTCCCTCCACAGCCTAGCTACACATCTGCGCTTTGAGAGGCCTGCAGAGCTTCCTGCCCTCCTTCCCTCTGGGACCCCAAGTGGTGGCCACAAGCATCAGCTGCTTCCCCAAGAGACCCCAGACATGCAGCAGCTGGGCACTGCCCAAGCTGCCCCTGCACAGAGCTCTTCAGACCAGCAGCCTCCTAGTCCTGTGGACCGAACAGCTGGCCAAGGGAGTGGTCAGCCCGCCCTGGAATGTGATGGATTTGGACCGAAGCTTGTGGCTTCCTCTCCTACCAGTCCGGTGAGTGTCAAGGCTGTTCAGGGGAGTCTCGGGAATGACTCAGAGCTGAAGTTTCCCCATCCGGTGACCCAGAGTGGTTCTGCCATCTCGTTAGCTTCCCTTTCCTGACTGGGACAGTATTATCAGCATGGTAATGATGAGCTAATGTGTCAGTAGTAGAGAGGAGCCAGGCATTGCACTGATGGATTCCCATAAATATCTCTTCTTGTCTTCACAACCAGTCCATGAGAAAAGTGATTCCTATCTCATACCACACTCTGCTTGGATTTTGTTGTTTTGGTTTTTAAGACAGGGTCCCATTGTGTAGCCCAGGTTGGTCTTGAACTCACTGTGTACCAAGGTTGGCCTCTGATGTGTGATCTTTGAGTACTGCCTCAGTCTCCCAAGTGCTGTGATTACAGACAGGCATCAAACACTGGTCAGCCTCTGTTCTCAAGCTACCACCATTCACTCTTGGGGTGACTCCAGGTTTACACTCTCGGAGAAGCCATTTCACCTGCCTAAGCTTTGGTTTTCTTTTTATAAGATCCTGAAATGTACTGATATACTGAAATACCCTCTAAAAATACTCATTTTTCACATGGCCCAGGTCGTGATCTTTGTGGTCAAATGTGGCAGTCACTAAACCAACAGTGGCTATTAGGCACTCAAATGTGTCCTGACCAAATGGCTATGGTCATGCATATATCTATAATCTCAGTGCTTTGAGGTGGAAGCAGGAAGGTCTTGAATTTAAGGCTGCATAGTGAGATACTGTTTCTAAAAAAAAGAAAGAAAAATGTGGCCAGTCTAGATTTAGATGAGGTATGTAAAATAAGCACTGTTAAATTGACTTATTGGGGTATAATTCACATACCACATAAGAGTGTAATTCAGTGATTTTCGGTTTACTTATGATTGTAGAGATATCACTACAATGTAATTTTAGAACATTTAAGTCACCCATTTAAAGAAACTTTATTAACAGTTATTCCCCTCAACCTCAGACAACTGCTGTTTGGTCTGTATAGATTTATCTGTTCTGGAAATTTCATATAAACGGGATAACATGTTTTTGTGATTGACTTCAGCTGTTTGTGTATATGTGCACATGTATGTGTGGAACCCATAGGTATGCTGCTGCATCCATCATTTTATACACGGGTGCTGAAGATCCTAAATTAGGTCCTCATGTTTGTGTGGCAAGCATTTTACTGACTGAGCCATCTTCCCATGCCCCTAAGCATGATATTTTAAGAATGAATTCAATTGAATATGATGGCTCATGTCTATTAGCCTAACACACAGGAAGCAGAGGCAGGAAGATCATGAGGTCAAATTAGTTTGCTTAAGAAAGACCCTATTTAAAAATAAACCAATAACAATGTTTGCCCATGTTATAGCATGTATCAGTTCTTCATCCCTGTTTCTGCTGAGTAATAAATACTCCATGATATTTTCCAGTGTGTGACTAAGTCATGTGATATTTATGTGTTGTTGGGCATTTGTGTTATTAATACTTTCTGGATGCTACAAATAATGTTATAAACATGGGTGTGCAAGATTTCTTATGGACATGCTTTTAATTCTCTTAGGTACATAAAAGTGTATTAATAGAATTTTTAGAGCATATAGTAACTCTATTTTGAACCTTTTGTGGAACTGCCAAATTGTTTTCCAAGGCAGCCAGCCTAGTTTACATTTCCCCCAGTGTGTTTCTCAGCATCTTTACCAGCAGCTGTAATTTATCTAGCTTCAAATGGTTCTATTATTATAGCCATCCTGGTGGATGAGAAGTGGTAGCTCATGGTGTTTTTAATCTCTAGGTTTCTGGTGATTAAAGAATGCCCTTTCATTTGCTTATATAAGGCCATATAAGCACCATAACGTTCTATTTTTTTAATTTTTATTTTATGTGTATGGGTGTTTTGCATGCATGCATGCATGCATGCATGTATGTATGTACGCCACGTGTGTTCCTGGTGTTCACAGAGGCCAGAAAAGGACATTTGATTCCCTGTTACTGGAGTTACAGATGGCTGTGAACCACCATGTGGGTGCTGGGAATCAAACCAGAGTCCTCTGGAAGTGCTCTTAACCACTGAGCCATCTCTCCAGCCCATTTTTAAGTTGAATTCATGTGCTTTGGTTTTTGGTTTTTGTTCTGGTTTTGTTTTCTGATTTTTGAGACAGGGTCTCTTTTAGCCTGTGCTGACCTCATACTGATCATGTACTAAGCCGAAAATGACTTTGCCTTTCTGATTATCCTGCTTTCACTTCCCCGTGCTTGGTCGTGAGGTAGCAATCAATTTGTTGTTTGTTTACATCTATTGATTAAGTGTATGTGTACATGTGAAAGTGTATATGTGGCCACTTAAGTGTGCTATAGCACACAAATGGAGATCAGAGGACATCTTCTGGGGGTCAGTTATCTCCTTCCACCATGTGGTTTCTGGGAATCAATCTCAGGTTGTCAGGTTTGGCTACAGGTACCTTACCCACTGAGCCACCTCTCTGGCTCCAGTTTACATTTTTCTATGTGGACATCTGCTTGATCTACCTCAAAGTATTGAATCTGACAATGAAAATCATGTAATTGTATAACTGAGTCAGATTCTCTGTATTTACCCTTCTGAAAATGGTTCCAGATTTACTTCTGAAAGATGCATGCATTTTATGTGGCCTCAACTAGGCAATCATATAGGTGTGCTGAAGATTGGAAGGTCTGCAGCTCTTGCCTCAAACTGCAGAGAGAAGGATGCTTTAAGAAGTGGTTGTCTGTGTCTCAGCTGAGCTCCCAAGTGTGACCTTGACCATATTGCGTTCACCCTTGCCAAGGGTCTTGCATCTGCTTTGTAGCCTCAGACATATATGAGATATGGTACCTCATCACAGACATTCCAGATGATGTCAGAGTTCCAGATGATGGGACTGGGTAGCTGACCACTCAACATAATTCTTCCCTGTCCATAGAGTTTTGACACTCTAGCTTCCTGTCAGCACCCTAGATAAAGCAAGTTCCTTATAGGCTCCAGTTTTTGCAGTAACTTTCCCCTGTGCCTGAACTCTTCCTGACTGTCCCCTGTGCCTGGACCTTTTCTTACTGTCCCCTGTACATGGACTCCTTCCGACTGTCCCCTGTGCCTGGACCCCTCCCGACTGTCCCCTGTACATGGACCCT
>PVIU01002041.1:79748-164707 GCA_004026605.1 Ondatra zibethicus
GACCCTTCCCGACTGTCCCCTGTACATGGACCCCTCCCGACTGTCCCCTGTACATGGACCCCTCCCGACTGTCCCCTGTACATGGACCCTTCCCGACTGTCCCCTGTACGTGGACCCCTCCCGACTGTCCCTGTGCCTGGACCCCTCCCGACTGTCCCCTGTGCCTGGACCCATCCTGACTGTCCCCTGTACATGGACCCCTCCCGACTGTCCCCTGTACATGGACCCCTCCCGACTGTCCCCTGTACGTGGACCCCCTCCCGACTGTCCCCTGTGCCTTAGTCGTGTCCCAGCCTTTTCTGCCCCCCCAGGTCTGAAAAGCACCATCCCCATGACTGTCCTTGTTATCTGTTCTACCTTATTTAGAAGGTAGAATTCATCAGTCTCTCTTTGGTTGTCTTTGTTGTTGACAGGGTTAGTCTAGTCACCATCAAGCTTTTACAGCCCTGAGAACCATTCAGCCTTTCTTTGTCAAATGTTTGTTTATATAATCATTCAGCATAAAGAGTTGACTGTGAGCCAAGCACCATGATAGACTGCTAGGGATGCAGTGATGAAACAGGACAGACAAGAGTCCTGGCCTTTGGGGTCAGCCACCAGAGTAGACAACTGATGATGTACATTATAATTACACTACAGCTAAGTGCTGGGGAGGAAGGGAGTGGAGAGCTCCTATGGGTGACTAAGCCTGGCCTAATCACTGTCCCACACACTGTCTGTTTGTGGCATGGGATCCCCTCCTGCAGTTGTACATTCAGGCAGTCCCCTTGCCTGGCATAATGAGGACAGCCTGAACAGAAAGCCCAGTCCTTCTGAAGATGGTCCAGAGACAATTGCATCCCTTAACCATCGTCTCCTGGTACCTAATAGCGCAAGGTGGCATTCCTCTGACTTGGATTCGTGATGGCAGATGCTGCTCTGATGTAGTTCCCGGGTCAGTGGTGATCTCTTTACAGTTTGAAGGAACAGAGCTGGCAAGATAGGAGGCCCTAAGCAGGCAGACATGGGAGGGTGGCAGAATGAGGTAAGAGAAAAGGGAAACAGATCCTGCGATTGCCGTGATCCATTATTGCTCGGGTATTCTTTCTCTGCCCCGCCCCATGAAGCAGATGCACCCTCGGTGGAGCCTGCCCCACTGTTTCCCATTGTTGTTTGAGAGGAACAGAGCCTTTCTCTAGAGAACCATCTCCCGGTGGCTGCTGTGAGGTCAGGGGACTCTAAACATTTCTTAGTAGTCTCCCCCTCCTCAATGGGTAGAGAAGAACCCCCACACACACAAAAAAAAAAATCCACAGTTGTCTCCGTCCCTCCTGATCCTTCCGCCCTCCTCTGTTGTTTTACAGTGAAGACAGTTGGGTAGTCAGGAGTTCGTCCTTTGGACCGGAAGATGGCTCAGTGAATCAAAATACTTGCCACACAAGTCTAGTGACCCGAGTTCCATCACTGGAACCCAAATAAAGGTGGATAGAGAGAACTGACTCCACGGAGTTGTTCACACACTTGTGCAAATGAAAGGTCCCCATTTTTTATGACTCAGTGTCCTGCAGTTTTGCTTGACATTATCAAGAACAATGATATTTGGGGTCAGCCTTATAGGATGGCGATGAGCAGAATTTTTCACTGGATAGGGTGATATGCTGCCTGGGAAATGAGAGGATGTGAGCAGGGGGCTTCCAGTGGTGAGACGTGAGCCCTGGTGGGATCCTAAGGGATAGAGCCCTCTCCTACTGGGGCTTGTACAGGGCAGGATCACCAGGTATGTGTGAGGTCACTAGGATGGCCATGTGGCTCCTGGGAGCTAGTCCTCACCCATTTTCCTCGGGGAATCATCTGGGTCTTGGTGACCCAGACATTCCTTGTTTAGACCAGTTTTGCATGGTCCCTAGCAGCCACCCTTCTGATACATCATCCTGTCCCTAGTGGAAGGAAGCACCTGCCATCTCTGAAAGTCACATGAAGAGGCCCTGGGGGCCCGGTCCTGGAGAGCTCCCCCCAGTGCCTGAATCAGAACTTGCCTCTTTGCTTCAGGAGTCTTGTCACATCTGAATGCACTAAACTGTCCAGACCAACCCTCTGACACAGCCCAGCCTGTACCCGCCTCCCTGTCTACATCAGCAGGGAAGGCAGTCTCGATTTAGGGGTTGGAAATAGCAGTGTCAGAGTGAGAGTGGTAGCACGTAACAGAGCAGTGTGGCGAGCCCTGCCCTTGGGTGACTCATTTCCTTTGTCAGCGCGACCAGCCAGCTCCTTGCCTCTGCTCTTTCATGTTCCAGCGTAGAAAGGCAGAAGGGCTCACAGTAGTGAAAAATAGGAACTGAACAATATTCTCACAGGCCGATTGGCTCCAGATATCCCCAACTTCCCCTGTCAGTGAACAGACTCACGTTGTAGATGGGGGAGGGGAAGGACCTCCCTGCTAGGGGCTACAAGAACCTTCTTAATGTAGGGAGCAGAATTAGAAGCAAAAATTTGGGACTAAACCCCACATACCACACCTCCCTCATCCTGAATCTCCAAGACCAAAGAGCCTGAAGTGCTGGAACCCTTGTATTTCCCCTGCAAGAGAATCAAGCTGCCCCCCTTCCTTACATCTCACACAGAAGTTGACTCAAAATGGCTCACAAAGCTGTAAGAGCTAATAAAGCTCTCAGCAAAAACGTAGGAGTAAATCTTGGTGACATTAGTTTCAGCAGTGGAAAACTGGCTAAATGAGGCTTGAAATTGAACATCTCTGTGCTCCAGAAGGCAGCACTAAGAAGGAAAACAGAGCTGGGCATAGGGGCTTGTGCCTGGACTTCTAGTGCTTGACACGCTGAGGCTCTCTAAGGACCTCGATCAACCCTAGCTGTAGACAGTATCTCAAAAAGAGGGGAAGGAAGAGGGGGGAAAAAAAAGACAGCACAGAATAGGAGAAATTATTGGTTAATCAGATAGCCTAATACAGTTCTGGTGTCCAGAATCTGCCCAGAACTCTTGTAATTTTTATTGGTTTCCTAAAACAGCTGCAACAAAGTACCATAAATTAGATGATGTAAGACAGCAGCTATGTGCTCCTCGGTAGTACTAGAAGCCAGGTCCAGAGCCAGATGGCCACGGGCTTGGTTCCCTCTGCAGATGCTGAGGAGAAACCTCTTCCCTGTCTTTTCCTTAGGCCTTGTATTCTTGATGTTCTGTGGCTTGTAGGTGTACCCCTCCGCTCCCTCCCTCCATGATCCCGTGCTTCTCCTTCCTCTGTGGTTTCGAGCCAGGGTCTAGCCTGGAACTCACTGTGCAGATCAGGCTGCCCTGAACTCGTAGAGATCTGCTTATCTTTGCTCCGGAGTCCTGGGAATGATGTGTGCCACTATGTCTCCTCGTGAAAACACCCGTCATGTTGGATGAAGGGCTCATCCTGCTCCACTACCCATGCGTCTGAACTAATTATGTTTGCAAGGACCCTGTGACTAGAGACATTACATTCTGAGGGATAAGATTTCAACAGGTCTTCTGGGGCTGAGGCAAAGTTCAACCCTAACAACAAAGCCATAAACCTAATTCAAAATAAAAATCCAAAGAAAAGATAGAGATCACCAATATGAAAAGATGTTCTCTTGCCATTAGACATTAAGGAAATGCAAATCAGAACTGCAGTGAGAACACTTCACAGGTCAGCATGGCAGAAAGACATAGTGGCAGAGGTTGGAGAGTTTAGAAGGAAACTGGAGGGCTGGCGAGTGCTCAGCAGGTAAGTAAAGGAGCTTCCCACTCCAGCCTGATAACCTAACTGTGATCCCCAGCGCCCACATAAAGATGGAAGGAGAAAACTGGCTAAAGTTGTCCTCTGGCCTCCATGTGCCCCCTCCTCCCCTCGTAATATCAGCCTCATACAGTGCGGATGGGAACGTAAAATGTATAGCCACTTTGCAGAGCAGCTTGCTAGTCTCAGTTAAATATGGAGTTTAAGCATAACCTGCCCAAGATAGGGGGCTTGGGAGATAGACACGTCTGTTAGTGGGTGGGGGTTTGTTTGTTTTGTGGGTGATGAAAATATTCCAAACTTAGATATACATATACATCTCTGAGTATACCAAAGGCATGGAGTTGCACACCCATTTTTAAGTTGTATTTTATCTATGTAAGTGTGTATGAGCATGCACTTGCTCACAGAGGCCAGAAAAAGATGACAGATTCATTGGAGCTGGAGTTACAGGGAGTTGGAAGTCACCCAGTGTGGGTGCTGGGAACCAAACTTGGGTCCTTTCCAAGAGTAACAAGTTTTCTTAACCCCTGAGCCATCTCTCCAGCCCCATATTTTTAATTTTATTATATGTGAACTGTAAACAAATATTTTTAAAACTCTTAAAAGACTGCCTCATTCTTTTTTCTTACAGAAAAACAAGAGCTGGATTTCTGAAGATGACTTCTGTCGACCTCCCCAGGAGCATGCTCCCAAGAGTGCTTCTGATCGCTCCACATCTCCAGATGGGACTCCAGAGTCAAGGCCTGCTCTCCATAGGTGTTTTTCTCAAGGACCAAGAAAGAGCTGTTCCCTGCGGGCGTTAGACAAAGCATGTGTGCCTTCACCAGACTGCAGGAATGCCAAAGCAGCCCCAGCATCCGTGTTGGCACAAGATCATAAAAATTTCTGTGTGGTGCATCGGAGGCAGATGGGTAGGTGTCTCTATAGAGTTCCATCCCCAGGGACAGTGTCTTTCAAAAGACAGCTCTCAGTCCTGTTAGCCATTGCAGACAGGTAGTGTGTCCTTCCAGAGTGTGGCGGCAAGGTGACACTTAGGCAGGCAGGAAAGCACTTCCGGACACTCACTCGCACAGTCCACTAGAGCAGCGTCAGAACTGCCCACGGGGTGCTGCACTCAGAAGGCTCAGCAGGACCATCCCACCAGGCCACCTGTGCCTCAGAAAAAGAAGAACAAACAAAAGACCTGATTGCAAAATGCTTTTTTTTTTTTTTTTTTGAGGCAGGGTCTTGCTTTATAGTCTGGCTTGCTTAGTGCTTAATGTGTAGCTGAGAATGGCCTCAAATTCACAGCCATCTCTGTGTGTCAGCCTCTACAGTGCTGGGATTTTAAGTGTGAGCCACTCCTCCTAGTTTATGTTCTATACTGAAATGGAAATATTGTCAATGAAGTTTAGGATCGCAAAGCCCAGCTGGGTGCTATAGACCTACCATTTCAGCTGCTCGGCAGGTAGAGGCAGGAGGATCTCAATTTCATAGGACACTGAGTGAGTTCAAGGCCAGCTTGGGTCTCTTAACATAACCTTATTTCAAAAAAGTGAAATGATATACTGGGGATATAGCTCAGTGGTCAAACACTGACCTAAGGGATGAAACCCTGGGTTCAGTCTCCAGTACTGTGGAAAACGAAACCAAGACATTTAGGATTGTAGAGAGCCCACAGATTTCTTCTGTAACTCGGAGGAGAACCTGCCCTGGAAGGCCATCTATCCTAATGGATCCTTCTAAAGGCCCTTATCTGGATGGCTCAGGGAGCAGCCCTAGCAGCCTTATCAAACCCGCTGTTCGGTTCAGCCCTCCACGTGCTGTTTATGGTAGGGCTTGAGCTCCAAGCCCTGAAAATCCCTACAAGCATTAAATAGTCCTCGTTTAACTTTCAGTAACCTTCAAAATGTTTAGGTTTGGTTTTGTTTGTTTGCTTTTCTGAGACAGGGTCTCACCACGTAGCCCTGGCTGTCCTGGAACTCACTATGTAGACCAGGCTGGCTTCAAACTCACAAGATCCACCTGCCTCTGCCTCCTGAGTATTGGGATTACAGGCCTGTGCCAGCACACCCAGCTGGTTTTGTTTTGTTTTGAGACAAGGTCTCACACTGTACACAGGTTGGCCTGAAACTCAACTGCTCATCCTGAATTAGCCTCAGATTTGTCACTGTCCCCTCCCTTAGCTTCTTGAGTGCTGAGATTAAAAGCATGAGTCACCATACCTCCAGATTTCACTTGAGGTTTTCTGATGGTAGGCAGTCAGCAGAGGACTTGCCAAGCCCCGGTCTCTGTGTTGGCTTCTCTTGGGCTTGTCTCTCATGGCTGACTGTAGTCTCTAACCACAGAGCATCAGGGCTTCATGTGTCAGCTGTTAGGTTCCCTGACACGCTAGTCCAGACTGGAAGAGAGAATCATGTCTTTTAGACTCCTGCTCGGGAGTCGTTCCAGGACATAGGGAACAATGAGCAGCGTGTGGTGCGCAGGTCCTCACTCACCTACCTGACCACGTACTCATGCAGTAGGTATTTCTCTGGTGTGCCCAGCACTGCCCTGGGTGCTGAGTACAGTGTCCTATCTTCCTGAAACTTCCTCCCTACCCTTCCCCCTTCAGAATACAGGAAAATTGACCGGTAAATGTTGTGTGGTCAAATGGTGATGATGGGAACTATCCATAGCGATTAGAGGGAGAGAACCCTTCCTAGAGTTTTGACCAAGGCCATCCTCACAGATGAGGTGACATTCAGGGTGAAAGGGAGCATGGAGTGATCTGCATTTCAAGCCAGGTAACATGCTTGACATGTCCAGGGAACCATGGTGACCAGAGTAGATGGAAGTGGGTGGTGGTAGTGTGAAGAGATGAGGCGTGTGGGACCAAGGGCCGTAGGAAGTGCTAGGGCTTTTTTTCTGAGCGTCTCATGACCTGGCTAATTTAAACACATTTTATTATTATTTACGTATGTGTGCATGTGTTCACAGAAATCCCCGAAGGCACGTGAGAACAGCTAGGAGGAGGGTGTCCATGGAGCGGAGGCACAAGTACTGAGCCCCAAGTGCTCCAGGCTTAGGGGGTCAGGGAGATGAAGGCTAGAAATGAGGGCTTTAGGGAGGCCTTTTTGGATTGACCACAAGATAGGCTTTGGTGGGCACGAAGGAGAAGCTGTAACAGCACGAGGAGGTGAGACCCTAAGGGACCAGGGCTCAGGAAGGGATGGGAGCGGGGAAGCTGGAGGTAGATGTGGGTGTTTCCCCGGGTGTTTCGGGAAAGGAGACCGAGAAGCAGGGTGGCAGTTAGAGATGGGAACCGGGAGAAATGGTGTCTAAGCGTGGAAAGAATGACGACAGCATGTGTGGTGACAGGAATGATCCAGTAGGCAAAGGAGAAGGGGGCGGTGCTGGAGAGGAGGAGAACTGCTGGAGAGATGTCCTTGAGTGGGCGGAGGCAGTTAGGAAGTAGGCGCAGACACTGAGAGGCAGTGCAGTGAGGAGGCCCATGGAGGAGTCTGAGCACATACGTCTTTTCAGTGAGATGTTGGAGGGGAGGTCACCAGCTGTAGGGACGGCAGGAGGAGATGTGCAACACTCCTGGCTTTCCAGATCCCATCTGAAAGTGCTTGGGGCCAGCATCTAATGGTAGTCGCTCTCCCATGGAAGAATATTGGGCATCAGTTGTGGCTTTGAATTGTAAAGATCGCAAAAGGACAGTTCCATAGTCTAAAGTGTCTCTTTTCTTCCACTAGGCCTATCTAACCCGTTCCGGGGCCTCATGAAACTGGGCACAGTAGCCCGGAGAGGAGCCATGGGCATCTGGAAGGAATTCTTTTGTGAGCTGTCTCCACTGGAGCTCCGCCTCTACCTGAGTGACGAGGAGCGCACCTGCGTGGAAAGCTGCTCCTTGCTACGATGTGAGGCCGTGGGGCCAGCCCACAGCGATGGACGGTTTGAGTTGGTCTTCTCTGGCAAGAAGCTGGCACTGCGTGCCTCCTCCCAGGATGAGGCTGAGGACTGGCTTGACCGTGTGCGGGAAGCCCTGCAGAAGGTGCGTCCTCAGCAGGAGGAGGAGTGGGTGAATATCCAGTACCCAGACCAACCTGAGGATGCCCTAGAGGCTCCACCAGACAACCTCCCCCCTTACTCAACCCTGCTCCCAGAGCCTGCAGCTGCCCACGGCATGCAGTTGGACTGGACATCTGCGCAGGTTCCGGAGCCAGATGCTATCAAAGAGTCCCTTTTGTACCTGTATGCAGACCGGACCTGGGTCCCCTATATTTTCTCCCTGTCCTTGGAGTCTCTGAAATGTTTCCGTGTGAGAAACAATGAGAAGATGTTAAGTGATAGCCATGGAGTGGAGACCATCCGAGACATCTTGCCAGACACCAGCCTTGGGGGCCCAGCCTTCTTCAAAATCATCACAGCCAAGGCCGTCCTGAAACTACAGGCCAAGAACACTGAGGAGGCCGCCCTGTGGAGAGACCTGGTCCGAAAGGTGCTGGCATCTTACTTGGAGTCAGCAGAGGAGGCTGTGACACTCGGGGGGAGTCTGGATGAAAACTGTCAGGAGGTGCTGAAGTTTGCCACCAGGGAGAATGGCTTCCTGCTACAGTACCTTGTGGCCATCCCCACTGAGAAGGGCCTTGACTCCCAGGGCTGCTTCTGCGCAGGTGCTGACTGACTCTCCCACCAACCCCAGCTGGCTATGCTCTTCTCCTGGGGGGTCCTCAGTTTGGGCTCCCCACCAGGGCCTTCATCCTTCCCGTATATGATACAGCAGATGGCACCTACCCTGTAGCCTCTGTTCCTCCACAGTGCCCTCTGTGGACAGCCCCCTGCCATGTCACTTGACACCTCCTACTGTTGGGTGGACCTGTGGGTAGCAGTCCTGCTTCCTGAGCCCTTCTGTCCTTCCTGCTTTATAGTATTGCTACACTGAATGTACTTTTGTTACAAGGGTATAAGATCCTTCCGAAGCATGCATGCTTGCATGCTTTTGTAAGTCATGCTATTCAGTGCTGTCCAGTAGGGCTTCTGTAATGATGCAAGCGTCTGGGTCTGTGCTTTCCAACCATAGTTACAGGTTACATGTGGCCATTGCATGCTTAAATTATGACTATTCATAACTAAGAAATGAATTTTCCATTTATTTAAGTATAAAAACGGCCTCTGACTTTGAGCCCCTGTGTTGGGCAGGTATATTGCTCCACAGTTTGAGGGCTCATCCTCCCCTCATGTCTCTTGTAGCCCAGGCTGGCCTTGAAATTGTTATGTAACTGAAGACAACCTTAAACTCTTGGTCCTCCCGCCTTCCTAAGTGCTGGAACTGTAGGCCTGTGCTGTTGTGCCCACCCCACCCCATTTCTTCCTGGTTTTGTTTGTTTGTTTGTTTGAGATGCAGTCTCACTACGCAGCCCAAGCTGGTCTTGGATTCTTGCCGCCTCAGCCTCCTCAGCAGTGGGATTACAGGCAGTTGTCACCACACCTAGTTGGCTTTCCTGTCCTTTTCGCATGTGCATATTAGTCTATGTGAAGGATTCTGCTATGTCCGCATCATTGTTGGAGGGATCTGATCCCATGCAGGGCACAAAGCCAGATGCTTCGTTTGGATTATCTCATTTTTCCAATCAGTATATCCTTGTAGAATTAGGGGCTACATTTTCTCTCGTTTTAGTATTGGTGAGGAAACTGGAGTCCAGAGCTACTATCTTGTCTCGGGCTCTTAGTATATGCAAGAGGCAGAATTGGACTTGGATGATTGTGTCCAGTGCTCATGGGCGTGACACCAGAGGGCCTCCCAGTGGATGTTTCGCTGTCTACCTTCCGTTGGTACTTCTTCCCACCTATCAGTCCAGGGAAGATGTCAGCTACCCTGTTACAGAAGAATAGAGTAGAGCTGTCCCGGTGGGGTGGAGCCCATGGGACCATAGAGGAAAGCCTGCTTCAAGTGCCTGGAAGGAAGTGGCTTGTGGCAAGCCCCTGGAGGGTGGGTGAAGTGGCTGAGCAGAACTTCCTGCAGAAAACACCTGCAAACCTCTGCCTGCCCTAGCACTCACACTCCGCTCTTGTGCGGGAGGCTCCTGTCTGTGGGTGTGAGCACTGTGGCTGTCACCTGCCAGCCTCCCATCTGAGACCCGTGAACCCAGGGAGTTCAGGCTTTCTACGCTGCCATACTGGCAGTGGCTGGGAAGATGCCAACCGACGATATTCGTGTTTGAGCTCATAGTTTGCAGGGCACTTGTATTGTTTACACCTTGTCGTGACCTCACAAAATGCTGGCCGCAGCTAAGATCTGCAGTGAAACAGAATCTTGGGAAAGTTAGGTGAAGGTCAGGAGGAGGCAGCTGATCAGCAGGAAAGCCAGCTCTTTGGTCCTGAGACCAAAGTCACCTTTTCCTCCCATGCCAGTGGGAGTTGGGGGGTGATTAAGCATTTAAGTTGAATGCTAGTGTTTTGCCCTGGGCACTCCCGACTCTCACTGCTCTCTGGTATGGAGAGATTACTGACCAAGTGACTAAATTGTCACTGCCCACTGTCTTGCTCAAGCAGACACCATGTTATGTCTAGGCCACGCTGTTCCTGCTAGCTCTCCCATGTTCTGTGACCGGACCTCTCTCCACAGATCTGTCACTGCTGGTCAAGGTTCTTGCTTTGTGCTCTTGTTTCTGAGCGCCAGTGGAGAGGCAGGAGCACAGGTTGGCATGGGGAGCAGGCAGCGGAGCCAGTGAACACAGGTGCCTGTGGAGAATGCTGGCTTTGTGACCAACCAAGCCCAAAGTTGAGTGCCGCCCATCCCTTAGTCTTGATGTCTTCTTGTAAGTTTGTTTTGAGACGGGTTCTTATTATGTGACCCTAAGCTGACCTCAAACTCAGAATCCTCCTCCCTCATCCTCCGAGGGCTCCCAGACCCAGCAATTATTGTTTAATAGTGTGCTGTCATAATCAACAGTTTTTCCAGGGGTGATGCTGCACACGGTTCAGGCCTTTAATCCCATCACTTAGAAGGCAGAAAGCAGGCAGGTCTCTCTGAGTTCAAGGCCAGCCTATTCTACATACATCTCAAAAAAAAAAGTTTTTATTTTAAGTGGCAGAAATGTGAATGATTTTTTTTTTAAAAAAATGCATATTTATTGAGAGAAGAGGTCAGAGGACTCAGTTCTCTCCTTCTACCATGATGTTCCAGGGATCAGACTTTAGTATCAGGCTTGGTGGCAAGTGGCCTTTCCCACTGTAGCAGATTCCATGTTACATGAAGCTGACTCTTGCCCACTGCTCACTTACCACCATCCCTTCCCTAGGCTGCTCACGGCAGATCGGCTTCTCCTTTGTGCGACCCAAGCTCTGTGCCTTCTCTGGCCTGTATTACTGTGACTTCTGCCACCAAGACGATGCCTCAGTGATTCCAGCCAGAATCATACACAACTGGGACCTCACCAAGCGCCCGGTAAGTCTCTAGGCCAGGCTGTCATTGGCCACACAGCTGCTCAGTGACTGGGAAACATTATCCCCCAGGCTGCCTGTTGGTTTGGAAGACTTTGGCTGTAAGGAAGCTGGAGTCACCAGTTTCGGGCCCTGAGATGAAGCTTGGTGTCTATCTGAAGTCCCTGAACAGAGCTTTGTAAAACTCTGCCTTGTTCCCCAGTGGCTACCTCAGGACAGTTCCCTGAAGCTAAGATAGCAACAGAGTTGTTGAAGGTTGGTCAGTGGGAAAGTTAGGATAGAGTAGGTGTGGTACACTGGTGGATGGATGGATGGACATACAGATGGGCTAGCCAGCAGGCTGCACCCCTTAGATAGCTTTGCATGTGCTGATGAGCTGGTGACCAAGCCAACTGCACTTCATTGCTGGGAGGACAAAGCATTTTTCTAGGTCATAACAGTATCATTATTGCTTAACACCTACAACTTAGAAAGGCCCAAAAAGACACATCAAAATTATGTGTTATTGTCAAAGATAGCCACATTCAGAGCTTTTAACCTCTGAGCATCAGTGTTTTCAGCTGTAAAATGGCCATGCTCGTTTTTAGAGTATTTTGAGGAAGAGCCTTTTCTGTGTATTTGTTTACATAAGCATCTGGACTTACCTTGCTTCGCCACATTTTGTTTATTTAATATTATATCTTGGGTACTTTTTCATTACTGTATGTGTGTGCACACAGTATGTGCAAACACTAGTCTGTTCTCTCCTTCCACCGTGTGTGTCCTGGGGATTGAACTGGCTCATCAGACTTAACTGCAGACACCTTTACCTACTGAGGCCCTTGGGCACCTTTATCGTATATACTTCTGAAGGAGATTGATTGCTTGTTTGTGGTAGTCTCTTAGTACCTGTCAACTGTGCCTTTCTGTCCTCACAGCCTGTTAAACATTCGTCCCTAGGGCCACTTATCCAGGGTCTTTCTCCAGGGGAGCAGACTTGGCTTTCTCCCAAGGGCATGGACATAGAAACACAAGGAAGGAGCCGTTTGCTTCTGTCAGAGCCTGTGGGCTGCAGTCTTGACTTTGGATGTGCCCACCATACAGGAATGGTGACTCTGAGTTACTTTCACCCCTGTGATGAGGGGAAACCCCAACATTGGCTTTGTTTTGGCCTTCTGTTGTTTATCTAGTCTCCACCCCTGCCCTTAGTATTAACTGGTCCACTACATAGAGGAGTGTACACCGCAAAATTCAAAGATGCACACAGCCCTTTGGTGGTAAACAGTCAGCTCTGCTAGTCTGGTGCGCCTGTGGAGCTCCCCACTCACGGCTGGAAGCTGCCCCATCTTGTCCCGCACGGGGCATGGCGGTCCTGCTCTAGATGCTTCTGGGACCAGGAAAGTTTTCCCTCGGCAATCTCTGGCCTGGGAAAGACAGGGAAGTTCAAAGCAGAGAGTAGTTGGCCCAAGGATTTGGGACTTCATTGTTTGCTGCTGCTGCGCTGGCTGACCCACTTGTGCTGAGATCCAGCTGGCACCTGGCAGAACGTCACCCCAGGACTGGGATTCTGCCTTGGCCTGTCTCTTCCATGCCCACAGGATACAAACAGCCTCTGGGGAGCATGAAGGCCCGTGTGCAGGGCTGGGCAGTGTTTAACATACATTACTGGATGTTGTTTCAACTGAGCCAAAGACTGGGTTGTGGGAAGAGCTAGGCTCAGTCTAGAGGGTAGCACTTTGACCCCAGTTGTCAGGGTTTGCTGCCGGGCTTTGTCCAGACTGGGGGCTGTTAACCTCAGGGCTCTGGCATATGGGAAACTAAAAATAAACTCAAAATAATCGTGTGCTTTGATTTTCCTCTAGCAAACCTTAGCTCTTGGCCACAGAAAACTGAGTTTCTGTTAGCCCCATGAGAAAGACCAGGCCTGTCGGCCTCTGCCGTCCACAGGCGAGTTGGATGGGCCACTTTAGCTTCTCTGAGGCTGTTCCACCACCTGTAAAATAGGCACCACCGCCTCCCCAGGGACGGTTCTGAAGATGAGAGAATATAGGGGAATCACTTATCTCCAAGTGGAGGTGCTGGCAGCTGAGACCCTCCAACATTATCCTGAAGTACTGGCAAGAGCTGAGGGCACTTAGGAATGTCATGGAGCTCCGTCTGCTCTGTAGCTTCCTGTCGCTGGAGCTTGATGGCAGCGGAGTCACCTGGTTCCTGAGTTTTAGGGCCCAGAGGACAGCATGTTTCCTGTAGGCAGGAAAAGGGGGCGGGGAGGACAGGAATGTGTGGCAAGAGTCTGTGAGGCCCATGGGGAGGGGACCATGTCTCAGCATGGTCAGAATCAGACAACAACAGAGTTTAAGAGTCAGACTGCTTTCAGATATTGACTAGACAGATTTCTGAGCTGTGTGACCTTGGTCAAGTGGCCTCAATTCTCTGGCCTTATTTCCTGCTCTGTAACTTGAAGAAAGTACCATTCAATAGGGACAGGCTGCAGGCAGGTTTGAACTAGGTAACACAGCATCTAGCCAGAAGCCTTAGCTGAGCAGATAAGGTCTTCCCTGGATTTTTTCAGGTCTGCCGGCAGGCCCTGAAGTTCCTGGCACAGATCCGGGCCCAGCCCCTCATCAACCTGCAGCTGGTGAATGCCTCTCTGTATGAGCACGTGGAGCGCATGCACCTCATTGGCAGGAGCCGGGAACAGCTGAAGCTTCTGGGGGACTACCTGGGCCTGTGCAGAAGTGGTGCCCTGAAGGAGCTGAGCAAAAGGTGAGCGGTGAGCACTCTTTATGTGCACATGCACCTGTGTGCACATACACCCGCCAAAGCCTGGGCAGGGTGTACACTTGGGAGATGCCAGAGCTGAGCTGGGAACTTCTCACTGGCAATGAAATCACTGTATCCTCTGAGGGTGGTGTGCGGTTTTGTTGTATGTTCACTCGTTTGTTTATTCAACAAACGTTCATTGAGAGCAACCATTCCGAGTGCCTGGAGAAGAGAGCACTCTGCTGAGTAAAGTAGACCCGAGGCCTCCCTTCAGGAAGCCACTGATGTGGTGGGAGGCAGGCGAGCCAGCAGCACCTCCAATGGGGGCAGAGGGAGAGAGAGAGGAAGGATGCTCCAGATGTGCATAGGGGACAGGAGGATACATCAGAAGGGCTTCCTGGAGGGAGTGGCTTCTGAAAAGTAAATAGAAGTCACCTAGGGAAGGAGAAGAGGAAGGTTGGCTTAGGAGTGGCACATGTGGGCAGTGGAGGAAAGCACCAGGCATGGAACGTTCAGGAAGTGCTTTGGCTAAAGAAGTAACGGAAGTGGGCAAAGTGGTAAAGGGTAGAACGGAGAAGGATGCTGGCCTGGCCCATCCCTTGGCTGCTTGCTTTGGCAGCGTTCCTCTCTGGATCATCTGCAGCACGTACAATAGCCACACTCTCGGGACACCCTCTAGAAACCCCTTGCTCTCCAGAGACTAGATCTTTTAGTGCTTAGGGATGGGAAGTGGGACTTCAGGAGAGTCTGGTAGGTCTCTGTGACTGCCTCGGGCCTCTGGGCCCTAACTTAGGCCAAAGATGTGGCTTCTTGAGGGGCTGTATTCTCTGGGGAGCCCTCGGAGGGCAGGCCTTTGGGAGGAGTGAGGTGTGCTGCCTAGTATGGACTTTGTCTGTTTTGCTGGCTCTCTGGAGACTGGAGGCGTCTACAGGCTGTCCTTCCCTAGCCTGCTTCTCCAGAGGCCAGCACAGAGAGCACTGTCTGAGCATGTCTCCTCAGGCCCAGGCATACCTCAATTCTCCCAGAGGCATGTCTGCACTGTGCCTTGAGGATAGGCGTGTCCAGTGATGGTTCCCTGACACGTGGGTAGGACAGGGGACACTGGCCCTCTTCTGCCCAACAGCCAGCGAGCTCCACCAGAGCTTTGCCTCCTTCCGCAGGGCCTAGAACAGACAGCCTTTCTGGGAGCTCTGCCTCCTAAGATCAGCACAGTATCTGGGTCTCCTTTTTTCTATGAAGTTGGCCCATTTTCTCTTTTCAGGGATTCCAGGGGCTAGGGCTCCAAAGAATGTGTACAACTCTCTGGGTGGGAGAAAAGTCTCACTGCCTTCCCTGGCATCCTCAGAGACCTGAAGATCTGTGTAAATGGGTGACTACGGCGTGGCTCATGGGTGCTGGCCCCAAACTCACCTTACCTGCTGACTTGTCCCCGACAGCCTCTGATGGGTGCTCGGGCAGCCTGTCTCTGTCTCTGTCTTCTTAACTCGCTGTCACACCCTGGCGCAGCCCTGCACAGCTGCCTGTGAGAGCCCTGCTTTATGTTTATGCACATATGCTATATGTGCATAGGGGAAGGGGAGTTGCACACACCCATGTACATGAATGCAGAGGCCAAAGGATTGTCCTGCTCAGTTGCCGTTTGTCATAGTCATCGGAGACAGTCTTTCACTGAGTCTGGAGCTCACGATTTTTTGGTTAGACTGGCTGACTAATGAGTCCCATCGATCCTCCTGTCTTTGTCCCCCACAGTACTGGGATTGCAGCCACATCCCAGTGTTTTACATGGGTGCTGGAGAATCCTAACTCAGATTCGCATTTCTGTGCAGCATTCTTTCCCCCTGGAAGTCCCTTTTAGATAGAGCACAGAGCAAGGGAAGAGTGTAGGAGCAGCCCCTGCCCAAACTAGACCACTGTGTGACTCCAGGAAGTAGCTTTGGTGTTCTGAGCCTGTGTACCCATCCGTAAGATGGACCACTGGTCTTGGTTATATGGCCTTCCTGAGTTGTGGAGACTCAGTGTCTGGGCCTTCATCAGCCATAGACAGGCAGGCAGATAGCTAAGTCAGTAATATATGTGTCCTGATGAAGGGTACCCAAGCCACCCTGGGCAGGAGCTAGAAGGGCTAGGAGGCTGGGAAGCTCCCAAGAAGTTAGTGGGCAGAGGAAGAGTGGGGTTTATATGAAACAGGTAAAACCCCTGGCCACCCATGCAAGTCTCCCCGATCACCTGACCTTGACCTGCCTCCTTCCTTAGCCAGCTTCCTTTGCTCTAGAGCACTGAGAGGGGTCTTCTCGTTGTGTAGAAAGAAACTGGGGCCCAGGACAGACCGTGTCCATCTCTGTATATGCCCTCGACTAAACCTTACAGAAAATCAGTTGCAAGGCCACACTGACAGTGACAGGCGAAGGCTACAGTCAGTGACTCCCTTGCTGGCTCCTCGGACTGGACAAAGGGAAGATGACAGGGATAATCTCCATCAAATCAACTCCACCCTTCCTGCCAACTCAGGGTCAGCCTTTGTACCCCCCTCCCGTGTTTTCCTGGCTATGAATGACAGCTTCCTATTCCCAGAAAGCTGGAGGCTCCCTGCGGGCAAATTGGAGTCCTCACCTTACTTGGTTGTGTAGGATTCAGCATCCTAGGCCCAGATTGGGCTCCCTGTGGATCAGAACTAGGGTGTGGCCAATCTCCCAGGGGCCCGGCGCTGTCCTGTCCTCGTGTCCAGAGTGTCCAAATAGGGCCCCACACTTCCCCAGCTTGGCATGCCTTCACACCAGTACCCACATGCGTGGCCATCCGGGCTCTGCCAGGGATTCTCTGCAAGTGTTTCCCCCCCCCCTCAGAATGTGACCTGGGGTCCCTGCCATTGATCTGTTAGGAACCTGAGCAGAGCTGTGTCCTGCCTTCATCTTTTTCTCCTCAACCTGAAATTAGATCTGCTTTGCCTAGAGTATGAATCAGTTCCTCTCAGAGATCAGGGAAACCAGATACATGAACGTGACTTGGGGGTAGGGGGCTGCGTCCATGATTTTCTGTCCTCAGAACTGCTTCAGTACTGGCACTGACTCAATGGAGGGATAAGGATACAGGCCAGACTCCTGCGTTCAAGTTCAAGCTCTGATTCTTAACTCTGTGACCTCAGGCAAGTCATTTAACCTGTGTTTCCTGTCTTCTCAAAATGGGAGTTAAAATTGGACCAGCTTCATGGGATTACTAGGTACTTACCCCAGTGCCGGGCAACTCATGTCAGCGCACCTCATTCTCATCGCTTGGCAGTCATGTGTTTGCAATGCACCGAATGTGTTCAGTAAATTATTTAATCCACAAAACAACTCCATGTCTCCCGGAAGGATGCCTGAGGCTCAGAAGTTGCTTAGCTTGCCCTAGGTACCAGGGACTAATTAATGTACCAGGTAGCATAGGTGGGAGCTTGGGCAGACTGACCTGTGCTCTTGGCCTGCCTGGTAACCCAGACTTGTGTTGCTGACTTGTAGGCGGGGCTATGGGGAAGGAAACCAGGAACTGGAGGCCTAACCTTGGAAGCCCTTCTGAAGAAGTGCTTGTGTTGCCTTTGCAGGCTAAGCCACAGGAATTATCTCTTGGAGTCTCCTCACAAATTCAGTGTTGCTGACCTCCAGCAGGTGAGCATCCCATGCTCCCCACCCCTAAATCCTGGATTTACTAGAAGGTTCTTAATCCTGAAAAAATCTCAGAGAAATAGCAGGAGGGACAAACTCAGGCCAGCCAGCAATCTTCAACAGTCCACCCTTCAGAATAGCCCTCCGTTTGCCCACCTCCTGAGCAGTCACTGACCCTTACCTCCTGGACTAAGCAGGGGCTCAAGCATCCCAAGGGTAAGAGTGGAGGCCTTTCCTCCAAGGATGACAGAGTAGATTGGGATCCTATCTGTTGGTCCCGTACCCCAGTGACCTCAGGTGCAGGCCAATGCCTACATCAACAACCTGATGCAGGGAGTTCTTCTTGCCCATGTGAAACTACGGAAGTTCTGAGGCAGGTGCTATGGCGATGCAGTAGAGCCACCTAAGACTGGTCCACTTGCCCCTGCAGATTGCAGAGGGGGTGTATGAAGGATTCCTCAAAGCCCTGATTGAGTTCGCCTCCCAGCATGTCTACCACTGTGACCTGTGCACCCAGCGAGGCTTCATCTGCCAGATCTGCCACCACCATGACATCATCTTTCCCTTTGAGTTTGACACCACAGTCAGGTACGAGGGCTGCTACCCCCACAACCACAGCCTGACCCAGCATTGCTGGTAACCCTCATCCTCTTATGCACACACTCCACTCTGCCAATGCCCAGGATTCTGTGACTGCCCAGAGATGCCTGGGCTCACAGCCCACCGCCGGATAGTTGCTGCCTCATGAAGTGGAATGTCTTTAAGCTCAGTCTACAAATGGTTTGAGGGGTTGACAGTATATCCCTGGCCCTCCATCACTAGCCTGAGGCTTAGCCAAGTGGGCACCTGATAGCTGGTACCTACCATGGCCCCAGCTGCAGTCAGTGGTAATTCTTGCCGTTTAGTAATGCACATCGTTAGAGGCCCCTGAACAGGGGTATATTCCCTACCTAGTCTTCCCTTCTTCTTACCCAAGGTAGGAATGGAAGGCTGAACTAGGGCAATCATCCACTCACCTTCAGTAGGTAAACTGGCCAGTGTCAGCCCGAATGGACCTGGGCTGTTTAAACTGCTTAATGGTAGGCAAGAAGTCATATAAACACTCCAGCATTACAAAGAATGAAGTAGGACACAGAGTATCAGCAGGCATGGCGTCACTTATGGGTCCAGTGTCTGAAGTGCTCTCCAAGAGAGTGGGAGGGCAGTACGTGTAAGTGTGGGCTGCAGACAGGACACAGTCTCTCTGGGGTCTGTCCAGGCCCTGGCCAGCCTGGGCCAGGCACGTCTAGAGGTCTGTCACTCAAAGGTCCGGATGTTCTCTTCTCAGGTGTGATGAATGCAAAACTGTCTTCCATCAGAGCTGCCAGGCTGTGGTGCGGAAAGGCTGTCCCCGCTGTGCCCGCCGGCGCAAGTACCAGGAACAGAACATTGTCAGCTAAGCAGCTAAGCCTGGTGTCCTGACCTTCCATGGCCACCCGACTGGGTTTGTCTTCAGCCTAGGCTTCTCTGTCTCCCTGTAAGGGACACTCTCAGGTGTGCCCAGAGCTCTAGCCTCCAGAGAAGGCCCAGGAAGCCCCAGTGACACTCCTGACCCCTCATTAGCCTTCTGCTCCAGGAGGTGGGGACCCACCCGGCGCCTCTGCACAGACCTTTCATCTGGCCTGGTGTGTACCTAGCTGTCATGGCACCTCCATTAGGGCTGTTCATACACTGTGGAAACCAGGCTCGGTGAGCACTGTCAACTCACATTCCTGATTAAAAGGTCTAGTTTCTTAAGGTGGGTTCCCCCCCCTTCATATTTAAACAGAAAATATTTTTTTTATTCTTGACCCTACCTAAACCACCTAAGAAATGCAACCATTCGCCCAAGCAGATGGGTGAGAGCAGTCCCAGCCCGAGGCAAGCATGGGACTGGATGGACAGGCCTCTCTGGACTGGGCACCTTTCCTTTGCCCGTTCTGGCACATACTGTCAGAAGTGCAAGTGTTACGTGCCAAACGACAGAGACTACCTGCCCTCCATCTTCCAGCTCTCATCTGGAAAGTGTCCCCTTCCTCTGTCAGAGCCCCTGCCTCCTTTCTGGCTTGGGAACGCAGCAGGAGCAGGGAAATGACCAGCACCAGCACTGTCAGCACTTTGAGCCTTCCTTGTTCAGGAAGACCATGATCTTGCCCACCTCATCCCTATACCCTCCTTAGTCCTGGTAGATGGTAGGGTTAACCCCTGCCAGGATAGAGTAGGCTAGACTCCAGAGAGGCTTCGAGCTCCACCTGTGGGACAGAGAGAAAGATGTGTGCAGAAGCTGCACTGTAGAAGCTTCCTCAGCCCTTGTCTCCAGTTTCGCTTGCTCAGCAGGACACTGGTGCCCGGTGAACTTTCCAGGAGCAGGCTTGCCCTAAAGAGGCTCTTGGGGCTGGTGTAGCATTCCAGAATTGTTCTCCGGGTGATGCTCATAGCCTTGAGGCATTTAGGGGAGTAGGTATGTACTATGCTGTCCTCACCTCTCCTGGACCCTGTCGCCGTCCCTTCTGGCCATCCCAGAGTACTCAAGTTAGAGCCAGAGGTGAAATGGTGAGCCTCCCTGGAAATGTGCCTATCATTTCTAGAGAAGAGGTTTCCCCACCCTCCCCGGGGTGAATGAGCTGAGTCACCTCCTGAAGCTTGAAGAATTGTGCAATAGACCAGAGGAGGCATTGGCAGGTGGTAGAGGCTGCCACAGTTAATCTGTCCTCATCATGGAAGACAGCGCTCTCCAGTGGTTGGGAAACCAAAGCTTCCAGAACCACGCAGTGTATCCATAACTGCACCCCACAGCCAGCATTAACACTTTCCCCCAAACCACGGCCTGATCAGAGCCTCCTTGCTGTGTACCTGAATGGTCAGGAGTCTGTCCCCTGTGGGCTTGTTACATGAGAGTATTCCAGAACCCACGGGAGGCAGCCGGAGCCCCTCCACTGCCTGGGCTGTGCACGTTAGAGCGCGCCCTCACCTTTCCTGAGCTGCTCATGTGCTCAAATGAGTCACTTACCCCGCCACCAGAAGAGCTCCCTCCCGTGAACTTCAGCAGTGCCCACACTGTAAGAGATGTTATTTTATGCAATATTCTGACAAGTGGGCCTTGGCAATGTAGAGAAGGAGCTGCTTCTGTGGTATTTGACTGATTTTGCAGTAAAGAGCTCGTCTTTCTAATCAAAGTCTGGCTTCTGAATCTTACTCCTGCGGCTGCTGGGGAGACATCCGCCATCCGACCTGCCCCCATTAATCCTAGGCACTGGGATTTCAGGGTCCGTGGAGCACACTTTCCAGCCAGAGCAGCAGGGAACAATAGGTAAGTGACAGGATTTAGGTTGCCCTGGGTGGAGGTGAGAGGCTGAAGCTCGCTCTTCCGCCTTAAATGCCTGAACACAACACAGATCACACACACACACCTGTAAAAGCTCAGAAGCTCAGGAATCTGGGTGTGGAGAGGGACTCAGAGAGGGTAAGCAAGAAGGGCAAGCCCTGGCTCCTGGATTAAAGGCTCAAGAGACCTGTCTGCTGCTGGCCTTCCCCAGATGATCCAGGAGAAGCCCCCCCCCCCCCCACTGCCCGTGTAAGAACAAAAGAAGGAAAGAGACTAATTCCTAGGGAAACCAGGTTGCAGGAAGATGGGACAGAAAAGACAACATCCAGGGCTACATTTCCTGACCTTGAGGACCTTCAGCCAGTGAGCGGCTGCCGGACCTAGAGTAGGAGGAGAGGAACTGGATTTGGAGGTTGGGGGAAGCAGGCCCAGAAAAGTGGCCTGACACTCGAGCTGACCCTGCCCAGGGGCCTTTGGCTCAGTTTTGCACCTTCAGCATGGGCCTCTGGGGGCAGTTTCCCTTTCCTCCCCTCTGTCTAGAGGGGGCGGAAGACCGGAGCTCTCATCCCCGAAAGTGCCTCCTATCCTGAAAGTAACAAATAATAAAGGTCGTGCGAACACCATCATTGTGTTTAGTCTGTCTCGTTTATCCTTCCCCGCAAGCCTATGAGGCAATGGGAGGAACTGAGACCCAGTAAAGCCGTACTCCCATATCTAGGAGCCAGCTTGCGGCACGCTGTACACCCAGACAGGACCTGACTGACTGGGGGGGGGGGGCTAGGGCGATTAGGGAAAGACAAGGTAGGGTGGAGGAAGAGAGCTCATTCAGCCTCTTCGGCCATGTGCCTTCTGGTGGAGCCTACCCAGCACAATGTGGGCTCATTAGTGGGCAAAACTAACAGTCAAAGATAAGGAATGGGGAATCAAAAAAATATGGGGGTGGGTGTGTCCAGCCAAACCCTCGGCCCTGGAGGGACAGGCCCGCTGTGAGGGTTCCCTTCTCTGCTCAGGAGCCTTAAGTAGCTCCTGGATGGAGCACCTAGTTGGACCCTACACTCTTGGAGGCCAGAGAGAATGGATACTCTGGTGCTGGGGACTGTCCTTGTCAGAAATGTTCCCAGGCACAGCTCGGAGTTGGAAGGCTGCCTTCCCAAGAGCCAGGTGGCTCCCAAGATGCTTCCAGAGTACTGGAAAAGGACTCGTCCACTAACGACGATGAGGGTCAGTGGGAGGGTAATCTGGTCAGAAGTTGAGAGAAACTGCCTCCCCCGCAGATCTCCATCCAGGCCCTGCCGCCGCCTCCTCCCCGGAGACAGCCAGGTGTGGCCCAGGATCCCGGGGAAGGAGGGGGAAGGGTGGTGTCTGTGCTCCTAGATCGCTGGCTCGGCCCAGAGGGGACAGGAAGCCAGGACACCGGGGATTGTCTCTTGCAAGCACAGCCCAGCCCCAGCCTGGGAGGAAGTTATGCCGAACGCTCTCCGCCGGTTATATTGTTGAACAGGAAACAGGGCACCGCGGGAGCAGGGCCGTGGAACAGGCAGCACCGGACGCGGACCCCACGCGCGGCTGCCGGGACAAGTGGAAGCTAGGCCAGCGGGCGAAAGTTCTGAGGTGCCCGGGCCGGGCTAGACTGAGGGAGGGGTGGTGTTGGGGAGGATGGTGCTGGGTCGTGGGAGGGCGGGAAAGGTGCCCCAGGTGGCCGTCCCCACCCTGGAGCCCCGCGCACCGCCTGTCCTTCTCGCTGAGGTTAAAGCAACGAGCCTAGAGGAGGGTCCGGAGGCCCGATCCCCAGGGAGGAGCGTTAGGCGTGGGGGCTGCCATCTGTCTGGGGGCGAGAGGGGAACCAGCTAAAGTCCCCCAGTGCTGATTTAGGCATTGGTGACGCTATGGCGAGGGACGACCGGGGCAAAAGATCCAGGAGACCTACTGGCTAAGGGTGCGTTCTTGCTTCCAGGGATCCTTCCCGCTCTCGCATCCCTTCTCTTCGCTCTTCCCGGATAAAGGAAGGATCTGAGGCGCAGGTCCCCTTGCCACACAACTCGAGACACTGCGCTCCTGTGAGCGTCCCTTCAAGGGGACTCTAGTTTTTCCAGGCCCGGACGGGCTGCGCCCTGAGAGGGCGGGGGTGCACTAGGAATGGATAGTGCTCTCGGTCTAGCTGCAAAAGGCTCGCAGTTCGTGATTTAGGGTGCAAATGGCCTCGCTCAGAATGTGCATGCAGGGACCAGAAAACCATCTCCAGCCGGGCACTCCCAGAGCATCGCGCCCGCGAAACGCAGGGCCTCGAGGGCAGCAAATCCCTCCGGGGATGGAGGGGAGAAGCAGGACCCTTAAGCTCCGCTCACTACCCGTCAGCACCTCTTCCGCGCAACCCCTCCCTCTTGCCTTTTTTTTTTTTTTTTTAAATCCTGGAGACCCAGTCTCTCAGTTCTCCCATGGGCCCCGGCACAGACATTATGGCTCCTCCTCATCCTCCCGGACAATCTGTATTGGGGACTGGGGACAACCCTACTGAGTGTGGGTCTCCGCCTCTCCTCTCTGTGTCAGCTCTGTTCTGCGCTGTTCCTTCCGTCTCATCCCTTGGAAGTCCCGCCCACAGAGATGGTAGAGACCTCACCTGCAACTCTCCGCCAGCCCCGCCCATCCAGTCCACGGGCAGCCTGAGACCCTCCCAGCTAACGTGAGTGCGTGATTGGGGTCCTGGGGAAGGGAGCGTAACCCGAGTGTTCACTCTCCCAGGGTATGCTCGCCAGGCTCTGGTCTAGCGTAACACCGCCTCTCAGGCTCAGGGTGCTCAGTGACTCAGTCTACACCCCTTCCCCCTACAAGGAATTCTTGAAAACGTGAAGTCAACCTCAGCAAGAGGGTGAACTCCCCGCTGCTGGCCCCCAGGCCATCTTGTAGAGCAGTAAACGGAGTGGTCAGTGTAGGGTTTTGGAGTGACCAGTACTTCCGGAGTAGGCCACCGGCTTCACTTTTTTGAAGGCACACAAGTTGGGATCGTCCCTCTTCCCCTATACACTGAACAGACGGTGGGTGGATGGGTGGGGCGTTATAATGATTCCTCCAAAGAACTTTAGAGGATCCTGGTGGCACTATCGCAATGCATTCTGTAGGAGCTACTCTCCCAGGCAGGCGGGGTAGGAATCCCTACGCAGGTGCGCACACCAGGAAGCTTTGGGAGCTGCAGAGCAGGGGGTGGTGCTGGCCCGGATGGGCGGGCCGGACTCCTAATTCACGTGTGTGGCGAAGCCACTGAGAAAGGAAAGAGAAACCCAGAGAACCGGTTCTCCAGCCTTAGCTGTCCAAGCCCCTACGTCAAAGTTCCAGGACTAAGTAAGGCAGGGACGGCCCTAAGGAAGAGCAACTTGGGGGCTGCCCCAGAGCCTGCGCCCCAGAGCTAACTAACCTCGCCCGCCCGGAGTGCAGACTCCTCAAGGGAGGGGGCCACTTTAGGGCTTTCCACGGATTCCCTGCAGGCTGGAGGCGTCGGGGTGGGGCGGGACGGGGGCGGAGGAGCGGCGGGAAAGGGCCCTTAATTCCCAATTCGCCGACCCGAAAAACAAGGCTCAGCCAACCTTAAGGCAAATGTGCTATCTGCCTTGCAGTCCCCGCAGGTCTTTGAGCCAAGGTTCCCTGGAGAGTAAAGTTGAATTCCTATCATCCTCAATTTCCTCACCGCGGGATCGCAGCGAGACACACATCTCACAATCAACGTCACAGAATGGAGCCTTAAGATTGGGAGCTTTGGAGATGATTTTATCCAAATCCCCATTTCAGAGATGGAAAAACTGAAGCCCGAATGCACTGGGCAAGGGCAGGAGAGGGACTCGAACCCTTGTCTTTGAGCTCCAGGCGCGGTGCTTTTCCCGGCTGGGCGGTCCTGACTTCGGCGGCTCCTCTTCTTGTTGCCCGCAGAAAAGCGCGGTGGCCGCGATGGCGGCCGACGTCGAAGGGGACGTGTACGTGCTGGTGGAGCACCCCTTCGAATACACCGGTAAAGACGGGCGCCGTATCGCCATCCAGCCCAACGAGCGTTACCGACTGCTGCGCCGCAGCACCGAGCACTGGTGGCACGTGCGGCGCGAGCCTGGGGGTCGCCCCTTCTACCTTCCCGCGCAGTACGTGCGCGAGCTGCCCGCACTCGGTGACCCTGCCCCGGCCCCGCAGCCTTCCGTGTCGCAGCCGCGCCCCGCAGTCCCGGAGCCTCTGGCCTACGACTACCGCTTCGTGAGCACCCCGGTTGGTGCCGATGGATCCTCCACCGAGCCCCGGGGACGCGCCAGCTCCCTGTGTGGCCCTGCGCGACAGCGCGCCGGAGGCCAGCGCAGCAGCCTGGCGCCGGGAGGGCCCGCCTGCCTGTACGTGAGGCCCGCAGCGCCGGTGCGACCTGCGCAGTCCCTGGACGACTTGGCCCGCGGCGGCACCGCGCCCCCTGCCGGCCTCCTCGGTAGCGCGGGCCACTTCAAGGCCTCCAGTGTGGCGGGCTCCTGGGTTTGCCCGCGGCCCCTGGCGCGCAGCGACTCGGAGAACGTCTACGAGGCCATCGCGGACGTGCGCTGTCCTCCGCGGGAGGAGAGACCCAAGCAGGTAGGTCGCCGCGATCAAGGGGACCGGAGGGAGGTCGGAGTCGTGCAGAGCCCAGCTGATTTCTTAACTGAGGTCGTTGTTTGTCCCTTCATCTCATTCACCGTGAATATTCATGTTCATGCAAAAATGTAAATGGACTTGATTACAGGGTACTGTCCCAAACCCTGCTCGGAAGTTAACTAACCTAGGACAGGTCCGAGCACCGAATAACGTTCCTACAATGCCACCTGCTCTGTAAGGAGCAGTCTGGAGCTGTGGGCTCTCACTCACTCTTCCCCAGAAGCTTAAGGTGGAGGTCGAGTCAGATGAGATGGTGGATGTGAAAGTCGAGCCTCTGCTTCTCTTTGGGGCAGCTTCCAAAATTTCGGTTCCTAATGGGCTTTTTTCGAGTTCAGTAGCAGTGAGGTCTCTCTCTTTCGGAATCCGGTTGTGTTAATCTGAGACAGCGAATACAGCGCGTTTTAAAACACTTATAGCCTCAGAACCCTCTTGCTCGGCCCTGTCATCTTAAACTTTAGAACCTTTTTGGGAGAAATGGCCTGCGGGAGGAGGGAGGGATGCCCCCAACGGGTTGCCATCTGCCACTCGCTGTGGCATTATCCAGAACTCACTTCCTCAGGCACCGAGTCCCAGGTGCCCTCACCCAGGAGGTGCGACCCCATAGGGCAGCTGCTTGGCCTTGTGGCTTGTCCTTGAGGCTGAGTTCAGGTTTTGAGGCTACTGAAACCCGAATTTGACTCTGCTGGGTCACCTGCCAGCTGCTGACGAGCTCGGTGTCCTCGTATGTAAACAATACCCAAGGAATAAAGTTGCTGTGAACCTTAAACGCAGTGAGGCGTGGAAGCGCTTGGCAGGAGCCGGTGCAGGGAGAGCAGCTAGGGTCCCCACTGACTCGGCGTTGCCTGCAGCTCTGCGCCTCTGCGCTCAGGTTTCCGCGGATCATCCCTCCTCCTTGTGGCCACTGCAGAGAACAACACTCAACCGGCTTGAGTATCTGTGACTATGTCCTGCTTATTATCCGCCAGTCCAACACCCGTGCTTGGTTCTCCCGCGCCCCTGAGCAGGCTACCTTTCTCTAGAGAACTCCCGGGTCTTTCCAGATTATGGGTCCTAGTAATGTTGGGAATATGTCTACTGCCCCCATGAGTTCCTGGCTATGGGAAATGGTCACATGTGCAGAATTCTGGCCAAGGGATTGCTCACACTGTGTTAAGAAGCAAGGAGCTGCATCCCCTTCACCCATGAACCGGGACTGTGCAAGCCTGTCCAAGGCTGGCTATCCAATCCAGGCTCTGGGATCAAGGAAAAAGAGAATCGCCTAAATGTCAGAATCTCCTGAGAAATCTCCCCAGCTACCAGGATCCTGTGAGCAGTTTGGGGACACAGTTGAAGGTGGGCTGGTACTGACACAGAAGGGACCAGGAAGTCTGCCAAAGACCTGACAGAGAGGCTGCTGCTGGCTCTAATTAACTCTGTGGCTTCAACAGAGGGCTCAACATCCCTGGCCCTGTTCACTCCTGTGTGCCGAGTATAACAATAGCACATTCTCTGCTGTGGCTCTCCTGACACCCTGTCCCCAGCAAACCACAGGGATGCTGAGTTTGTTCTCCCTTGGGAAGGAAACCCCACCCCTGCCCTGCCTTGTCCCAGGCAGCATGGGAAAGAATTTCCCGAAAGGTGAGCCTGGCAGTTTTCCAGAGGATATAGATGCACACGCACACACACACACACACACACACACACAACACAGATACACACATGCATGCACACACATGCATACACACACAGAAGACATAGATGCACACACACACACACACACACACACACACACACACACGTACCCCTACTCATATTCCAACTCAGTCATACTCGCTACCCTCACTCACACCTCCTCACACAGCCCTTGGCTGTGATTCCCCAAGTCGATTTGCTTACTCTTGCTTGTCCATTAAGCGTGAATTGATTAGATGCATCTCAAGTCCCCAGTAAACCTTCAGTCCTAGGGATGATGGGAGCACAAAAACAGCCCTGGCAGGTACACTGTCTGGGATGGGGCACTGAGAGTAGATACCCTGTCCCATCCTGTTCAGGCCTGAGGGAGCTGTGCTGAGGCTGCTGTGGCACAAGGGCAGAGGGGAGGTGTGAACACGTCATGGAGGCTTTGTAGTTCTAACTCACGGTTTGTGCTGGCTCAGGCAGGGCTTTGTGGGAATTTGGACTTTATCCTGCAGTTCTTGGAAGGCTCTTAGCAAGGAAGGGAATGGATTTGAGAAGGACTCCTGTCTTCAGGGCTATAGTACATGGTGAAAAAGGGAGGGTCACGGAGTTTGGGGCCAGGGAGAAGCAGTTGGGCAGCTGAGGCCTAACTTCCCACTCACGCTGGTGGGCAGACAGTGCCATTGTTTACATAGGCCTTGGAGGAAGCACGGGTTAGAGCGGAAAAAATGGGATGCACCTGAATAGAGTTGACAAAAGGAGGAAAAGAGGAAGTCAGGAGGAAACAAAGGGACCAAAGAGGAAAAGCAGAAGCCAAGGTGAATGTGCAGAAGCTCAAGTTAGACAAAGGCCATGGGACATTATCAGACATAGCCACCAGAAGACCATCTTGTCAAGGGATTGCAGAAGACAGTGTGGGTCAGGAGCTGAAGGATGTGAGTGGAGAGGGCATACAGCGGGCAGGCGCGCAACCGTTTGGCAGAGAAGATGGAGAAACGCTGTGGTCAGAGTAAGAGAGGGTGAAACAATCAAGGCATCCCAAAGTCTGAAACAGTAGATGAAGTCAGAGCAGGGAGGAGGGAGGAGGCAGGAGGAGGGACGTTTAGATAAGATCCGTGGAAGAAGGGAGTGGCTGAAAACGGGAGCAAAGGTGTGGACCGCAAGGTATCACAGGTGACAGGGCATCAGATGGACCTGTTGTAGACCAGCTCCATCCTAAGGGCGGGCTGCTCGGCAGGCACACCCAGAGAAGAAGGGCATCTGTGCCACCTTCAGCTCACATGAGTCCTACACACTACACCTGGTGTATGCTGGGCATGGAGCTGGACACCGTGGACCCAAGATGTAGTAAGACACAGCCCCCAGGGGCTAACATCCCTCTGTCCTCACAGTCACAGGTCTGACACACAGCTCAGTGCCCAGCATGGGACATGGAAGGTGGCATGGGACACTCTTTTGTCCCCAAAACAAACAGGGTTATAGAGAAAGTGCGTTCAGATCAGACCCGGGCCTCCTGACTCAAAACCCCACCCTAGCCGCCAAATTTAGTCTCAGGAAAGTGGCCAGAGGTGACTGGCCTTGTTCCTCTGGGCCAGAGCTCTGGCAGCAGAAGATAGGAAAATCTATTTTGTTCTGATCACAGTACCCAGCCCTGCAGTCCTCCAGCCAGCACTGCTGACATCCAGGTTACAGCAGGGGAGTTAGATAGTCAGGAGGCCACAACAGCACTCCTGGCAGGACTAGGGTCACATAGGAAGCCAAGAGACAAAGTGGCCTCTGGGGCCATGTCTATAATCCCAGCTACTCAGGAGGCTGAGAAAGTAAGATCCTGTTTTCAAGGGTCCTTGAGCTACAGAGCAATGTAAAGCCAGTCTGGTACACTTAGTAGAACTCTCTCATATAAAGGCTTAAAAAGAGAGCTAGGGTGTACAAGGTCATGCCTCGAAGGTTTAAGATACAGGGTTCAATCCCCAATACCGCCCTCCCCCGTGGCCTCTGGCCTCTCTAGCTAGTAGATTTCAGGGTGTGGTCAAAATGCCTGCCCTAGCCTTGGAGGTAGGGAGGCCCAGGGCACAGATGGACTAGGGCCCGCCCCTGTTGCCTAGGCATTGGCCACTGGCAGGACAGGTTACAGACCTTGCTGGGAACTTAGGCAAACAGCCCCAGAGGCACTGCTCCTGAGCTTGGACCCAGCCTGAACTGGAAGGAGCCCCCTGGGCCCTCATTTCTCCCACCTTGGCCATCAGGAACTGTGAGTGACTTCTCCGGGGTACCGGGATCCTGGGGGAGAAAGGGACTGGCCAGCTTTCTCTCTAGCCTCATTCCTGGATTCCCCACCTGATCCCTCCCTGTCCTGTACACTTCCTGAGACAAATGTCCCAGCCAACCGTGTGTCTGAAAAGCTTGGGGTCAGTAAAAGCAGAGAGTGGAGGCCAAATTAAGGACATCCAGTGAGATGTCCCTGTCCCATTCAGTCCTGTCCAATCTGCTTGCTCCCTCCACCCGTCTCCCAACAGTGCTCAGGATCCCTAGCTCGGGAAGCTGCCCCTGGTGGCTCAGCTGGTCTCTTTATACCTGACCTGGTCTTTTTCTTTCTGCTGACCCACAGGTCCCAGGACCTAGCCCCACCATCTGGCTTAGGGAAGAGCAGGAAGAACAGGGTTTCCCCTCCCCCCAGCCCCTCCCAGCCTTACTTACCTTACCTACCTGGCTACTCAGAATGCTCCTACTCACTGCCTTCGCCCCTGCAAGATGGGTGGCTGGCTATCTTGTGTCCTCTAGATCGTAGGGGGCTGAATTCTTCCTCACTCTTGGTCGCTGGTTCTCTTGGTTTCCTTTAGCCCCTAGCCTTCAGGCTGGATCCCAGGACCAGCACACTCCTGCCGCTCCCATCTGAACCCTGGACTTTTTTTTTTTTTTTGCCCCCGCCTTCCCTCTGTTCAGGAGTGGGAGGGGACAGTCCTCAATGCTGAATGTCAGTTAGATGGGTGATCAGTGCCAGGTCTTGAGGTACAGGAAGGCCCATAGTCATAGTAACTGGTAGTCGGGAATGTGTCCTGGGCTCCGTGCCAGAAAAGGGTCTGGGCTGGTGAGCAAAGGGACAGTGGCTATTGGCTGATGTCTGGGGAGCTGGAACAGAGCCTGTGGCTCTGGGGCAAAAGAATGTCTGGTTAAATTGAGGAAGCTCTGTTTCTAAGTTGAGGAAGGACTTTACTGTTGAGGGGATTCCCAGATCTGCTGCCTTTCCACTCAGCTCATCTGCAGGCTCTTGGGGGTCCCTGTCCTGCACCTTTTGTTCCTGTCTGGAGGTCTCCTGTGAGACTTACAGGTCTCTGTCTAATCCTGGAAAACATAGGGGCCAACCGGACTGCCTCCGGACCCCAGCCTCTCTCTCCCTTGTCCCTCTGCAGGAACATTCCCCAGCCTGTTTGAATGTACGGATTACTATACCCTCCCCTGTAAAATGATTTGACCTTCTTTTAAATGTTGGGGTAACGGGGGGAAATTGCAGTCTATTTCTGCCAACTTCGGGGTCCTCTTCCTGCATCTGCTTCCCCTGGCTTCCCTGTTGGGAGTTTGCCACAAGGCAGTTCAGTAGGCTGATGGGGGAAGGCTTCCGTGGCTCTCACTCATTCGGTCAGAAATGGCAAGTACTGTACTGCACAACAGGACCACAATGAAAGGAAAGCCCTGGCTGCAGGTAGCATATTGTCCAGGAGGCAAGATGGCCAACAAAAGTACCGTATGTCCCCAACGTGCCACAGAAGGCACTTTGGAAGTTTCTTCTCTCCAGTGATGGGATTGACAGGAAACATCTCAGAATGCTTCCTGAAGGAAGAAAGCGATGTCACAGATAGTCCTAAAGGATTCCGTAATTTCTTCTCATGAAACCTTCCAGATCAGTTTTCCCCATCATTATCAGTAATCAGTCTATTCCACTTTATTTTACTGGCTCCCTAGTTAATTTTGGCTATTTGACATCTTGTTAGGAGAGTATTCATCTTCCCTCGATTTGTAAAATTTCCACCTCTGAAATCCCGTATGAACTGGGGGAGTTGGCACACATCTGCTGAGCCAGCGTTTGGGAAGCCGAAGCAGGAGAATCACGGGGTCAAAGTCGGCCAGGACAACTTACAAAGAACTCATCTTGAAAACGAAAAGAAACCTAGGCCAACTGCCTGTCTTTCAGCAGGAGCATTCGTTCTGCTCGTGTTTCCTTTAACCGCCGATTCCTCCTGCAGGATTTTGTAGAGTCTGGATTTTATTGCCGTGTTTTGCACTCCTTGGTTAGCCTTGTGTCTTCCCCCTCGGGGGTGGGGGTGTAGTTGGCTTCCCTTTTCTTCTGTTTTCCATTTCATCAATGGCTTCTCCCTCCATCCTTGCATCCCTAACCAAATGAGAGTTCTCCATCCAGTCTCGACGCTTATTGAACCTGCTGGACAGCAGACTCGGTCCCTGTCAGGTAGGACTCTCTTTATTGTATGTATTTCGCTTCCTTCGTTTTCTGTTACTTGCGAGTTAGCTCTCCTGAGCGGGTCTACCGGTTTATCTTTTTCCCTATCCTTCTGTACTTGTACTGTCACATTGGAGAGAATTTCTTCTGCTTGAACTTGAGCCCACAAATCTGAACCTGATGGTGATATCTTTTTGGTGAGTACAATGATATTTTTTAAAGCCCCTTACTTGGTCAAACTCTCCTTAAGAGTTCTCATTTGTTGTTTAAGTTGTAATTGCATTGATCAGCCCTTCCTTTTGCTAATAGTCTTGAATGTTTTAGTGGAAATATGTATATAGGTTTTTTTAAACTAATTTTTCCCCAAAACACAGTTTCTCTGTATAACCCCAGCTATGATCTACTATGTAGATCAGGCTGGCCTCAAACCTGAGACCTCCCCCTGCCTCTGCTCTCTAGCGCTAGGACTGAAGGTGTGTGCCACCACCGCCAACTTTAAAATAGTATTTGTTTTATTTTATGTGCACATTTGTCTGTGTGAGGGCATCGGATCTCGGTAACTGGAGTTACAGACAATTGCGAGCCACCTGTGGGTGCTAGGTTGAACCCAGGTCCTCGGAAAGCAGCCAGTGCTCTTAACAGCTGAGCCATCTCTCAGGCCTTATAATTTTATTTTTTAATTGACATAGCAGTCATACACATTTGTAGCACATACAGTGAGATTTCCATAAGTGTATAAAAAGTATGATTAGTGTAATCATATTGATCATCACAGACTTCATTATTTCTTTCTGATGGAAACATTCAGACCCCTCTCTACTAGCTATTTTTAACTGTAGAACTACTTGATGTCAAGCACAGGTGCTCTTCAGTACTCTGGAGTGCAGAAAGCTACTCCTCCATCTAACTGAGCCCCTAGACCCTGACCATTCTTTGCCTGTCACCCCTCACACACGCCCTTCCCAAGCTTTGATAACCACTATTCTGTGTTCTATTTCTTCAAAGCCAACTTTTCAGTTCCCACTGTGAAGTGGGAACACACACAATTTATTGTCCCATGCCTGGTTTATTTCACTTAACACAGTGTCCTCTAGTTACATGCATGTACTTACAGAGAACTTCACTCTACTGTGGCTGCACAGTATTCCACTGTTTAGCATTCCCTTGTGTCTTCTTTACTCATCCTTTGATGGACAGCTGGGTGGATTCTGTATGTTGGCTCTTGGGAGCAGAGCCACAATGATCATGGTAGTGCAGATGTCTTCTTAACATGCTGACTTCTTTGACTGTATGCCCATGGTGAGGTGGCTGCAGCATATGCCGTTCTATTTCTAGCTTTGGAGGAACACCCACGTTGATTTGCATGCTGTTTACATCTCACCCATGCTGCAGGGGAATTCTCCTTTCCCCATAACTCACTAGTATTTGCTACTTTTTTTTCTAGATTTTAAAATGTATGTGTATGTATGTCTGCCTATGTGTTTATTGCACCACATGCATGCAGATGCCAGCAGAGGGCGTCAGACCCCTGGAACTGGAGTTACAGGCAGGTGTGAGCGGCTCAGTGTGGGTGCTGGGAACCGAACCTGGATCCTCAGTGAGAGCAACGCAGCTCATCCCTGCTGAGCCATCTCTCCAGCCTTCACCTGTTACCTTTAGTTTTATAAATCTTCTTTTCAACTTTCTTTCTTTTTTTTTCTTTTTTTTTTTTCAGTGCTGGAGATCAAATCCTATCTTACAGATTTTTTTTTTTTAACCAGACACAGTATCACATGCTTGTGTCTGTTACACTCTGGAAACTGAGGCACGAGGATTATTTGTACCCAGGAATTTGAGACTACTCCGAACAACCTACTAAGACTTGGGCAGTGTGGCACACACCTTTAATCCCAGCACTCCGTAGGCAGAGGCAGGCGGATCTCTCTGAGTTTGAGGCCAGCCAGGTCTACATAGCCAAGGCTACATAGTAAGACCCTGCCCCCCCAAAAAAGACCCTGTCTCGGCTTCTCAATTTAAAAAGAAAAAAGATTTCTTTAATCACATTTCTGTAAATCCAGCAAGTTGGTACCCACAGTCTCAATACTTTGGGAGACTGAGGCAGGAAGATTGGAAATTGGAGGGTAACGTGGTCAATTTATCAAGACTCTGTCTCAAAATAAAAAATAAAAAAAAATTTAGAATGTAGCTGAGCAGTAGGGCCCTTTCTTAGCCTCCGAGAATCCTTGGGTTCAATCCCAGGTGCCACAAAAAATAAAATATTTTCAATACAAAAATTTTCAAATGTATTTTCATTTATTTTGTGGCTCTTAAACCTCAGTGCTTTATCATAGACTTAGTTAAACTGTTCCAAAGGTCCTAAGACACACAGTCATGTGTCACTCACCCATGAGGACACATCCTGAGGAATGCATTGTTAGGTGATTTCATTGTCTTGTGGGTGTCATGGGGTGTATTTGACCAAACCTAGATGGCAAACAGGTTGGTCACTCGGCATGACTTTCTGTTGTGATCAAGAGACATAGTAACCAAACGTATGAAGCTACTGGCCATTTCCCAGGGAAGTGTCTGTCCTGGGGGGGGGGGGGATGGCGCTGCACTGATGATTGATTAGGCTCCCAGATGCATTCCTTTGTCAGGTCCTGTGCTCTGCACACCCTACCTATTGCTTGTGCTATAGGTTTATGTATACAGCTGCCAAGGTCACAGATGTGTCTACCCTGCCATCACCAGGAGCTGTGACTAATGCCTGGCACTGTCACTTATGGTGCCAGTGTGACTCAGGGAATAAGAATGCTTCAGCTAAAAAGAAAAAGAAAGGAAAGAAAGTTAAGAAAAGAAAAAGAAATTGATCTCAGCTCCATAGAATTCTCATCAGATCACTACCATTGGTGGTTGTTAATCAAAGCGCCCATGTGCACAGCTGTGGATGTGTGCACTCAGACTTTGTGAACTTTTCCTTTTCTTTATTTTGCATCAAATTCTGCCTCAGCCTCTTTGGTACCAAGATTACAAGACATAAGGATGTAAAACCACCATGGAGGGGGAGGTGTGTTAGACTTTCTCTCTCCCTGTCTCTTTCTCCCTGTCTCTACCTCTTTCTCTCTGTGTGTGTGCATGTCTCTTTGTCTCTGTCAGAGAGAGAGAAAGTGGGGGGAGGCAGTGAAGCCTCCATAGCTGGTGAGACTCTAGAGATCCAGGTCAAGGAAGCCGACTGGAACAGAAGGCCCCTGCACCCTACATTAAAGCGAGGGAAAAGTCTTAGGAGTGGGTGGGTAAAAGGCCACTCCTTGTCGCACTTCCCTACCTCTGCAGTTAGGTTCGAAGTCACAGTCTTCCTGGCCAGCCCAGAGGTCCTTGATGGGCTTTGCAGGCAGTCCTCCAGCATTACTTCTAGTATGTACCCGGGAGAGGCCTCACCCAGATCTTGCCCACCCAGGAGGAGCAGGCTCAGCAGGCAGTTCCACGAGTTCATACAGAGGCTGGGGCAGAGTCCAGTGCTGAGGGTGCCCAATCCGAAACCCAGAGCCCGGAAAGCAGAAGCTCACCCTGCTTTCTCACCAGCGCCCTGCCTGTGTGGGAACTCAGCGGCCAGCTGGGTTTTCACAGAAACCAGCCCTGGGGGCAGGGGGAAGAGGACAGTCCCTCGCTATAGAAATCCCCGCCCCCATACCTCTGGATGTCTGTTTATTCTGTGTTTATTGAGATAATTCAGCCCTAACCCCACTGTGTCTAGGATTCGGTTGAGTTAGGGCACCTGGCCTGGGCTGCACAATCACCCCAGGGAGCAGTGAAAGGCTTTGTCTGGGGTGCTGCAGTGAAACCCCTATTATGCTCCCCCATTGCCCCTGTACAGTAGTGAGCATGTAGCTCTCAGGCTGGCCTGGCTGGATACAGAGAGAAACACAAGTCTCTGGCCCCTAGGAAGTTGTAGCAGGGCAACATTGAGGCAAAAAGCGCAGTTCCTTCCTGCAGTCCCGCCACCCAATGTGGGTGGTAAAGAGTGGGCAGGCTCAGTGAATGGATAGAGGCCCGTCCCTGCTGGTCCCTGACTGAGTCTTTGATTTAGGCCCTCTCTCTCTTCCTCCCTCCCTCCCCTCTTTCTCCTTTGTTTCTCTTTAGGGACAGATTCTCACTAAATAGCCAAGAGGCTAAGGTGGACAAATTCCAGGCTACCTTTGAATTTACAGCCCTGCCTCAGTCTCCTGAGTGCTTGAATTACAGGCATGTGCCTTTATATGTCCTGTTTTGGGACATTTATTTTACTTCTCAATCAAGAGGACAAGCTTTTCCTCTTGTACAGTCTCCTACACACACACACACACACACACACACACACACACACACACACACACACACACACACACACCTCCTCCCTTCTAGAGTTTTGAAGATGAGGCCAGCCTGGGAGAGGCAGATGGAGTGCCAGGCAGCTAGTCTGTGCCGGCGGCTCTGGCTCCACCTGCTGTGTAACTCTCAGTGTGGTGTGCTTGTGGGTACCAGTTGCGGCCATCACTTCCGCTTGCTGAGGGAAGCCACTTAAGCCTGAGAGCTCGCCTGAGCATCCAGAGCAGTACCAGCTTCCCAGGACAGTGGACGACTGTCCTAGGGGCTTCTGACGGAGCCATAACGTGGGTGCCGAAAGGGCGGAGGACCACAGACTCAGCCTTCTGTGTTCTCAGCAAGTGTTTCAATTCTGTCGTGTCTCCTTGCGATTTCTGAAATGGGAGACCAGGCAGGGCGTCAGAGGCCAAACTGGAAACAAGCCGGGGACCCATGGAAACAGGGCTCACGAAGGAAGAGCACCTTGGGGAAGGGCAGGACAGACAAGATGGCCGCCAGGCACTTGGTGGAGCAGCCACAGATGCTCACCTGGAGTATGCTGGGTCCACTGTGTGTGGTTGGGTTGGAGTGTCACCTGCATAAGGCAGTGGACAGAGGAGGAATCAGAAGGGGGTGGGCATCTGGTTGGTGTTCTTTCTCTTAGTCCTCAGTGGAGGGTAGACAGATTCACACACAGATGCAGAGACACCTCTGAAGATCAGTACGTGCGACCACCCGGGCAGAAGAGGGCAGGTGTGGCTTGGTGACCAAGTCTGGAGGGGACAGGGCCAGGTGGTCAAGTGGGAAGACAGTGGTATGGTCACTGTCCCTTCCGTTCTTATGGCTGGCAGAGTCTAGACACCAGCTTCCCCATACCACTTGCGTTCAAACCCCTTCCTCATCTGAAAGTCTTTCCACAACCTTCCCCTTCACATCCTCACAGCCACAGGAGCTACTTAGTACCCACCTGTGACTTAGGTATGAGCATCTTGGTACAGGCTGCTCTGAGCTACATCCTCTGTCACCAGAGCACTGAGTACAGGGGGACAGCCAGTGGAGTCCCGGAAACATGAAAACACCCCAATCTGCGCCACCCCCCACCCATCAGGCAACTTTGTCTCAGGCACTTCCGCAGCTCTGACAGGAAACCACTCACAGTCTCAGCCTCGCGCCATCTCAAGGCAACTTCTTGTTTCCCAGTTGCCCTGTGCCAGCCCAGAGTTGTGATCCTGGGCTCCACCCCCTAAAAACTTCCCAGGCTGTATCCCAGCAACTCAGAGGGGCCGGGATGGTGGACATGATTGCAAAACTGGCCAGGAGGCAGAGCCGAGCCCTGCGGGCACAGGTAAGGATAGAAGGAAGGAGTGGGGGACAGGCTCAACCTCTGACTGGGTAGCCGAGGGCCTTCTGGGTTTGGAACTGTAGTAGCAGGTCTACACCGCACTGTTGGGAGCTGATTGTAGAAGCTCAGAGCGTGTATGTCAGGTGATCTCAGCACTTTCCCTCTCAGAGGCCTTCCCTGTCCAAGGGTGCACAGAGAGATCTGAGATGCCCAGCTTGGAGCAAGAGAGACAGGGCTTCCGCCACTGTGGACGAGGACACAGCGGGAGTGGGGGGGGGATGTTGGGTGGGGGTTGAAGGCAAGGAGTGCATAACCATAGAAGTGAAGGGGGATCTCTGTGGTGAGAGTTAAAGATCTCTCTTGGCTCAGCCCTCTGACCAGAGGTGGGGAGGCCTCTTCCTCTTCCCCACCCAGCCCCTGTGTCTACATGGTACAACTTGATACTATTTTTAGGCTGTGGCAGCATGTGGATCTCCAGAGTGGGGGCCAGCTTGGCAGGCCCCACTATCTCCCCCCCAAAACAAGGCACAGCAAAGGGCCTACTGAGAGCCCAGCTGAAACCCGCCAGCAGAGGAAAATCCCTTTAGCTCATCGCTAAGGGAGGGGCACCCATGGAGAGGTCCAGAATTTGAGGGAACAATGAATACTACAGTTCCATGACTGCAGCTTCAAAAAGGAGTGGGTTCTGCCTGCTTCCCTCTATGGGGGTCCCTATCTTCCACCCCAAGCATTTGGTGTCTCTGGGGCAGCATGTCTTCCTAATGCTTCCTGTCCCCAACACATGTCTCTGCATCGTCTCTTCTTGAGATAACCCTGTCACTCAGGGACTTAACTCTCTCTCTCCTCAACATCCCCCATACCTGCTGGTGTGTCCTCTGTTTGAGATCCCTTAGCTCCAGTGGTCTGTCAAACATAATCCCTCCTCCAAAAAGCCCAGCAGCACCTCAGCATCTCCACACCACCCATGGACCCTTCCGGCCACTGCCACCACCACCCATCCTGGAACAGCAATGCCACAGTCCCAGTGCATTTAGGTGTGGGGCAGGAGGCATATCTGCTCTCTGTGCTCCCTTTCATCCTGACGTCTGTCCTGTCCCAGTGACTCTCCTGGGCTCTGTGGCTCAAACTTTCATCCCCAGCAAATCCTTTCTCACATTCTGTGCTGTTTGTTTCCAATGTTCGCCACAGGACTGACTTGCATATTAAAGCAGTGTTTGAATAGATCCCGTTATATACTTCAGGGCATCATCTCACCTGATGGGGGCAGTGGCATCTGCCACATCATCCTATGTCATACTCACAAGAGATGCAGGCCTTGGGAAAAGGGAGAGGGCTCCATGGGTAAAGCACTCGCTGTGTAAGCCTGAGGCAGGGTTTGGATCCTTAGCACCCATGTATTTACATGGTGGACATGGTGGTCTGCCTGTAATCCCAGCGCTGGGGAGGCAGAGACAGGGGATCGCTAAAGCAAGCGCACAAGCTCAAATCAGTGAGCTCTGGCTCCAAGTGAGAGACCCCACCTCAATATATAAGGAGGAGAGCCATCAAGGGAGACAGCCACTGTCAACCTCAGACCATACACATGCACACGTATGTGCACCCACAGTTATACACACACACGTACCGCACATATACAAGGAAAGGGAGAAGAAGGAAGGGGGTCAGGTTGGTAGGCAACTCCCCAATATCCAAGGCAGAATGCCACTGGACCTTAACAAAGCAATGAGTGTCTTAAACCTCTCCACTGAGAGACAGTGACCTGAGGCTCCCCAAGGAGCAAAGTCAGCATGGGGAGGACAGGAGAGAAGGACAGTCAGGCCAAGAGGACAGCAAGGAAGTGGATAGATGCTTCTTCTGTTGAGGTGGGCTAGCCTGGGGTAGCTGAAATACAGGAAAACACATGAGGTTTGGGGTCAGGGAGAAAGGAGAAGTGTGCAGATGGCCCTGTCTCTACCACATGAGCCTGGAGGGATAAAGGAGAAGAATTGGTGACTCAGCCCAGCACCTGCATCCTGGGCCACCTTGTCAGAAACTGTAACCTCCCGTGTCTCACCATGCCTTTAATTTTTTATCCTATTTTATTTATTTATTGTGTGCACACACTATCTTGTGTGCCATGGCACATGTGGAAGTCAGAGGACAACTTGGCAGAGTCAGTCCTCTCCCTCCACTGTACGGGTCCTAGGGTTCAAACTCAGGTTGTCAGGCTTGGCAGCAAGTGCCTTTAGCTACTGAGCCCTCTCGTTGGCCCCTACCTTTGCAGTCTTTCTCAGCAGTGACCGCCACTGACAAGCTTCACTCACCACACCCTATACCTTCCATGTGGGTACTGGAGGCCAATTCTGCCAAGCAGGGACTTGCATCCATTTGTTCTCTGCCGCATTCCCAGAGTCCGGCTCCATTCCTGCCACATGGCAGAGCAGAGGGATCTTATGAGTAAGATGTGTGACGTGAGGGGATAATATTTACTTATTTTTCTGTGTGTGAGTACAAACACTCATGTATGTGCATGCATCATGTGTGTGCCTAGTGCCCAAAGAGGTCAGAAGAGGGCATGGGATCCCCTGGATGTTGTGAGGAGCACAGGGCCCCTTGTTCCGGCTGCCCAGCTAGCTTAACCCCCTAAATAATCACACAGAAACTGTATTCATTTAAACACTGCCTGTCCCATTAGTTCTAGCCTCTTATTGGCTAGCTCTCACATCTTGATTCAACTCATTTCTAATAATCTGTATGTCACCACGAGGTCATGGCTTACCGGGAAGGATTCAGCATGTCTGACCTGGCAGCTCCATGGCGGCTCTCTGATCCTCGTATGCTTCCTTCCTCCCAGAATTCAGTTCTGTCTACTCCACCTGCCTAAGTGCTGCCCTATCAAAAGGCCAAGGCAGTTTCTTTATTCAACCAATGAAAGCAACACATAAACAGAAGGACCTCCTACACCACCCGGAATAGGAGTTAGGGAGTTGTGAGCCACCATGTGGGGGCTGGGAACTGATCTTAGGTCCTCTGCAAGAGCAGCAAACGTTCTTAACCCACTGAGCCATCTCTCCAGTCCGAAATGAGTACTTTTTGTCTTCCTTCCTAAAACCCACGGAGAAGCCATGTTGAGTAGGTCATGCTTCCTCTTACACGGGTGTCCTGGCCAACAGAGGAGGAATATTTGTGATGAGTTTATCTTATTACATTTACTGTGTCTGTGTGAGTGTGTCCCAACACACATATGGAAGACAGAAAACAACCTGTGCTAGTTAATGCTTGTCTTTCGGCACGTGGGTCCCGAGGATCAAACTCAGGCATCTTGTCAGTCCATTTTGTGTTTTCCTTAAAAAACAAAACAAAAAACAAAAACTACTGATAACAAAAATTGTAATCTTAAAAAAAAAAAAGAATCTCCAAACATTTCAAAGGAAAAAGAACTGGCGCTGGAGCTCCACAGACCAGCACTTATTTGCCTTCTGCACTTAAGGCTTGGGGTTCAATTACCCAGCAGCACTACTACCACCCCAAAACCTAAGCCTTATAATTACACTAGCCAGATAGACCATTGTTAGCATTTTGTTCAATTTGGGTCTTTTTGACAGGATCTCACGTACCCCAACCTGCCTTCAGACCCCACATGTAGATAAGGATAGCCTTGAACTTGTGAAGTTCTGCCTCTGTCCTCTGAGTGCTAGAATTACAGGCATGTGCTACTGTGCCTGGTTGTATGCAGTGCTGGGCATCAGACCCAGGGTTCCCTGCATGCTTTGTGAGCTCCACCCCTGACCCCAGTCCACCATATCAGCTTTTTGAGGTGTACTGTTTGCTGGGAGCATTGTGTATTCTTAGAAAACTGTTAGCCAGGTGTATTCCTGCTGCCTTGGGTTTGATAGCAAGACTGTCTGTCTCTCTAGGGGTTTGGCATTGTTGGTGGGATCTGGGGAGATCTGGGAACAGATCTGAAACCTGACACTCTCAAGATCTGAGACCTGAAGAACTGTGGGGTGAGCTGAGTGCAATCGGCCCCAGAAGTTCCAGAAGAGGGGTGGGGCCCTCCAACTAGAGCTGAAAGTTCAAGGCCAGGGGCAAGCAAGGAGTGGCAGGAAACAGAGCCCAAGCCCAGGCAGGTGACGGGTGGCCTCTGCAGGCCTCAGACTTTGCCCCTCTGCCCATGGGGAGGCAGAGAGTGTGACTCACCCCAGCCTCTCCTCTGTGCCTAGCCAGATGAAACCCCAGATGGCTCACTCCTTTGGGGGAGAAGGGGCCTCTCCCTTCTTTGACCCTTTATTCTCCAGCCCACCTGGCTCTCGCTCTCTCTCTCTCTCTCTCTCTCTCTCTCTCTCATTCCTAAACCTGCAAAGCAGCCCCCAGCAGTACAGATTCCATCACTGGAGCCGTCAAGGGTGGTGGGAGCCTTTAGTGGGCTGTGGACTGCCAAAGGACTCCAAATGAGACCCACAAAGAACAGGTCCCAGGCCCTTGATCTGTTGCTGCCAGTGCCTCCCCTCCGCGGAGTGCATACTCCAGAGAGCTGAGTTAGTGTTCTGTGATTAACAAGCTGACCTTCCCATCTGTGGCACACACTGCTTCAGGTAGCTCCTTCAAAAAAACGCATCCTTTCTTTTACCACAATTTCTGGCACGGACAAAGCACACATTTTCCACCCAGGGCAACTGAGTCAGAGAAGTACCAGGGCTTGCTGAAGGATGCTCAGCTTGCAAATGTCCAAGGCCACCCTCTGTGCGACTCTGAAGTTACCCCAAAAGTCATCTCCTTCGGCTCCTGCAGGTGGATGACCCTCCGGAGCCAGTGTATGCGAATGTAGAGAGGCAACCTCGGGCCACTTCACCGCGCTCCGCTGCAGTTCCTCCTCGGCTCAGCCCAGTGTGGGAGACGCACACAGACTCGGGCACTGGGCGCCCCTACTACTATAACCCCGACACGGGCGTAACCACCTGGGAGTCACCCTTTGAGGCCTCTGAAGGCGCCACCAGTCCGGCCACCTCCCGAGCGTCTGTGGGCAGCGGGGAGAGCCTGGAGACAGAGTGGAGCCAGCACTGGGATGAGGAGAGTCGCAGGGTGTTCTTCTACAACCCTTTGACGGGTGAGACTGCTTGGGAGGACGAGTCTGAGGACCTGGAGGAGGAGCCCCAGGAGCAGCTGGAGATGCAACCCAGCCTGAGCCCAGGAAGCCCGGAGCTTCAGAGGGTGAGGGACGTTCCTCTGATCCCACCTCCTGCTTCTTAGAGATCAGAGGATAGGGGTGGAGCAATGGGGGGGGGCATTTCAGAGCATCCTTGACTCCTCTTCATGCTAATCAGAAATCAGAGAATGGGGGCGGGGCCACCCTCTGAGCGTTTCTGCCACCTCTTGCTTCTCAGGGACCAGAGAGTAGAGACAGGGCCATCTTTGAGGGTCTCTGACTTCTCTTGATTCTTGGCCCCGAGGATTAGAGAGTAATGGGTGGATCTGGTACAAAGTGGGGGAGGCAGGAGATAGAGAACCTCTGACTCCATCTTCTGGTCCCTGCAGCCCCCTACTCCTGAAACAGACTACCCCGAATTGCTGACTAATTACCCCGAAGAGGACTATTCTCCTGTGGGCTCCTTCAGTGATCCTGGTCCCACTTCTCCCGTGGCTGCACCCCCTGGCTGGTCCTGTCACATTACCCCAGACAAGCAGACACTCTACACCAACCAGTTCACTCAAGAGCAGGTAGGACATCACTAGCAGCCGGCCCTAGACAGCCTTGCTGTCACTCCCTCCCCAGACTTCCTCCACTAGGACCTCCCCTCGAAACTAAAGGGTAGACCCCATGCCATTCAGTCCTAAGTCAGGTACTCCAGCCCCTAGTACCATCCTGGACTCTGGGCTGAGGGCCCTGACCACCCCTGTGTCCACAGTGGGTGAGGTTGGAGGACCAGCATGGGAAGCCATATTTCTACAATCCAGAGGACTCCTCTGTTCAGTGGGAGCTGCCCCAGGTAATCAGCTGGGGAAGGGAGAGCTGGGGAAGGTGGAGGGGATGATAGGTGACAGTGTCTCTCTCCCCAGGTCCCCATCCCCGCCCCTCGAAGCGTTCGCAAATCAAGCCAGGATAGTGACACTCCAGCCCAGGCTAGCCCTCCGGAGGAGAAGGTGGGAAAGGGCCGTGGAGTCTGGGGTCAGGGGTTGATGGAATATATCCCTCCCTTCTCTGTAAGCCCCAGAGTAGAGGGAGCGTGGACGCCCTGGGGGAATCTCCCTGTGGCTACTTCTGTAGGGACATCACCCTCCCTCCCAGCTGGTGGGAGGATGGCAGGGTGCGGTTGAGCCTCAGGCCTAGCCTGTAAGGGAACTTCCAGCTGAGGAGATGCATTCCCGGCATAACCATTTCCTCTTCCCCTCACTCTCTTTAGATCAAGACCCTGGACAAGGCTGGAGTGCTCCACCGTACCAAGACAGTGGACAAGGGGAAGAGACTTCGGTGAGGGCCTGTCCAGACCCCAACCATGGCAGAGTGGACCGTGATGATACAGTTCCCCAAGTGTTAAGCTCCCTATGCCACACTCTTACTAATCCTCATGGTGACTTCGTGCGAAGTCCTTTGAGGAAACGGAGGCACCTAAGGTTCCTTGCCTACCAGCTATGACGTAGTGGGAATCCAATTCTATGGGGCCAGTGCCCCAAGTCCTGTGAGGGGTGGGGTGGGGGTGAGTCCTCCAGACTAGGCGCAACTCCAAGCCCCGCCCACCCCCACTTTCCTCTGTCCTTAGGAAAAAACACTGGAGTGCCTCCTGGACCGTGCTGGAGGGCGGCGTCCTGACCTTCTTCAAGGACTCAAAAACCTCAGCTGCGGGCGGCCTGGTGAGCCCTGTCACTGAGCAAGGGATGCCTTCTGCTTTTGTTTTCTGGTCTGGCTTAGGAAAGGCTGGTTTAGAAGATGGGTTCCCAAGTACCAAGGTAGCTGGATAGTGGCAAAGAGGGACAATGATGGCAGATTCACCACAGTACAAAGCACTCCAGCCACTTGGGGCCCACAGAACAGTCCTTGGTGATAGACAGCTCCAGTCTGGAGAGCTGGGAGGCTGGGGCCTGGCATACCTGCTCACAAAATGGGGTTGGGCTCCTTCCTCTTTTCCTTTCTGCTGGCTAGCAGGTTCTAGGACAAAGATGCTCTAGAAGCCTGGTGTGTCGGAGCCAGGTATTTTAGCAAGCCCGTCTGAATGGATGCTCCTTGTAATTTTGCCTTCTCCATTCCTTCCTTCCCCACAGAGGCATCCTTCCAAGCTCTCCACCCCTGAGTACACGGTCGAACTGAAGGGGGCCTCTCTCGATTGGGCCCCCAAAGACAAATCCAGCAAGAAGAATGTGTTAGAGGTGAGTGGTGGGATTGGGGGAAGGGGCACCTGAATCCCACTGCAGACAGGGCCCAGGAATGGGGTCCTGCAGAGAGTGCTCAAGACTCAAAGTCAAAGCTGCCCCATCTTGGGTTCAGTGTTCATCATGTTGTCCGAAAGTCCCCACTCTGGGTATAGAGTTCATAGCCCTTGCCACTGAGGGTAAGAAGCAGGTCTCTAGGAGATGAAACTGCCATCCCCAGAGGGACCTTCTCTTAGCTACCAGTCTGAGACTGAGAACTCAGAGTGTAGCCGCTCACTGTGATAGGCTAAGCCAGCGACCTGCTTTCACTGGCCAGAGCCCAGACTCCAGTTTTTATTGGGTCCCCAATGAATAGACTAGTGACAAGTTGATCTGGTTTCCCAGCAGGTAGAGCAAGAGGACTCTGACAAAGGCCTCATAGTACCACGCCCTTCCTGTTCAGGGGTTTTGACCATCCCTAAGAGCTGTGAGGCAGAACACAGAAAAGTACAGGCAGCGAGGGGCAGAGGAGATGGCTTAGCAAGTGAAGTACTTGTCACACAAACTCAGGAGCCTGGTGTCGTGGCACAGGCTTGTAATCCCATGGCACGGAAAACAGACATGGATTCCCTGGGGCTTGCTGGCCAGCCAATCTAACCTAAATGTTGGATTCCAAGTCAGCAAGAGACCCTGTCATAAAACAACAACAAAGTAGACAGCACCTGAGGAATAACGCCCAGGGTTGAACTCTGGCTTCCACCTGCACATACATTCCTGCACATGCACGCACACAATACACACATGCATGCATACAATACATACATTCATGCACACACATACACACCTGCACGCACACAATACACACATGCATGCACACACCCATGCACAAACAAACCCCACAGACAGTGAACTGGTAAAAACCACTACCAAAAAAAAAAAAAGTATCCAGTATCTGGGAGGAGCTAGGAGCAAACAGTGAACAGGAGATGCTCTGGTGGTCTCTGAGGGAAGCTTATATCTATTTCTCTAGGCAGCAAATGAGAAAAGGGACAGCGATTGGTCAGTAAAGATAGATCTCTACTGTTAGGGGGAGGGTCCTCTCTAGGTTCCTGGGAATCTAAACTGTCCTAACGCTTGGTTCTTAAAGAACTTTCTAATGTGTAGCTTTATGAACCTGGGCTCCAGAGGGATATGTGCCCTTCCAAAGAGCTCCATGGAAGCTAAGTCGGGACCTTAGGTCTGCTTCAGATAGCTTATTATGAAGAAAGTCAGGCGCAGTCCAGACATTCTGCAGGGAACTTGCATGCTTCATTTTGGCTGATTTTCCAAGCTTTATTCATGTCTATATTTATTTAAATGTGTGAATGTTTTGCCTCCATGTATGTATGTATATATGTGCACCACATGTGTGCCTGGTACCCCCACAGAAGTCAGAAAAGGGCATTGGATTTCCTGGAACTGGTGTTGGAACTGGATGGTTGTGAGTTTCCTTGTGGGCACTGGGAACTGAACCCAGGTTCTCTGCAAGAGCAAGAAGTGTTCTTAACAGCTGACTGAGCCATCTCCCCAGCCTCTGAGTTATAATTTTAAAAGGAGAACAACCAAAAAAAAAAAAAACATTTTCTCTGACTCTAGAAGTCATTCCCCACCATCTGAGCCAGATTCTGCCTCACTCTGGACCGAAGGGCTCGATTATGTACTTCCAAAGCTAGGCATTGCAGCTGGGCCAACTCTGTTTAGAGTCAGCCAACCACGATCTATTTCTACTCCCTGTATTTGTATTGCATTCCAGCAGCCAGGCTCCCACAGGAACTTTCTATCACTTTGCCAATGCCCTGGGGGAGGCCTGCTGTGTTCTGTGTTGGGCAGCGAGGAGCCCGGCAGAGCTCTGATCTGTCACTGCTGGCTGTGTGCTCGTGAAGAAAGTGATCCCACTTAATCCGCCTGTCACAAACGCTGTTGCCCACAGCATTAAACAAAGAGGAAGACTTGGATCTGGCTTGAGGCTTTTGCTCTATTAGGCTCTGAGTCTCTTGGGGAGGGACAGGTCACCTCCCTCTCAATACACACACACACACTCCAAGCCTACTCCCAAGACAGACCCAGGGAGCAGGGGTAACTGACTGGTTTGTGTCCCTTCAGCTGCGAAGCCGAGATGGCTCAGAGTACCTGATCCAGCATGACTCAGAAGCCATCATCAGCACTTGGCATAAGGCCATTGCCAAAGGCATCGAGGAGTTGGTAGGTAGAGCCTGGGACCTCCAGGGCTGACTGTGAGGGACATGGGCCTTTTATGCAGGACCCCAAGCTATGCACCGAGAACCTATGACACCAATGGAATAGTGCCCATCCCTGCAAAATCAGCCCATCCGCTGATGAGAGGGGCTTTCCAGAGGCATGTGACTCCAGCTCCCCTGGGCTGGCCTTGCAGGATTCTAGGGGAGGGCACAGCCGCAACCCGAAGAAGCTTCTCATTATAAAGGTGTCAGGTGGAAAAGTACATAAGTACCCCGAGAACCAGACTCAGGCAGGAGTGACAGCTCACACTGGAAGATGAGGGTCAACAGATTGAATTCAAGGCCTCATGTCTGCTAGACAAGTGCCCTGCTGTTGAGCCTTCGTAGTGTCAATGATGCATTGTGAATATATAGCTTAGAGACAGAGGACTTGCCTAGTATACAAATGGTCCTGAGTCTGATTCCCAGCTGTGACAAACAAAATCAACAGCTATTTATATGGAAATGACCTCATAGTATTTGATTCTTGATTCCATATGAGTTAGCGCTGGGTCCAGATTTTGATTGTCCTAATAGAAGCAGGAATCCAGATGCAGGAGGTATTGGTGCAATCAGCAGTGGTTGGGTTCTTTAGGCCCGGCGAGTTTATGAGTGAGAGCCAGCCTAGCGGGATGTAGAGAGTTGACTGAAAACTGTGAGGAGGTCAGGAACTGGGAGGCTGCTGAAGACGGCCTGGATAAGAAAGAAAGGGAGAGGGCAGAATGACCTCGCAGCTCCTGGAGGACTCTGCAGCCAAGGAAGGTGGAAGTTGATTCCAGGACTTGAACCTGCCAAGAGAAAGCCATCTCTTCCTGGGATGTCTCCAGGCTAGAGCTGCTTGGGAGAGGACCCAGCTGGCCCCAGGCCTTGCTTCTCTGAGGCTGTCTGATTCTAGTCCGCAGACCTGCTCCAGGGGGTGGAAGGTGAGCCCAGCAGTGCTGATTTCGGGTCCAGCGAGCGCCTCGGAAGCTGGCGGGAGGAGGATGTGAGGCAGAATGCAGGTGTGCGATGGGGTCAGGTGGGGAGATAACCAAAGAGTCCCCTCTGGGTGGCGGGAAGTGATGCCCTGGCTGGGAGTCTAGGGCCAATGCTATCACTGCCACCTACTGACTGAGTTCCGTCTGTGACAGCCTCACCTTCCCCGAGCCCTGGAGGCCTGGAGAGCGACTTGAACAGGGTCCGGCACAAGCTCCGCAAATTCCTACAGAGAAGACCCACTCTGCAGTCTTTGCGGGACAAGGGCTACATCAAAGGTACCTGCAACTTGCCGGGATGCGGGCTCAGGTGGCACGGGGCTGGGCGGCGCTGACCAATCTCTCCCCCAGACCAGGTGTTTGGATGTACGCTGGCTCAGTTGTGTGAGCGTGAGAGGAGTCCCGTGCCACGCTTCGTGCAGCAATGCATCCGCACTGTCGAGGCCCGAGGTATGTATGCATGCACAGACAGGGCAGAGCTCCATGGCCGGCTTCTAGGGGCAAAGGGTGGAGACCCCTGGGGGAGAACAGGGTCAAGGAGAAGAAGATGGGCAGATCCTGAGTAGAAATTGCTAGGGTCCCTAGCCCTTCCAGGCTCAGCCATTCCCCTTCCCGCAGGGCTGGACATCGACGGGCTGTACCGCATCAGTGGGAACCTGGCCACCATCCAGAAACTGCGCTATAAGGTGGATCACGGTGAGGTTCTTCCCCAGTCCCTACCCTGGGGGCTGAAAGCACAAGTGGATGCTGACCGCCTTCCCCGCTCCCCACCACAGATGAGCGCCTGGACCTGGACGACGGGCGCTGGGAGGACGTCCACGTGATTACGGGCGCATTGAAGCTCTTCTTCCGGGAGCTGCCAGAACCCCTCTTCCCCTTCTCGCACTTCCACCAGTTCATAGCAGCCATCAGTGAGCGGCTTAGGGAGAGGACGGGTGGGGAGGTTGGCCCGCCTTTGTCACAGCCAGCAGACCGCCATCTCTGGTTCCTTCCCTCACCCAGAGCTGCAGGACCCAGCCCAGCGCAGCTGCTGTGTACGTGACCTGGTGCGGACGCTGCCCGCCCCCAACCACGACACGCTCCGTCTGCTCATCCAGCACCTGTGCCGGTGAGCAAGCCAAACTTCCCAGGGCCGAAGCGGGCCGGGCGAGGGCTGGTCGGGGCTGTAGCCCCTGTTGAAAGACTCCCCAGCCTCTGAGCTCTTGGCCCCACCGTTCCCACTGCAGGGTGATCGAGCATGGCGAACAGAACCGTATGTCCGTACAAAATGTGGCCATAGTGTTCGGGCCCACGCTGCTGCGGCCTGAGATGGAGGAGGCCAGCATGCCCATGACCATGGTGTTCCAGAACCAGGTGGTGGAGCTCATCCTACAGCAGTGCGCAGACATCTTCCCGCCGCACTGACTGCGGACCGTGGGTGGCTGGAGGCCATGAGGCTGGACCTCCTCTGAGGCTCTCCGCTTCCCACCCCGCTGCACTGTGACTTCTACACCCCTCGATTCAGAGGGTACGGTGACCCCCTTCATGAAATGTGATTTCTCCCTGTCGTATCCCTATTTGGGGTTCCTTAGGGCCTTTTCTTGATTACAGCACCGCCTATTGTGTAAATGCAAGAATGTTGGGGCGGGGGGGGGGGGGCGGATGAGTGCTTCCTAGTACCGCGGTTGGGAGGAGGGATTGGAGGAAGGCATTCTGGCTTCCACAGGCCTGCATCTGGCCAGGCCTTGATGGAGACTCTGTAGGCCCCGCGCTATGCAGGAGGTCCTGCACTAGTCATGAAGCCACTACTGACACTGTCCCTGCTGCCAGGGGCGGACTGACCCTGGCCGCCAACCCAAGCCACTGACTGCTGACTGCTTTCTTCAGCCTTATACTCCTGTGCCACCCTGATGGCTTTTCCTCCCCTTTCCTCTCTCCCTGGGCCACCCCGTTCTCTCCATGTTCCTCATGCTCACCACATGCTTACCCTGCGCCCACTATGCATGATTCCAGGGAACTGGGGCTTGCAGCAGAAGTCAAATGACTTCAGGTTCCAAAGGTGACCTGAATCCCTGCAAAGGCTCTCCCCACAGCAAACCCAGCCCCTAGAGGAGGAACCAGGCTGGAGCACCCTGCCTGGCCTGGGGGGGGATTCCCTTCAGGCAACAGGGAATCTGGGGGGGGGTCCCCTTCAGGCAGGCAACTGGGGGAAGAAAAACAACACAAATAGAAGCCCCCAGCCCCTGCCTGCACCCTGACTGAGTGCCTACCTGGTACTCACTTGCCATGCAGAGCTGGGAGGGGCCCACTGGAGAAAAGTCACAGCCTTGGGCACAGAGAGTTGAACATGTGTCAGCTGCCCCCTTCCCCATGCACACACCACCTCAGTTTATGGACCTGAGCCTCTACCTAGCTCCACCCACCCTCACTAACTCAACAAACGATAATAGCTAATATTTATTGAGCGTTCATATTATGCCAGCCTTTTACTCCGATTTCCCTCTTGGTTTCTTGCAGTCAATATTTATTGTGGGCCCTCGTGTGCCGGGCACTGTGCTCTGGGACAGGGGTACTACCCGTGCTTTCTGGAGCTTAGGGCCCAGTGAGTAAGGCTGATGCAAGCCCAGCCCTGATGGTAGCAGGGCCAAGAAGAGAACAAATGAAGGTCTCCTACCATACACCCACATATTTAAAGTCTTAAGGCAACCTAACAACTGTTAAATAAAATATGTTTATTTTATTCTCCTACTTTGGCGAACGTATTTCAGTAACGGCCTGCACTGATCTTCAGTCTGTCACATCCCACCCCATTGTACAGCTAAGGCTGGCCTTGAACTGATCATCCTGCCTCCACCTCCCAAGTACTGACATCGCATCACCAGGACCAGCAGCCACCTTCTCTTAATTATTTGCCAAATGAAGGCTATTTGGGTTATGTCCTCTGGTTGTGACAGACACTACTGCACACGTGTGTCTGTGGCCACACTGGCTTAGTGAGCTAGTGTTGCCATAACACCACAGACCAAGCGGCTCAGTTGGTAGAAGTGCATTTCTCACGAAGCTAGAGACTGGATGTTCAAGATGAGGCTGCAGCAGGGTGGGGTGGAACGAGGACATCGTTAGCTTGCAGGCAGTGCCTTCTTGCTGTGTTCTCAAATGGCCGTGAGGCTAAAGGTCTGGTGCTGCCACACAAGGACTCCGATCCCAACATCAATCACTTAAACCATGGCGCTTCCAAAGGCCCCATTTTCAATCACGTCACACTGGGGCTCACACTCCACTGTGAATCGGGGAGAGTGTGAGCTTCCGGTCCACAGCTTGAGCTTTTCCGTCCTCAGCAACAGCTGTTGCCGGATCCCTCCCCCTCCGTGATCCCTGCATCTTACTTGTTGGGGACCTCCCCTGCCATCTTCATCAGCAGTCGTGGGGAAGGGAGGGCTGTGCTTTCTCCCATCATTGGCTTTCAGGAGCTCTCCTCACAGCCCAGTCTGCCTCTCTCTCCCTCTCACAGATGGCTGGCCTCTGCCCCCAGCAATAACGGAAACACAGCAACCATGGTGAGCCCCACAACAGCCCCTCCTCTCCTTAGCTCATCCCTGGAAGAGTTGCCTTTCTTTCCTAAACATACCCACGGTTCTCCATGCTTCTCCCATACTGAGCTGCTGTGCTGAATTGAAGTCACCAGGAAATAGAAGCAGGGAGGTCAGCTTGGTGCCGACCGACCCCTGCGAAGGGATGAAGGCCACAAGACTGGGCCCCATGTCTAGACTCGGCCAAGTTCCCAGAAGCTCTGGGTGAGCTTACGCATTGTCCCTCCTGTGGCAAGAAACCAGGTCTGCTGGCTGCCTAGTAACCACCCACGTTGCCCGATGGACCGCACAGATCTGGGCAGAGCCTCTCCTTTCAGCTCTAGGCATATCCCAGAAGGTCAGTTGAGAGCTATTGGTCACCACTCCTAACAAGCCGGGCTTACACCCTCTGGGGAAGCTGATGCTTCAGTCAAGGAGGAGAGGAGATTGTGGTACCCACAGTATTCACTACTTCCCCCCGCCCCAAACCATGGGAACATGCTCCAGTCACAGTCGCCCTAGGAAACCCTCCACCATACACCTCTCTGTAACCACAGCCATCCTCCCCCTCTCAAAGACAGAAATTTTATATTATTACATTGATTTGTTCTCATACTGTATATGTGTGTTGAAGGTGCATCCATGCTACTGCATGTGTGGGTGGAGGTCAAAGGACAGCTTGCAAAAGGTGGTTCTATCCTTCACCATTGGGGTACGGGGGTTGTCAGGCTTGACGGCAAGTGCCTATGTGTACAGCTAGACTTCAAGAGGTGTCCATGTTCACTGTCCTCCACCCCTGCACAGCACAGACCACAGACCCTCCTGTGGATTCAGCAACACACCCATGGTGATAGACACTTTGAGTCCCCAGGTTCAGTGACTTCCTGTGACATGCAGGCCTTCCTGGAAACATCTCTTCCTCAGTCTCCTCATGTTCCTCCCACCTCTGGCCAAGCATGGGGAGAAAGAATGCTCAGACCGGACCCTGCTCCCAGAATGACACCCGCAGCCCTGGAACAGACCACAGACTCAGCCTAGATTCATGACTTTCCCAAAACTGAGTCCCCCTCTAGAGTTTCTCTCCCGGGAAACGGCTCTGCCATCCCACAGGTGGACAGGTAGACAAGGTAAAGCTTGGGGAAAATGGCAGGCTCCCTCCAGTCCATCTCTGCATCCTTGGCACATACCTTACCAACTCTCTTCCCTCACCAGCCTGGTCTTGGGGGCAAACATCTGCCTGGACTACCACTTAGCTCCTTCTTCATCCCGCACACTCAGCCCCCCATATTCAGCCTCGGTTTAAAAACGCAGCCCTGATTATATTATTGTCCCAATTTAAAGCCTCAGACTTGAGTCCGGTGAGGTGCCTCATCAGGTAAAGGCGTCTACTGTCAAACCTGACCACTTAAGGAGGAAAATGAGTCCCAAAAGTTGCCCTTTGACCTCCACATACATGGATACACAGTGAGATGTGTGCAGCTTGCCCAGCCCTGAACCTAGTATGGGGACATTTGTGAAGCCACGTCAGTCTTTCTCCCTTAGTTCCTAGGCTCTTAGGTTCTGGAGAGTGACAGGCACGGCATTAGCCATCATGTTGGGCCCAAAAGTCTTCTGATCCCAGGGCCCTGGAGCAGCCTTTTCCCAAGACCTTGGCCCAGCAGAGAAAGGGACTCTTTATGGTTTGGGACAAGAGCATTTGTGGTAGCAGAGTGCCCCTGTCAGACATAAGCAGAAGGGGACTCTTTGGATGGCAAGAGGGCTAGAAGCGAGCCTGCTTTCCTGGGCCTTCCAAGCTGGGGTGTTCTGCTGCAGGCCTGGAGGGGTGAGGGAGCCTGTAGATTTATTATTATTGTTGTTACTAAGACGGGGTGGAGGTGGAGGACCAGCTTCATCCTGCACTACTCAAATACACCACTAGGTGGAGATGATCAGAAGGTCCGTGTTGCCAGGTCTCCTTCCAGTGTCCTGTGGTAGGTACAATGTTGAGACAGAGTCACATGACTGGCCTGCAACTTGCTATATAGCCAAAGGTAACCTTGAACTTCTGATCCTCCAGCTTCCACACCCCAAGTGCTGGGATCGCAGGACACCAAGATCCTTTCTCCCCCTTCAAGATGTATTTATTTTTATGTGTGTGTGTATCTGTGTGTTTGTGTGTGTGTGTGTGTGTAAGACATGTGTGCAGGTGTGTGATGAAGAGGCCTGAAGAGAGCATTGAATCTCCTGGTGCTGAAGTTTCAGGCCATTGTTAGCATCCAACCCCACCATGCTATTACACCCTACTGTCCACATCAACCCTGGGAGGCAATGGGCTCCTTACAGCCTGCTGTACTATGGGGCTCACCTACTTCACTGGCCTTTGCACACTCTTTATTGTGAATCTTTATGTAGAGTTCTATATTTTGTCACAAGCACAGATTCTCACAGCTACCACCACAATCAAAGCAGAAGTGTTCCACCACTTCAAAAACCCCATTTCTGCCAGACCCGATGGCACACACCTTTAACCCCAGTGCTCAGGAGGTAGAAGCCGGTGGCTCTCCATAAGTTGGAGGCAAGCCTGGTCTACATAGTGAGTTCTAAGCCAGTCAAAGCTCCAGAGTGAGACCCTGTACCAAAATAATAATAATAATAATAATAATAATAATAATAATAATCCACTCTTGGACTGGAGACAGTTTGCTTAGAATCATTTGGTGGATCAGGAAAGGAATTTCCTTTTACTTTATTTTTATCATTTTATGTGCTTGAGTGTTTTTGCCTGTGTGCACCAGAAGAGTGGGCATCTGGGACTGGAGTTACAGTTGTGAACTGAATGGGACTTGAACCAGGGTCCTATGCAAGAACAACAGTGCTCTTAAGTGCTGAGCCAACTCTTGGGCCCCCTTTCCGTTGCCCCTTTATCCTCACATCTCCCTGCTTCTTTCCCACTAGGCTTCTTCTCTAACCTGGTTCTTCTCTGTTTCTCGTGTCTTCCTTTGAACCTGTCGTGTAGAGCGACTCACACAGCACATAACCTTTGGCGTCTGGCTCTCTGCACTAGGCACAAGTCCTTCAAACTCAAAAGAGCCGGTGTAGAGGTTTATGGCTCCCAGGTCTTCCTCTGTTAAGTTTTTGAAGAGTTGCTCCCAGCTGGAAGTAAAGGATAAAGTGAGGTGAACCACTTGGGAAGCCTCCGGGGTCCAGATGAATACCACAAACCAGTCCCCCACCCTGGCAGGCTGGTGTTCCACCCCCGCCCCTACTCCACACCCCACCCTTATCTCGCAGCACCCCTTACCCCCATCCCGCAGCCCAAAACCAGCCTAGCTTTTCACCAGGCACTTCCCAGTCCCGTGAGTGATTGGGATGCTTGGAGCAGAGCTGCCAGCAGGGGGCACAAGAGGCCTTTTACCCGAGGGGTAATTACACAGACACACCCAGAGCTAGAAGGGGAATTTTGGTACTTGTGTGAGCCAAGAGAACCCAAGTGTTGTGTCCACTGTGTCTTAGCCCCAAGAAGAGACAAAGCTTGGAAATGGAGAAGGGGGGTGTCCCTCAGAAGAAGGTGGGTGTTGCTCAGGCTGCCTAAGCACCTCCTCCTATCCACTCTAATTCATACCTCCATGTCTCCCGAGTGCCCAGTGGCTTATGCCCTACTCTCTTTGTCCTGGTACTAGATCTCTGTTTCTCAAACCACCCAGGGCACCTTCTTCTCCAGAGGCCCCTTCACCCCAAGCTTTCTCTGACATGCTCTCTAAGTATGCATCCAGCCTGGGCGGAGGATTTTAATGAGCTTTGCCACCAGATGATACTGTAGATCTAGAAGAGAGCCCGGCCTTCAACATTGCCAGGGCCCTGGAATGCAGAACCTCTGGTCCCTGTCCAGCTGGTGGCACGTTGCCGAGTGACAGGTACCTAATATCAACCTCTGGCCTCCACAGGCATGCACACACACACAAGATCACCCAGCTATGCATACATCCAGGGGCACCCACAGACACATGCACATACATGTATCATCATGCGCAAATGTGAGTCCCTGTCCTCTGTAATTGCACAGTGGGTACTGTGTGCATGTCAGTCATAGATCATAGTAATAGAACCTTGCTCACGCACTTTGCTTAACTCTAATTCACACACCTGTCTCCCTGAGAGACTTCCCTTTTGTCTCTGGTTGTCTAGGGCCTGGCACACACACAAGGGGTTAAAGTTTGATTGAAAGATCAGTTATCAAATCTTTTTTTAAAATATTTATTTATTTATTATATTTATTATGTACACAATATTCTGTCTGTGTGTATGTCTGCAGGCCAGAAGAGGGCACCAGACCTCATTACAGATAGTTGTGAGCTACCATGTGGCCGGGAATTGAACTCAGGACCTTTGGAAGAGCAGGCAATGCTCTTAACCACTGAGCCATCTCTCCAGCCCCAGTTATCAAATCTTACAAACTCCCTTCCAGTCACCTGTTTCCACCACAACCCATCACTCCAAGGGCTGGCTGGCTTTTAGGGTCTCTTCTCCTGCCCTGAGCACTGGCCACTGGCCCCCTTACTCTTAGGCAGGCTCACCCACCCACAGAGTTGTAACTGCATCCCTTCCGCCAGGTCTCAACCAAGCCTGCAGTCCAGACCCCTGCATCCATGCACCACTGAGGCCTGGGTGTGCTGCACCAGCTGCAGAAGGAGCTTTCCCTCCTGGTGGAGCGAGGGAGAGAAAGAAGCTCAGGAAATTCTTCAGAAAGGTAGAAGAATGCACAAGAACTTTGCAAGCGACACAGGGAACTTGAAATGTCCCTTGTATGAGTCATCTGACCCAAACTGAAGTGGGCCTTTTCATGATGCATCCGCCTGAGGCACCCATACTCCTGAAAAGTAACCCCAATAGTCATTCTCCACAAACAAGACTCAGACTTGGGTGGTACAATCTCTTTGGGCCATTGTTGGTGCCCAATGCAAGGTAAGTACACCTGTGTTCATAACTCCCCAGGAAAGAGTGCCCAACACTCCCACTGATTCCTCTTTGCCTTTTCCAGTCTTTGCCTTTTCCAGTCCGTCTTCTTCATAAACCTGAAAGTCTATCAGAACAAAAATTTTTGTCTGTCTGACACGCTGGTGCGCCCTGTGACCTACACATGAATGAATGAACGATGACTCTCCAGGTCATTTCCCCGGATCGATTCCATCACCTCCCTCCCCTCTGCATGCTACTCCTGTTTTCTAGCTTAGAACCCCCCTGGGCCAGCCCAGAAGGTTCTCTGCCCTCCTTGCCATCACCACACCTCACAGTGCACATCTCACAGACCTTCCCCTGTGTTCAGCCCCCGTTGCCTCCAGCTCAGAAGCTCCCACACAGCCACCACACAACCATAGCACCACACACTTTTCTGCCACACCCAATAGCAGCCAGCTTTTCTCAGTTGGCCATCTCATTCCGCCAACCCCTCCTAAAGACCCTCTTTGCATCCATTGCACACATGCTGGTTTGGCAGTGTGTAAGACTACAGGGGGTGCCAGGACCTTCTATCCAGAGTGACGAGGGCACAGTAGGATGACAATGAGCATGGGGTGGCAACATTGGGAAGTTGTTTCTTTTTCAACTCTGTGAAACTTTCCCATTACATCAAAAAGAAAGTTTCCAGAGGTCCTTAGAATCCTCTTTTAACTCCCTTCTTATTTTTTAAGATTTATTATTTTGGTTTTCTGAGACAGGATTTCTCTGTGTAGCCCTAGCTGTCCTGGAATTCGCTGTGTAGACCAGGCTGGCTTCGAACTCTCAGAGATCCTCCTGCCTCTGCCTCCCGAGTGCTGGGATTAAGGGAGTACACCACCATTGCCCGGCTTATTTTTTTACTATTTTCTTGATGTGTATATGTGTGCGTGTATGTATCTGTGTGTATATGAACTTCATGTTGGCTGTCTTTCTCAATAGTTCTCCACTTCACCCTCTGAGACAGGATCTGGCGATTGAACCTAGCATCCGATGATTTAGTGAGCCTGGCTAGCCAGTTTGTCCCAGGGATTCCATGTCCCTGCCTTGTAAGTGCTGAAATTACAGCAGCCAGTACACCTGCTTGGCTTTTACATGGGTAATGGGGATTCAAACTCTATCTTCACACTTTCAGGCCGAGGACACTGAGCCATCTCCTCACCCCCCTTTTCATTTGCTGTACTCTTTGGTGAATATGAACCAGGACGTTGGCCATAGCTGCCCACTAGCAAGCTAGCTAACTAGAATGTAAGGATGGCATATTCTGGTTTTATTCTACTTATTTTACAGCACCTATGATATTTGCCACAGGGGTTCTAGTTACAGCAATATTGTCCCACATAGATCACATCCATCAAAAGATTAATATCGGGACTATACAACAAACTCTCACTTACCTGCAGGAAATTCAATAGAAACTGTTGAAAATCACATAGAAAATCTGGAAAACCACTCAATGCTTCACGAAAAAGGATGTGTAAAAGGCTAATAAATGTGTGCTGATTTCCTTAGGCAAAGGAGAAAAGCAAATTAAAACCACCACATGGTCTCATTGTATGCCCACCAGAGATGGGGTCAAAGACTTGATGTCACATGTTGGCAAGAATGTGGGTCAGTTAGAGCGCCACTGGCTGGAATCAAGTGTGCGTGTGTGTGTGTGTGTGTGTGTGTGCGTGTGTGTGTGTGTGCGTGTGTAACACTGACTTTAAGAAACTTGCTGCATCCACTGAAGCTGAGCACATGAAGGAAGGCAGGAATTCTGCACTGACCAAAAGTCACCAATAAGAATTTTCATGGTGGCTTGGTTCATAAGAGCTGCAAGCTGAAAGCAGTCTGTGTACCTATCGGTGACAAAATAGCAGTGTGCAACGTGGCACGCCCACCCACAGGATGGAGGACTGTGCAAAAGTGTGAACCAGCCAAAGAGGCCAGGACAAAGATGAGCAGAGGGAGCAGTCTCCACACTTTGATTTGTGTAAACTTCAAAAGCAGCAAGACTTGGGGCAATGGAGAGAGCCGTCAGGAAACTGCTTGCTGCCCTGGCATGAGGAGTGGTGGCATGGGCTGATACACTTGGCACCGAGGAGGCAGGGACAGGAGGATCTGTGGGATTCCCAGACCAGGCAGTAAGACATGCCTGGGAGGGACACCTGAGGTTGTGGTCTCACCTACACACACACACACACACACACACACACACACACACACACACACACACACACACACCCCACATAATTAAAAGAAAACAATCACTTAAACTTAGGTTTTTCAAAAAGTAAATCACTAAAAGAAACATTAAGACAATGGAAGTTTGGGACACTTAAGTGCCTTGCTGGCAGAATGCCCATGGCAGACATTTGGGGAGCCTGGATCCCTGGGATAGAATTCAAGTTGTCTGGCTTTCTGGGCCCTGCCATGTGCTATGGAGAAAGTTGAGCTTGGTTGGTGATTTGAGTTCAGATTTGTTCTTGTGTTGGGGAGCATGTTTTGCTTTGTTGGAGACAGGGCCTCACCATACAGCCCTGCCTGGACTGGTACTGATTATATAGACAAGGCTAGCCTCGAACTTGAGATGATCTTCCTTCTTCTGCCTCCCAGCATTGGTTTACAGACTTGTGTCCTCACACCCAGCTAAGAGTGGGATCTTGAGACCTATATATTTGCAGAAGGAAAGAACAAGCAGATCTTCATATGATGCAAATCCAGACAGGTTTTTTTGGAGGGGGTTGGGCATAGTTCCTCTTGCATGCTCACGAAGCCACTAGACATGTATTCCAGCATTGGGCTCTCACCTCTCTATGGAGAACTGGACCACGAGATGTATTGTGGGTGAGCAGTTGTCACGATGACATCATCTTCAAAGGTTAGGGATGCCCCCAAGTCATCCCAGTTCCCTTTAGTGCCCTATATGGATAGGTCACCCAGAAGAGAGCCTCCGACTTCTACTTAACCTCTTGGTAGCTCAGCAGCTTCCCTAGAAACCAGGTGCTCACTGCTGAGAACCAGGAGTATTTTAAGCTTTTGGGGGTGGTGTATGTGGGGAGTAACTGGTTCACATATAATTTCATATGTGGCAAGCCCATGAGTGTCCTTGAACTTTGGTAAATTGAGTCAGACCCTCTTAATAAGGAAAGTACCATGGGTTCAGTAGATAAGATTCATGGCCACAACCTGAGGACGAGTTCCATACCAGGACCCACAGGGTGAAATAAGAGAGAGAACTGAGAACCAGTTCTGATAAGTTGTCCTCCATAGTGATATTTTATTTATGTTTTAATAAATAAAGCTTGCCCAAAGATCAGAAGGGCAAAATTAAGACACTAGAGGTCAGGAAGAGGTGACACACACCTTTAATCCCAGGATTTGGGAGACAGAGGCAGATGGATCTCTGTGAGTTCAAGGCCACCCTGGGCTACACAAGATCAATGCAGAAACAAATCCAAGTGGTGGTGCCTCACACTAGGGAGGCATACACCTTTAATCCCAGCACTAGAGAGAATATAAAATGGGAGGAGGGAAAGGCTTAGTCTGCTTAGTCTGTGGTCGCTCAGTCTTGGTAGAGGTAAGACTTAGTGGCTTAGTTGCTTTGCTTTTCTAGTTTTCGGGTTGAACGCCAATATCTGTCTCTGGGTTTTTATTATTCACGCTACAATTCTGCATATACACATTGTGGCATGTCTATGCACACACACGATATGAATGAATGAATGAACATAAAATTATTTTTAATGGGCATGGTGGTACATGCCTTTAATCCCAGCACTCAGGAGGCAGAGGCAGGTGGATCTCTGTGAGTTCAAGACCAGCCTAGTCTACAAAGTGAGTTCCAGGACAGTCATGGCCACAGAGAAACCCTGACTGGCAAAACACCAAAAAAGAAAGGAAGGAAGGAAGAAAAGAAGGAAGGAAGGAAGGAAGGAAGGAAGGAAGGAAGGAAGGAAGGAAGGAAGGAAGGGAAGAAAAGTGCTATAGGAAAACCTGCACTGCCCTCCAAGACCCAGCATGGCACTGTGTGTCCCTTCATCTTTCTCCCAATACCCCCATGCTCTCCCCAAATATACAAGCATCAACACTGTACATTGTCTTTACCTCTTACATTGTCCCTAGCCACAACTTTTTTACTGTGGAGTGCAACTCACAGGCATGGTGAGCATCACACATGGCTGTGATGCTGACAGAGTAAGATGGGAGAGGCAGGAATCCCAGCCTCCCACATGGAGGCAGATGCAGACAGAAACACGCCCATGGGATGACGTGTACATTCAAGGGGTCAATGGTCTGTTGGAGACAGGCAATTTGGAGCAGTGCAAGTGCGAGGGAATGCTTCCTGGAGATTAGTGTTCAAGGATGTTTTTGTGTGGTTGGTGCTGGGGATCAAACTCAGGACCTTCTGTGTGCTGGGCAAGCACTGGGAAGGGCCTGGAGACAAGACACAAGGCTAGCCAAACAGCAGGCAGCACAATTGGAGGCCTTGTCCCCCCTATTTCTCTTAGGAAACCCCACCTACCTCACCTTGTACTTCACCCCTAAAATCCTGCTTCCAGCACCTACTGAACACCTACAGCAGGCCAGGTGTGGTGTTGATGCAGAAACACCTCCATAGGCACACTACCTGTTTGCCAGAGGGCTTTCCATCTATCCAGTATGGTACCTCATCCTTACAGCAACAGATAGGAACCATACCCCCTCCTTACATCCATCTATTAAGCTATGTGTTTATTTAAAACAATATATACTGCGTATTCAACATATGTCAGGAGCTCAATATGTAATGACAAGAAGCCTGGAGAACAAGAACCCCCCATGGGGAGGGGAAGATAAATGCATAAACCATGGAGTCAAGCTGAGAAAGTCAGTTCCATGGTAACACAACAAACAGGGATATGGTAGGGAGTGACTAGGGCAATTGGCAGAGCAGGCTCTCTGGAAGGGATACAATGGGTAAAGCTCTCAGCAAGTACAAACTAGAGTTAGACACTGTCCTGGCTCCTGAGGAGCAGAAGGAAGGTGACTGATATCTGGAATGTTCTATGGGGATCAACAAAGAAGTGGAAGGTGAAGAGGAAGCCAGCAGCTAGCATGGAAAAGGCTTATGGATTTTTGGATTCATTTTCGGTGGGATGTAAACCCATTGAAAGGTTCCATGGAAGTGAACTGATGCAGTCTGATTGACTTTGTGTCTTTGGGGACTGGTTCTGTGATACTGCTGACAGGACCCAGGACCTTTGGCATGCTGGGCAAGTGCTCTCCCTACACATTCAGCCACCTCTGGTTGCTAGTCAGCAAGACTGCAGGGCTGAGCAAGTGACATCTCTAGCACCTCTAGCCCCAGTCTATGTGGAGACAGAAGTGTGAGGACCAACTGCCTGCTGGAGCCTTGGCTACTCTCCACCTGCACATCCCCAGCCAGGCACTTCTGTGTCCTACCTGCACCCTTTTCTCCCAACTCTCTCCACTCGGACTTGCTCTGTGGGTATCCACACCAGGATACCAGAGAGCTCCCAATGCACATTTGTGTTGTGAGATATATGATTACACTGTGCAAATATATGCCACTGTAATTGATTTAATTAAAAGCTAACTGGCCAATAGCTAGACAGGAGGTATAGGCAGGACCTCTAGACAGAGAGAGCTCTGGAAAGAGGAAAGACAGAGACACGAGAAGACATGGAGAGGAAACGGGTACAAGATGGAAGAGAGGTAAAAAGCCATGAGGCGGAACATAGGTTAATATAAATGGGTTCATTTAAGTTATAAAAGCTAGTTGGGGACAAGCCTAAGCTAAGGTTGAGCTTTCATAATTAATAGCGAAATCTCCATGTCCTTATTTGGGAGCTGGCTGGTAGGACAGAGAAAGACTCATTACACATTTGAGGCCAGGTACCTAGGTCAGGTGTCCTGGCCTCAGTCCCTTCCCATTTCCCCAGCATAAGTAAGGAGACCATGGACCCCTGGAGCAAGGCTCTACTTGGCAAAGAGGCCACAAAGTGGGTAGCAATGGCCTGGATTTCAGCAAGAGGGTGATTAAAATGCTAGACCATAAATATCAGCACGGGACATGAGCAAAGAAGAGTGGAGATGATGTCCCATGGGAACATGGAGCTTAGAAGTTTGATTCAGAGAAAGTGAGCTGGGAGGACAAGGGACTGGAAATCCAGAGCAGAAAGATTGGCAGCACCGTCAAGGCCAGGGTGTGAGCATGGGAAAAGCACTCAGCAGAGGTGAGAAGGTCAAAAGCGTGTGTGCCAGAATCATCAGGAATGAGGCTGGGGTGAATGCCAGGCAGTGAGCTAGGAGCCAAAGCCCCAACCCCCGTCCTGAGTGGGAGTGGCTGGGACAGAGTGGAGGCCATCACAAGACATGGGTGACTAGGGTGTGTTTGGAAGAGCCAGAGAGAGGCAGGTGCGGTGATGAACACCTCTAACACCAGCCCTTGGGAAGCTGAGACAGAAGGATTATGAGTTTGAGGGTAGCCTGAATTACACAGAGAATTCTGTCACAAGTTTTTAGCTGGGGCCTGGCTTCCATCCTAGCACTGCAAAATAAATAAAGACGGGCCAGGAGACAGAAGGGGAACAGCCTGGAAGCCGCAGAGAGGAGCAGAAGGATCCCACCCCCACATCTCAACCCTGAGGTGTTTGCTTTGAGGCCCGCTGCTAGGAAGCCTCCACAGGGCAAGTGGGTGGGGAGTCACCTGAGAAACAAAAGGCCACCAAAAAGGACCTCAGAGGAGTCCAGAAGGCGGCCTAGAGATGGATCTGGGTCAAGATGTGGCCACTCCTTGGCAGATTCTGCACCTGGTTGAGACAGAGGACCAGTCAGAGACCCTGATGGCAGAAAAAGATACAGAGGTTTTGTAATTTATTCTAAAACTCCACGAAGAGAAGTCACACCATGCTCACACAGGGCTCACATAGGAGATTTATTGGGAGATGGAAGTGGGCCGTGAAGGGGGCAGAGATCAATCTCTGGGGACAGAGTGGTAGAAGAGAAAGGCGGGGGGGGGTTATTAGAGGTGGGCAAGGCCCACCTTTTAAAAGGGAATGCAGCAAATGTGCACAGGACATTTAGTGGCTGCAGCCGAGGATGCATGCTGTCAGGACCCCAAGGGCAGGCCAGTACAGGTGCCTGAGTACGAACAGAGGTCCTAGGTTTCAGGTGTCCAGGGATGCTGTGGAGGATGGAGTTTCCCAAGGTGAATGAGAAGCCGCAAGGCTTTGGTACAGATTAATCAGCTTTTCTAAAAGTAATTTGAGCTTGAACCAAGGAGCTCTCAGCATCCCCAGGGGCTGCTCACCCTTTCTCCACCAGCCCAGCTCCTTCTCAGCCTCCTGACGTTTGACAATGGCTATCATTAGGTCCCTTAGCTCTGACGCTGACCAGACCATTAGTCACTGCTGGGGGTTTCCTTGAAGCACAGTGCCCTCACTATGTTCATAGAGCAGCTGAGGGCTCTAGCAGTGGGCGTCCCTGAAGAAGCTGAAGGGAGCTGAACAATACTTGAGACCCATCCTCCTAGCCTTGTTTTCGTAGAGACCCAACCTGAGGCTGTCTTTGGCAGACTTCCTCCACCTGGCTAAGGTGGAAAAGCAGCCTGGGCCCTAATGGGGTGAGAAGGATGTGGAGGCCCAAAATCTTCTACCTGGTCCACTCAGCTTTGAGGACAGAAAACATGGATACAGCACCTCACTGGAAGAAGGCCCAAAGCACTTGTGGGCTAGATTAATATTTTATTATTGCTTGGAGTTCATGCATGCATGGGTTTGTGTGTGTATGGGTGTGCATGTATATGTGTGTGTGTAGAGGTCATAGGACACCCTTGGGGTGTCATCTTCGGGAACACTGTCCACCCCTTTGGGACAGGGTCTCTCGTCCTGGAGCTCCACCACTTTAGCTAAGTTGGCTGGCAGTAAGCACAAGGGACCTTCTTGTTTTTGCCTCCTCAGAGTTAGGATCACAAGCACATGGCACCAGGCCAGGCAAAGTACATGGATTCTAAGGCTCACGCTTAGGTCCTTACGCTAGCCAAGCAAGCTCTTTATGGACTAAGCCATTTCCCCCAGTCGCCAGAGCTGTCAAACACAGCAAAGGTCCATGTGCCCAGGGGGCCCCTACTCCCAGATGGATGGGGCAGATGGGCTTTCGCCAGGAGCTGGCTAGCGAGCATCAGGAATGTCAGGCTAATAGCCACCTCAGCCCCTAGGAAACTCCTCTAGGGCCTCATTTGTTATTTGAGGCTGGCTGTCAGTAACTCCCCTGCGTGCTGCAGAGAAGGCCTGGTGAAACCGGCCTGGGGGATGTGGGAGAGAGAGAGGGCCACGAGCTTTCTGCTGACCCTGCGTGGGGGATTCCCAGGGAGGGAGAAAGCGCCAGGCACTCACAGGCCTTTCTCCTTTAGCTCCACCTCTGGTGAGGGAGTGGGGACTTGGCAGGGAATCAGCCCGGGTTTTGGTGGCAATACCACCAGGAAAGATCTGTGTGACCTACAGAAGTCACTTCCCTCTTCTGTGCTGTTTCCTCATCCATCAAATGTCAGGCGGGTTGATCTTTATGGTCCTCTTCTGCCCTGATACCACCAGAGACCAGTCACTCTGAACCACTCCCACCACCCCGCGCCCCCCTCCCATCCCCCTTTGCCCTGCGCCATCTACAGACCCCTCCACGTCCTCACCTCTCCTCAGCTCCACCTGACTTGCCCAGCTTGCTGAGAGTGGGCGGTACCACTGCTGAGCCCCGCCTCCAATGCCTGCCCTCCTTCCCTGGGCCAGTGGATCCTTCCCAAGATTTTTCTCAGTGCCACTGCCAGCCACTCTCGGGGTGGGGATAGAGGGGGAGGGAGAAATGGGAAAGTATGAGCCACTACCCCCAGACCAGTGTGGGGGCCATGGTAGACTGGCATTGCTGTTGGGACTTCTCGGAGCTTGTCACAATAATTACTAATCATTGTGGGAATTTAATACTCTGTTTCCTTGCCAGACTGGAAGTACCAATGAAGACGGGCACCAGGGCTGGTTCACTACTGTGTCCCGGAGACTTGCAACTGTGACTTGCATATAGGAGGTGTCGATGCCAATACGTAACTGCTAAAGGAATAAATGAATAAACACCCCGATGATTTCGTCATTTTTATTATTGGCGGTGCTGAGGGCTGAGCCAGATCTTCATGAATGCTAAAGTACAAGCTCTAATACTGAGCTAGAGCCCAGCCCCTCGACGTTTATTGTTTACACACCAGCTAATATATACTGGGGATTAATTCCATGACAGGATAAATTTGCCAAGCTTAGCAAGAGACAAATTCAGAATGCCAGTTAAATTTGTTTTATTTTTTCCAGAAGACTCCACATATTTATTATTGAGCTTAACCACTACTGTAGATCAAAGAAAAAGAAAAATCCAATTCTCAACTTCAGTTCACATTATCCTCAAGCCTCTGCCTCCAGAGTAGCTGGGATTATAGGTCTGTGCTACCTGAAGACTTTAATCTGAGCTGGGAGCTCTTTCCTCCCAGTAAGTGCCCAGAAGTAGGGGCACAGAGCTGGGCTCTGGAATCCAACAGGGAAATGTCACCAGACATGAAGAATGCTATCTTGGAGGGGTCCAGAAGGACAGGGTGACAAAGGCCCCCAGGTGGAGTGGGGCAGAATCCTGTAGCAGTCTTGTGAGCTTGCCCCTGCTCTGTGAAACAGGTATGAACAGAACCAGTGTCTTCAGTTTCCAAACCCTGGACCAGACTGTTTTGAAACTCAGAACTCCCTAGGTTTTAGAAAGAAACTTTAGGGTTGGGGACACAGCTTAGTCAGTAAAGTGCTTGGCATGGGAACCTGAGCCTAATCCCAAGAATCCATATGGAAAACATCAAGCTGGGTGACTCACCTCACCACTGGAGAGGCAAAGACAAAAGGGTCCCTGAGATTTAAAAAAAAAAAACAAAACAAAAAAAACAGGACTTTCTGGTTGCCAACTCTGGGGTCTCAATGATAGATAGACACTGCCTCAAAAAACCAAGCAAATAACTGCCTGAAGAACGACCTCTGGCCTACATGTACATGTACATGTACACACACACACACACACACACACACACACACACACACAGACACACACGGACATAAATGGAAAAAAGGAAAGCAAGGAAAAATTCTAAGCTTCTTGAAGTGGGAGGATAGCCTGGGCTAGAAAGTAAGACCCTGTGGGTGGGGAAGGGGAGGGAGTGAGGAGAAAAAGGAGGAGCGGAGGAATAGAAGTTGTCGGTGGGCCCTGAGCTTCCCAAAGGCTGAGATGGACACATATCCAATGTATATTACATAACACATTGGGAGTCCTGGCGGCTCCAGTCTGTATTCTAAAACAGGTCCCTCTCTGCTGTAAACTTCCCCAATATCTTCATTAAGTGGGGAAGTGAGGACCATAACTTTGCCCCTTCCCACTCTCCAGTTAGTTTAAGAGTCAACATCCTAAATTCCTTCATGGATTCTGGATGGGGATTCCAGCGTGGGTGCAGCGGTACTTGGGAGGAGGCTGGCTGCAAGTGGAGGTGGCGGCTAAGGAGTTTCCAGAGAGGAAAAGCAGAGGCTGCAAACCGGCGGGACGTGGGGCGAGCTGCATCCCCCATCCTGTGAACGGGCGGGCGTTCCTGGGCTGCCTGCGCCCTGAGTCACCGGCCCGCGGCGGAGTGGAGCTCAGGAAGGCGGCGGGCCAAGGCAGCGGGTGGGCGGCGGGAGGCCGGCGAGGGCACGACCGAGGCCAGCTTCTGTGACTCAGAGAGACCCCCGCGGGTGCAACCGGGCCAGGCTGTTGCTGAGCCTGGTGGGGGACGCACCGCCTAGTCCCCAGCTCCTAGGGGAACGCTCCTCTGAGACCAAGGGATTTTCAGCAGCCTCCAAAATGGACCACGGAAAAGAATAGCACACTCCCCTTTCTATGTATCCTGTGCGTTTAAGATGCGTTCACTTTGTAAACCAGACTGACCTTGAACGTCCAGTGTTCCTCCTGCTTCAGCCTCCTAAATGCTAGAATTACGGGCACACATCATTACACCTGCTTTAATTTTAATTTGTCTTTTACATAATACATTCATAGTTAGAAAATGTAAGCTAACAGCGGTCTCACAGATAATTGCGTACCTGTTTTCATATCGGCACTGTTCATATGAGCCAGAGGGTGGAAGCTTCGAGCACTAGGACAGGATAAATGAGTGAACAGGACGCCGTGTGTACAGATAAGCCGTATCAGCCAACATTAAGACTGGAAAAACGAAAACAAAAACATGCCTTCAATCCCAGAACCGAGGCAAGAAGATTGCTCCCGTTCCAAGCCAGCCTGGGCTACAAAGTGGGTTCCAGACTTGGCCTCCAGAGTGAGATCCTATCTCAAAATAAATAAATAGACAGCTAGATAGGAAGGCATGATGAGATGAATACGAATACAATACAATGGTAGGTACGGGTGGGGATGCCAGGAACAGCACTTCATATGCTCTTAAATACCAGTTCAGCGGGGCAGAAGAGACGGCTCAGCGTTAACAGAGGACCCGGGTTCAGCTCTCAGCAACCACATGGGACTCCTAACAGCCTGTAACGTGGGGATTCGAAGTCATCTGCTAGACAGTATACACCTGCAAGCCCATGGTGCATATAAACTCACACAGGCTCACAGATACACAAATAAATGCATAAATTCTAAGAATAAATTAAAAAACTAGCCGGGTGGTGGTGGCGCACGCCTTTAATCCCAGCACTTGGGAGGCAGAGGCAGGTGGATTTCTGTGAGTTCGAGACCAGCTTGATCTACAAGAGCTAGTTCCAGGACAGGCTCCAAAGCCACAGAGAAACCCTGTCTCGGAAAAAAAAAGAAGAAGAAGAAGAAATTAAAAAATTAAAGACAGCGTTTTTGAAATGTAACAAGAATGAAACTTGAAGGTTGGCTAAATCAACCACACACACACACAAAATAGTGTGATTCCACTTGTATGAGGCACACAGGGTAGGTAGCCTTGTTCACAAAGGGCAGAAGGTAGAATGGGATTTGCCAGTGGTCTGATCTAAAGTGTGGTTTCAGTGCAGCAAGATAAAAAAGTCTTTGAAAATGGATGGTGGGAATAATTCCAAGTGAGTGCTCACAGAGGGACAGGGAGAGAACAGTACACCTAAAATTGGCTAAAGCCTTGATGGACATGGCTCAGCCTGTAATCTCAACCACTGGGGAGGCTGAGCTAAGGCGGTTTACTTGAGCCCAAGAGTTTGAGACCAGCCACAGCATCATATTGAGATAAAAAACGACTCAAGGGTTAAGTTTTGAGCATATTTTATAATTTAAAAGAAATCATGAAAAGGAAAAGTCCTCTTCCCGTTCCACTTCCAACTCATCTAATCCCAGCCCCCAACACCTGTTGTTACCAGCTTTGTACAACAATCCTTCCAGACAGATCTAGGCACAGACAAACAAACCATATAGACATGTATTAGCACAGAGGTGCAGATACAAACCCATGCAGAAGGTGTCCTCCAACACTTTCTCCTCTTTTAAAAAATGCAACTTGGAGACCTTTCTAGACCTTAGCTTCACTAGCTTCCTCACCCCCTCCCCCACCAAAACAGCTCTGTTAAGAGTGAAGTCAAGATGGCGGTGGTGGCACAGGCCTCTAATCCCAGGCAGAGCTGGTGGGTCTCTATGAGTTTGAGGCCAGCCTGGTCTACTGAGTAAGTTCCAGGAAGGCTCCAAAGTTACCCAGAGAAACCCTGTCTTGAAAACCAAAACCCAAAAAGAGTGAAGTCATCCACAGAAAGGATACTTCCTAGTCAACAATCTTCAGCAAATTCACAAAGCCATGCAACTGTTATCACTATCCAGTTTGAGTGTATTTCCATTGTCCCATCAAGTTCCTTTGGGTTCGTCGTGGTTCATCCCACTCCCATCCCAGGCCCAGCTGACCACTGATAATGCCTCTGTCAACTTGCCTTTTCCTGAATTTTCATATAAGTGGAATCAAGCATGTGGAGTTACATACTTTTGGAATTATTCCTTATTGTTGCATATGTTTAATTATTAATTATTCCACATTGTTCCTTTTTACTGGCAAGTAGTGCTTCATGACACACATTTCATATTCTGCTTATCTATTCACCAGTTGATGGACATTTTGATGTTTACAGATTTGTCATTATTATTATGAACATTCATGTTTAAGTCCTTTTGTGGGTATATACTTGTATGTCCCTTAAATAGTGTTTTAGGGCTTCTATTGCTGTGAAGAGACACCATAACCATGGCAACTCTTACAAAGGAAAGCATTTAGTTGGGACTGGATTAGTCCATTATCAGTATGGCGGGAAGCATAATGGCACCAAGGCAGACATGGTGCTGGAGAGGTAGCTGAGAGTTTTACATCCAGATCAGCAGGCAGAAAGAAGAGAGAGTGACACTGGGCCTGGCTTGATAGTTTGAAACCCCACAGCGCATCACCAGTGGAACACTTGTTCCAACAAGGCCACACCTCCCAAGAGTGTCACTCCTTATGAGCTGATGGGAAAATGGGGGCCATTTTCATTTAACCCACCGCAGGTAGACACCAATGAATAGAATAGAATTACTAGGCTGTCTGGTTAAGTGTATTTGTGTGTGTGTGTGTGTGTGTGTGTGTGTGTGTGTGTGTGTGTGTGTGTGTTTTGCTGTAGACAGAACCCAGGGTCTCAAACATGCAAGGCAAGCACTCTACCACTGAACTACTTCCCAGCTCCAAGTTCATGAATTTTAAGAAAATGCCAAATTGTTTTCCAACATGATTAAGCCATCTTAGGAGCAGATGAGAGCTCTAATGTTTCCATATTCCCATTGAACTTTTTAGGATTTGTAGCCAAGCCAGAGATGGGCAGTGGTAGTTCACTGTGATTTCGTGTCTCCCTAATAATAGGTGCCATTGGGCATTTCCATGCATCAATGAGCCATTCATATAACGTTTTTAGTAAAACATCTGTTTTAGTTAGGGTTTTGCTGCTGTGAGGGGACACCATGACCACGGCAACTCTTTACAGGAAAACATTTAATTGGGGCTGCCTTACAGTTCAGAGGTTTAGTCCATTGTCATCATGGTGGGAAGCACAGTGGCAGGCAGACCTAGTACTGGACAAGGAGCTGAAAGTTCCTTTTATCTACTTTGAAATTTTTTCTTTGGTCTCATTTTCTGTTTTTGTTTTCTTCTGTCTTGTCTGAGACAGATCTAGCTGAATAGCTTAGGCTACTGCAGAACACACTATGTTGCCCAAGCCTGTATCAGCCTCCCAGGTGCTGGATGATAGGTGTGCAACACCACACCTGGCCGTTTGTCTCATTATTATTGAGTTATGAGAATGCATCCTTTTGTAGCTCAGTAGTAGTCCGTCATATAGCTAAGCCTTAGTTTGCTTTATTTGCTTCCTGTCAATGGATCTCTCTCTTCCTCTCTCTCCCTCCCTCCCTACCTACCTACCTACATTCCCTCCCCAACTCTCCTCTCACCTTCTGCTGCTGAGGTTTAAACCCAAGGACCTTGTACATGCTAGGTGAGCCCTCTGCCATTCAGTCCATCCTCAGCCCCAGATCCATTTAGGAAATTCCAAACACTCAGAGGGTGGCTGCCCCATCAGCAGGGTCAGACCATGGAGGCTGCCTGGCTTGTAAGTGCCCCATGTCCCTCAGGGTAGAAATGAAAGACAATGTGGTTTGTAAGAGACCTGCAGGGACTATAACCAGTACTGGGGATGGGTCCTGAGATCCCAGGTTTCTCTTCTGTCCACTGGGGGCACTAAAGGGGAACAGCTTAAGAAGCCAGCAATGTGGACTAGCTTGATACAGGGCAGAGAAAGACCAGACCAAAAGGCCTAGCTTGGGGATCAGGAGGCCAGGCCTGCAGCCGCCAGTAGCCTGGGAAAGCCCTTAGAGTGTTCAGCTCTGTTCCCAGCAGCGGGTATTTGGGTTTGTCTGGAATCCCATCTCCACTCGAGAGCACCCCAGGGTTTACAAACCATGAGATGTGTGGGCCACCATTCTGCCAGCAAAATGGAGCCTTGGTGCCTGGCTGTGTTGTTCTGTGATGACTCACCCCCAAATCTCCATGGAAACCAACACAAACTTCTTTACAAAGGTGTTGTTTTCATCCACGCAAGACAGGATAAAACTAGCAAATCTCCAGGTCAGCTGTCCCTTGCTCAATGACCCAGGGATCGGGGAAGCCACCGTAAAAAACAAAAAACAAAAAACAAAAAAACAAAAAAACAAAAAAACGGTGGCTTTAAACGGTAGAGCCGTTTAAAGCCGTGATCTCGTTGGCTGTGGAGGAACAGAGAAAACAGGAACACTAGAGAGCATGGACCACCAAGGGGGATCAGTGCTTTTCCTCAAGGAAAGCAAACAGAGTCACACAAGGAACACAGACTTTGTGCTAGATACCAAGCACGGGCTGTGCAACCCTGAGAGATTTACTGTGCCTCTCCGAGCTTGTCATTCCTTCTGTGCAAAGTGGAGCTGAAGCAAAAGTCCCCACTTCATGAGGCTGCTGCAAAGCCAGGTGGGCTCACTCTAACACCCAACGCATGAGGAGCCGCTAACAAGTAAACGGTTCTAGTTAACTCCGTGTAGGGGGATATTGAGGATGCTGTGGCTCAGTAGAAGAGAAGTAGTCTGCCTCACAGGAGGCCTGGGTGCAGTCCCTGCTGGGAAGAAAGAAAGCAGGAGAGAGAAGAGGGGAGAAAGGAAGAGGGAACTGAGGAGGAGGGGGATTACATAGGACATCAGCAAATGCATTAGGCACATAGACTCTCTCTAAATAAGCAGCCCCCTTTCCTGCTTCTGCCTGGGGCTCCATGCTCTCTTTTCTCTCCCTTCTAAGAGGGTCCCTCCTAACTCCTAACCAATGAAAGTGTCTGCTTCCTCTACCCAGGGCACACGTGAAGCCTGGGTGTAGCTGAAGAAAGGACCTTGATCGTCAGCTGCAAACAGCGAACCGGTGAGATGGGGCCTGTGTCCCCAGACAGTGCTCCCACTCCCACTCATGACAAATAGGGCACCTAAAGAATGGCTGCCTGCCATGTGGGTATTAAGTTCCCTGAAGAGCTTCTAGGTGACTAGAAGAAGCGGGCCCCTGAACGGCTGAGTGAAGAGGAGGAGGAGGGGTGGAGGGCGGCCCGAGCCACTTCAAAGATGGAGAAAGCGTGGAATACCCTTGATGCGATGGTGTAGAAGACAAACCCTCACTTCGCAACAGGCCCCTTCCCAAAGCGAGGCCACCGGACTGGTGAGGACTCCACCATCCTTGATGGTAGGAGCACCAACATCTGATCGCCCTTCCTGGTACTAGTTGTCACTGGGAAACCGTTAGGAAGCTGGGACATTTCCAGGCCTCTTTGGCCCTGTGACAGGTTCTTACCAATGGAACTGAACTAGCATGTGTCACGTCTGGGCTCGGTGTGTGCGTGCCATTCAGAGGTGGAAATCCTATGTCTTCCTCTACTCCACTCCACCTTTCTTTTTTTTTTTTTTTTCCTTTGGTTTTTCGAGACAGGGTTTCTCTGTGGCTTTGGAGCCTGTCCTGGAACTAGCTCTTGTAGACCAGGCTGGCCTCGAATTCACAGAGATCTGCCTGCCTCTGCCTCTCGAGTGCTGGGATTAAAGGAGTGCGCTACCACCGCCCGCCTACCCTTCACCTTGCTTTTGAGACAGTGTCTTCACTGAGCCTGGCACTCACCCACCAGTTCAGCTAGACTAGTCAGTGAGCTCTGGTGTCTGCCTGTCTCCCTGCCACCGCCATCCGAGGGCTGAGGTTACAGGCACACCTTGGCACGCCCAGCTTTCACATGGGTGTGAGGAACTGAATTCAGGTCAACAAGCTTGCACAGAAGCACTTTACCTGTTGAAACCATCTCCCCAGTCCCCTGGGCCTAGCTTCTTCGACTCTCACAGAAATCTCTTTTCGTCCCCACAGGTCTGGTGGAGAAGGGGATGACTTACAGCGTCAAATGTGAAATGTTCGGTCTCTCAGTCACTGCACGGAGGACATCCATCTGCCAAACTGGTGAGCCAGTAGTGACCAAGGGACCGACACACTGTACTGGCGGTCTGTTTGTTACAGCCACTAGTGTGATCTTAACATCCAGTGAGTGTACCTTTCTTTAAAGGGCTTTAAGTGCACTGCGAGGGAAAATTCTCTTGTCATCTTCTTTTTTCCTCACCCACGCTCTTCCCATCGTGACAGTGATGGGACCCAGGCCGGGTGGGGTTGGGGCTTGTCTGGGTTTTCTGCTTCTTCAGAATCTTTCCTCATTGCATGAGCTGGAAGTTTTGGCTGCTTTGAGGGACGTGGGCAGCTGGCTCTATAACTGGGTGGAGCACCGTGAAGAAGTGGAGCTGGTGGCAGTCAAAGGGAAAGAGATGCGAGGCAGAAAGGAGCTGGGCTGTGTGCTTAGAGTAGGGAAGGCCCAGGTTTTGCTCTCATCCCCACCCCCATCCCCAACCTGCAAGCGGAGACAGCCAAAGGCAGGAGCGTTGCAGCTTCTAAAAGGGCAAACTATACCACCTATACCACTAAGCTGCTTACCACTGGTCCTCAAGGGCCACACTCATCCTAGCCCACGGTGGCAGCTCTGCCTGAGGGCTGGGGGGGGGGCGACACTGTCTAGGAGAGTTCTAGGGACAGGTGGGCTCTGCTGGGACCTCAGCATTGCCCTGACTTCTCTTTTCAGAAGAGTGTTGAGGAAAAGGCACCTGCCAGGGATAGGGAAGTCAGCATCCCATCCTACTACTCCTCCAGCCTCCCTCCCATCACATGACCACCTTCCTCCCACCTTCTCAGAGCTCCTGCAACTACCAGTAACTGTCACCTCTCTGGTTCTCACTTCCCCAAACCTACAATATCCTGATGTACTGTCTTTTCTGCTACTGTTTTGATGTTTAGCTCTGTGACTGGTGATAGAAGACATGATTTGCACAATTTCCAGTCACTGTGGGACCTTTACGTTGTTTTATTTTACTGTTTGAGACAGAATCTCATGTGGCTTAGGCTGGCCTCAAACTTGCTATACAGCTGGGCTGGCCTTGAACTCCTGGTCCTTCTACCTCGACTTCTCAGGGGCTGGGAATACATACAGTGTGTACCACCACACCCAGCTATAATAACATTGAAAAATATTTTTGCATCTATTTGTTTTTGTGCTAGCCCCCACCACCACTACACACACAAATGTACAGCACACATGTAAAGGTCAGAGGACAACTTGCAAGAGTCAGTTCTCTTCTTCTACCACATAGTTACTGGGGATGGAACTTGGGTCACCAAGGTTAGGTATCAAATGACCTTACATGCTGAGTCGCTTCTGCCCTACAATAGTATTTTTTAACAAAATTCAAAATCTGTAGGAATAAGTTTCACAAAAGATGTCTAAGACCTCTACAGTAAAGACTAAGAAAGGTTGCTGAGAGATATTCAGGAAGACCCAACTCAGCATAGGATATAGCTCAGTGTCAGAACACTTGCCCAGAATATGCAAGGCCTTGGGCTCTATCCCTTGCATCTGCACATGTGTGCATGTGGCATGCATGCACACACAGAGGAAAATTTTTCCGCAGATTATGTTGCAACAGCTGCATGCTCTTACACACAAAACCAAACATCAGCACCTTCTTCCTCACGCCATTTATAAAAATCTTAGAAATCAACCAAAAACTAAAACTGTAACTTTTCTAGAAGAAAATGCAGGGGGTTTTCCTTGGGACTTCAACTAGGCAAAGAGACATAAAATGTGTCACAAGAATCAACAAGTATTTTTTTTCAAGAATGACAAATTAGACTTCATCAAAACTAAAGAGTTTGCTGCGCAGTGGTGGCGCACACCTTTAATCCCAGCACTCAGGAGACAGAGGCAGGCGGATCTCTGTGATTTTGAGGCCAGCCTGGTCTACAGAGTGAGTTCCAGGACAGTCAAGGCTACACAGAGGAACCCTGTCTCAAAGAAAAAAAAATTAAAAAGTTCTTTTTAGAATTTTTATTTCTATATCTTATTTATTCTCTCTCTCTCTCTCACTTCCTCTCTCTCTGTGCATGTCATGGTGAATGCGGAGGTCAGAGAAGAGGACAAAAGGAGTCAGTCAGCCTTCTCCTTCCAGGAGAGGTCTCAGGAATCTAATTCAGGTTGTCAGAACTGAAATGACACTCATCTCACCAGCCTGAAAGAGAAGAGCTGTACATACATCAAAGGCATCACCCAAAATGCTGGACAAATGCCACACTAGAGCAGTGGTTCTCAACCTCCCTAATGCTGCAACCCTTTAACACAGTTCCTCATCTTGTGGAGATCCCCAACCATAAAATTATTTCCTTGGCAACTTCATAGCTACAACTTTGTTACTGTTATGAATCGTAGTGTAAGTTCTGATATTCAGGATATCTGATATGAAACCCCTGTAAAAGGTTTGATCCCCCAAAGGGGTTGTGACCCACAGGTTGATAATAACTGCACTAGAAGAAAGTAATTGGAAAGTATACTTGACTTGTAAATAAAGGGACTTGTAAACAAGATATATAAAGAACGCCTACAACTCAATAACAAAAAGATCTCAAGAGCTGTCTTTAAAATGGACAAAATGTTTGAATAGAAACTTCATAGAGGAAGATAAACCAATGGCCAAGAAACACACAAAAAAGCATTCAGCATTATCTGCCATCAGAGAAATACAAAATAAAATCTGCAATGAAACACCAACACACACCCACCAGGATAGCTGGAATTAAAGGCTGATACCAAGTGTTGGCAAGGAAGTGCACACTGGGGCTTCTTGTGCATTGTCGGTAAGTAAGATGCTCTACATAAAGGCGTGGTGGTTTCTTTCTTAGCTAAACTAATAGACAGCCAGCAATTCCACTTTTTGGTCTTTACCTAAGTGAAAGACGCATCTAAGAACGGTTAAGGCTTTCTGTGTTCAGTCTCTACTTGAAACAGCCCCGGTGACTATCTAGAGAATGGAAATTCTCCTGATAGGGTCATCTGATGGATGAATGACTCAGCAATAAAAGAGGTCAATGACCAAACACGAGCCCCAACATGAACGAATGTCCTGTGGTGGTGACTTACAGAGACACAGAGGTTTTCTAACCTGATTCAGTTTCTGTGAAGGCCCAACACAAATGAAACCAATATAGGGCAATGGGATTAGAGTAGCCTGGAGTCAGCTGGAGGAGCATTCTGGAGTGTTCACAATGCCTCTTGATAGGAGTTTCGGTGACATGGGTGCAGGCATCTGCTGCCGACTGTGGAAATAAGATCTGTGCACTTCCTGTATGTGATTTTTAACCTTAGGAACAAGCTACAGAGAGGACTGGGGTGCGGTTCAGGGGCAGAGGTGTAGGATATGTGACGCCAGGAGCTGGAGCCATTGAGCTCCAACGGTGGGTATCCTGAGGGGATTGGAAACAGAATGCACTGATGTCCGTGACTTTCTGTAAAACAGTTAAGACCAAAAAAAGTGAATGACGTATGGATGGATACACGGCTAGCGAGGAGGATGTGTAGAAATATGATTAAGCAATTAGAGCAAACTGTTGCTAGGATTTAGGTGATAGGTATGTAATATGTATGCTCACTGTTTCCTTTATATTTTTTTGTGTGTGTGTATGAATGTTCGCATGTTTGACATATGTTTGATATGAGTGTTTTTCTTTTTCCTATGTGGGTTTTTTTTGGGGGGGGAGAGGATGAATCAAGCCCTCATGCGAGCAAGGGAAACTCTCAGCCACCTGAGCCATCCCCCCCAGTCCCTCTCCAGTTTTTTTTTTTTCCTTGAAATTTTTCATTACAGAACTGGTTTCATAAAAGACAGAACATGATCTGGACATGTATGTTGTGGAGGTCAGAGAGAGCATCAGAACCCCCGGAACTAATCTCACAGACAGTTGAGAGCCACCATGTGAGTGTGGGACCTGAACCTGGTCCCCTGGGAGAACAAGTGCTCTTAACCCCTGAGCTGTCTCTGCAGCCATGGCCACTTCCCTTCTTAAGAGACTATTGACAGCCTTGGCTTTGCATCATTTCCCAGCTGCTGGTGCTGAGATGGCCAACCTTTCCCCCCTTCAATTCCTCCTCTAGGCTCCCTGAAGCTCTAACTCATTCTCATTCTTTTCTAGAAACTTCCTTGCCTACCTCCTGGCTCTAATAGAGCTCAAACTTCCCCTGAGAGGACACCTTCACCAAAGGATGCTGGTTTCTCTCTTAAGTCTCCAGCTTTGGAGGCAGCAGGGGCAGCGGGCAGGTGCTGTCTTCACCCCGATTTTCTCTTCTCCCCACTCAAGAACTATAACCCTTTTGAAGTTTTACAGTCACTGGCTGCGCCATTCCTCATCACGCTGTCCCTTCTTGACTGGCCTCTCAGTTCACTGTCACAGGCTCCTAGACAGTCTCCTCTCTCCCTCCACCCTGTCAACATTTGCAATCTCACCTCGCTTGGGTGGTGAGATTGCTGGCTTCTCAGTCATGTGACTTCCTCATTTCCAAAGATCTGTTACTCCATTCCAAATCAGGGTGAACTCTAGCCCATCTGCACAGCCTACTCCAGGCCTTTCCCACCTCTGGTCGCTCAGTTGTAGCATCCATTTTCCACCTCCCCATCCTCTGGCCCCCTCCTCCTCCCACACCAGTGTTCTATAGAGAAAACGCATGTAATGCCATCGTTCCATTCCTTCTCCCAAGTCCTTCTCATTCCCTCTTCCTTTCCCACGCAAACACCCAGCCTTCTGACCTGCTTTACTTTTTCTTTTTTAATAACATTTACTGCCTTCTAACTGCAATGAAACCATCCTTTCTATTTGTCAGTTCTCCACTCAGTAGAATGTGTGCTCTGTGAGAAGTCGGCCTTAGTCACTGCTGTGACCTCAACCCATAGCTATAGCAGGTGCTCAAAAAATGCTCCAGAAGGAAGGGAAGAAGGAAGAAAGAGAACAGGAGGAAGGCAGAAGGGAAGAAGGATGGGGGAAGAGAAAGAGAGGGATGGAGGAAGGGAGAGAGAAAAAGAGCAGAATCTTCGATTAAAAACTAGAAGCACTGGGTGGGTATGGCGGCTTGCACCAAAATCCCGGCATTCAGGAGCTTCACTACAGGTTCAAGGTACACATGGGGGTTCCAATACTGTCTGGGCTGTGAGGCGCTCTCTCAAAAAGTACACAGAGAGGAAAGTATCCCCTTAGGAATGCTTGCCCCCATATGACACAGGTGTGGGAAGTCCTTCTGCACATATGTTGCTTTTATTGGTTAGTGAATAAAGAAGCTGCTTTCAGTCAATGGCTTAACAGAATTCAGCCAGGCTGGAAGAGATATATATAGAGAGAGTAGACGGAGTCAATGAGAAGCCAAGTAGCCACCACCAGAGACAGACACAGCAAAACTTTGCGGGTAGGCCGCAACCTTGTGATGGTGATGCACAGATGAATGGAGATGGGTTAGTTTAGGATGTAAGAGCTAGTTAGCAATATGCTTAAGCTATTGGCCAAACAGTATTGCAAATAATATAGTTTCTGTGTGATTATTTCGAGTCACGGTGGTGGGGAAACAAACTAGCAGCCTCTGTCAACACGACACTCTTCTCTTTTCATAGCAACCGGAAGTGCCCTTCTTCTCTGATGTTTGAGATCCATGCATAATTCAAATGCTGTGTGTGTCTGCTAGCCCTTTATGAACAGGCAGAGGGCCGGTGAGTCCGCCCAGCAGGGAAAGGTGTTTGCCCCAAGCCTGAAGACCTGAGTTCCAGTCCTAGGACCACTGTGTAGAAAGAGAGAACCAACTGCAGCAAGTTGTCTTCTGACCTCCACATGCATGCTTGTTCACATGCATCTGTATTCTCCCACACACAATAAATAAATACAATTTTTAAAAGGAGAAAAGAGATACAGGGGAACTCCTAAGATGTTCCTGCTCCTCTTCCATCCCCAGATTCTGTACAAACTGGATCATTTCATCCACCTGAACCTCCTTTCAAAATCCCCCTGAACCCTACATAGACACCAAACTAATGGTCACGCTTCACTCCTTCTTCCCACTCTTTCTTCAACCCACTTCAGCCACAGTCCCAAAGAACCGCAAAAGCAGCCTTGGGCTGCCGACCTTCAGACTTCTATTTTTGTGTGAGAGAAGTAAATTCAATCTTATTTCTAATAAACCACTGCATTTTGGATTTTCCTCTTAAATCAACTGAATGAACCTTAAATGATGTTTGATCTCGCCTGCGAGGGAAGCTGCAGGCTACCCGAAGGCAATGCCTGGATCTGTTTTGCTTCAAAGTGCTTGGCGGAACACGGATGCTATGTAAATGCTCGCTGGTGTGACGGGACACTTGACAGCAGCCAGAGGCATAGGCACAGCAGACAGAGGGCCCAGCTTGAGCACCAGCCTGGATAAGATGGGGTTCCTGGGCTCTGCCTGTGAGGTCCCAAGAAAGAAAGGCAGAGCGGCAGAAAGCACAAGGAGGCGAGAGTGCGGATTTGTGTTTGCTTTACTTCTGTTCGTGAACTGACCAGATTACTGGATCAGAGATGCAACTGGAGCTCATCTCTGAGCTTCTTCTTCTTTTTGTAATAGTTTATTAAGATATAATCCATGTCCAGGCTGTAGTGACGCACGCCTTTAATCCCAGCACTTGAGAGGCAGAGACAGGTGGATCTCTGAGTTCAAGGCCAGCCTGGTCTTACAGAGTGAGTTCCAGGACCGTAAGGGCTACACAAAGAAACTATGTCTTTAAAAAATACAATCATATTCCATACAGTTCACCAAAATAAGACGAAGTTATTAGAAAAGGACTGGGGACAGGGAGAGCTGAGGGGAGGACAGGGAGCTAGATCTTCACCTTCCACCCTGGAAGTGAGCAGACAATGCTTAAACCCTAAGCTTCCAAAAGTCCATGGTCCAAGCATGCTTTCAAGGACCTAGAGGAAACCGCCAGGCTCGTCTGCAGAGCCATGCGAGTTGCATGCTTAGAAATGGATAAGTGTGGAAAGCTAGGAGTGCACAGGACCACAGACCAGAAAGGCTCTGCAGAAAGCCTGGTCTGAGGCACATACCTGCAATCAGGACCCAAGAGTCTGAGGCAGAAAGATTATAGTGAGTTCAAATGTCAGCCTGGGCTACACAGTAAAATAATTACCTCAAAAAAGAAAAAAAGCTGGGAGGTGGTGGTGCACGCCTTTAATCCCAGCACTCAGGAGGCAGAGGCAGGCCTCCTGGTCTACAAGAGCTAGCTCCAGGACAGGCTCCAAAGCTACAGAGAAACCCTGTTTCAAAAAACAAAAAAAAAAAAAAGAAAGAAAGAAAGTAAGAAAGAAAGAGAGAAAAAGAAAACCCAACCTAAAACAAAAAAGCAAGCAGATGAATAAGTAAATGTTAAAAGATTTTGCAGACATACATATCAAATATAAAAGCAATCCAAAGAACTGGGGACTCAGGTCAGTTGGCAGAGTGCTTGCCAACTGTGGTTTCAATGAGAATGGCCCCCATAGGCTCATATATTCAATGCTTGGCTCTCAGTGGAACTGTTTGGGGAAGGATTAGGAGGCGTGGCCTCATTGGAGGAAGTGTATTCCTAGAGGTGGACTTTGAGGTTTCAAAAGTCTACAACAGGCCCAGTCCTTCTCTCTCTGCCCCCAACTTCCAGATAAGGTGTAAGCTGCCTGCTGCCATGCTCCCTGCCGTGATGGGCATAGACTAGCCTTCTGAAATTGTAAGGAAGTCACCAATTAAATGGTTTCTTTTGTAAGTAGCCTTGGTCACGGTGTCTGTCTGCAGCAATGGAACAGTCACTAAGACAGCTAACACACATACAGTCCTGGCCTTGACACCCAGCTCTGACATAACAGGTCTGTGGTACACATCTGCTGACCCCAGCCCTTAGGAGTCGGAGCAGAAGGATCAAGAGTTGAGCTATTTAGCAAATTCAAGGTCAGTCTGGGATAGAGACCTGGTCTCAAAAGCAAGCAAACAACAATAACAATCTCGAAGTGAAGAAAGGCATAAATAACAATTGTTATGAAATAAGATGCTTACTTGCAGTCATCAATCACATATGTGATTTGCAGTTTCTCCATTTCTACGAATTGCCTTCCACTTTTTTTTTTTAAGCTTGAGGAAATTTCATTAGAGTTTAAGAGAGACACACAGGGCAGGCAAGCTGTCACGTCTGCAACTACCGAGCAGAGGGCAGATGGAGAAGAGGGTGGGAGAAATTCAGTTGTAAGGGAAATCAGCAAGCAGAGACATGGCAGAAAAAGAGAGCTGATGAGTAAGAAAGCCCAGAGTGTCAGGGAAAACATGCCCAGGCCTTGGCCAGTGGCCAAAAGGACCAGAAGGAAAGAAAAGTTAAGCTTTTCTGAACAACGCCACAGGGGAAAACCTCTCTCACTGGTGCGCTTTGACGCTAAAACGGTTTTAGTATTATTTAAATTTTTATTTTACATTAATTGTGTGTGTCTCTGAGCATGCACGTGTGGGTAGCGTGTTTCTGTGTGCACATGCTTGTGTCACAGCCCATGTGTAGAGGTCAGAGGACAAATTATGGGAGTCTTTTCTTTCCTTCCACCATGTGGGGCCCAGATATCAACCTGACATCCTCAGGTTTAGCAGCAAGCATTTTTACCCCCCACTAAACCATCCCACCAGTGCACAACTGATTTTTGAAACTTGCGATCTTACTGAACTTGCTTATTGGTTCTAACAGTGTCGGGGTCATTGCCCCAGGTCTTACTGAACTTACAGCCCTCTTACCTCAGCTCCCAGGTGCTGGAATTGGAGGCATGTGTCGCCACACCTTGATCTAATAGTTTGTTTGGGTGTGTCTTTGCGTAAAGGTTGTGTGTATGTGCATGTGGTGTGTGTCCAAGCTCGTGGGTGTGTGTGTGTGGTGTCTGCACAAGTTCAGGTGTGCATGTGCCCAGGGAGATTCCCGTCTCCACCCACCTACCCAGCCTCGAGCCACCACGCCTGGCTTTTCCGTAGGTGCTGGGGGTCTGAACTCTATGTCCTCTGGCTTCTGCAGCAAGCACTTTACTTTGAAACCACCTCCCAGGCACCCTAAGAGGTTGTTGTGTTTTTTCTAAAATGGGTTCCTTATTCTAATTTTCTATTTTCTAATAAAAGATCAAGTCATCTGAAAATCTGGATGGTTTCACTTCCTAAAGGTAAATCCTTATTTTAGTCCTGAAATGAAGGGAAAAGCATTTAATCTTTCACCATTAAGCATGATGTTAGTGTTGGTTTGTTTATATGCTGCTTCTCCCTTCCTCCCCTTCCATCTCCTCTCTCATTTTCAGTGCCCTTCAAAATGAGGAAGTTCCTTATTCTTCAGTTCTTGGTCTGTTGAATGCTTTCGCTATGACAGGGTATTGGATTTTGTCAATGATTCTTTTTTTCAGTAAATATTGAAATGATTACATGGTATTTGTCTTCTATCCTGTTGACATGATGGATGACATCAGTTGATTCCTGGATGTGAGGCCAGCTTTGAGCTCTGGGATAAAACACTTGGTCATGGAGTGTAATCCTTTTCACGGGTGTCTGGGTTGGACTGCTAGTAATTTGCTGAAGATTCACACTGTTAATAATAATAACATAGCTTGGTCTAGTTTTCTTTCTTTTTTTAAATATTTATTTATTATGTATACAATATTCTGTTTGTGTGTATGCCTGCAGGCCAGAAGAGAGCACCAGACCCCATTACAGATGGCTGTGAGCCACCATGTGGTTGCTGGGTATTGAACTCAGGACCTTGGGAAGAGCAGGCAATGCTCTTAACCTCTAAGCCATCTCTCCAGCCCGGTCTAGTTTTCTTATAATGGCTTTTCCTGATTTTAATGTCGGGGTGTTACTTGCCTCGTGAAATGAACTGGGGGCATGAGTATATTTCTTTTTGGGTGTGTGTGTGTGTGTGTGTGTGTGTATGTGTGTGTGTGTGTGTGTGTGATTGAGGTGCACATGTTTTGTGGCAAGATTTTCCTGGGGAATCCCAACACACACATCTACTCATCCCAGACAGGGAACCCATAGCAGACCAAAGTTCAACTTGGTGAACCAATGAGCTTTACTAGGGTTACTTACAGGAATACCGGTGAGGGGTTACTTACAGGAGCTGAAATTATTCAAACATAGCTGCATCACCAAGGACCACCCCAGCATGGTGACAGTTCACAAAGCCGGGAACCTGGAGCACACTGCGCAGCCTGCAGGCAGCTCAGCAGGTTGGAGCCAGTGTCCTTACCAGGTGCCTCAACTGGTCTAAACCAATTCCGCGCAGCTCAGCTGGTTTCTGTTTCTTCCAGACTGCAGGTGGTGGTCTCAGAATCTTCTCTTCAGCTTCTTATCTGAGTCTTTTTTGTCGCCTGACTTCACTCTCTCTGAGATAGACTCTCAGCTTTTATTGTTTACTCGGGCAGGGAGGGGCCTACTAATTCTGGTCAGTTTCAGGGAATTCTTCCAGTTCTTTTTAATTGTTTGCCTGCCTGCTCAAGGAGCTTCCCTGCAGGATGCAATGTTTCAATCTCAGAAGAAACTGTTACACCACACGAGTCTGTGTGTGCGCAGGGTGTGTGTGTGTGTGTGTGTGTGTATGTGTATGTGTGGAGTCGAGTGTGTGCATGCTCAAATACGTGGAGTCCAGAGGTGGACATCAGATGTCAGTCACTTTCCACCAGAAGATTCCAGGGTTCTGGGCTCCCAAAACTGTGTCTGGGCGGAGGGCTCCAGCTAACAAATATCTGTAAGAGAGTCTGTGATGAGTACTCTCACTTCCCTTTAAAACTCTGGGTATTGATCCCAGCACTTAGGAGGCGAACAGATCTCTGTGAGTTGAGGCCAGCCAGGGCTACCTAGTAAGACCTTGCCTCAAAAATAAGTAAATGTAAATGTCTTAGAGTTTCTATTGCTGTGATAAAATACTAAAATCAACTAGGAGGAAAGGGTTTATTTCATTTTATAGTTCGTAGCCCATCATCCAGGGAAGTCAGGACCGAAAACCAAGGCAGGAACCTGGAGGCAGGAGCTGATGCAGAAGCCACAGAGGAACATTGCTTATTGGCTGGCTCCCCATGATTTATTCAGTCTGGTTTTTTTTGTTTTTGTTTGTTTGTTTTTGCTTTTTTGAGGCAAGATTTCTTTGTATAATAGTCCTAGTTGTCCTGAAGACCAGGCTGGCCTCAAGCTCACAGAGATCCACCTGCCTCTGCCTTCCGAGTACTGGGTTAAAGGTGTGCACAGATTTTTTTTTTAATGACTTACATTTTTCTTTCTTGTACATTGTTGTTTTTCCTGCATATAAGTCTGTATGAGAGTGTCACATCCTCTGGAGTTACAGACAGCTGTGAGCCACTGTATAGGTGCTGAGAATTGAGCCCAGGTCCTCTGAAAGAACAGCCAGTGATCTTAACTTCTGATTCCTCTCTCCAGCTCCTTCAGTCTGTTTCCTTATACACCCCCGGGACACCTGCCCAGGAATGGCACCACTCACAAGCAACTGGGCCCTCCCATATCAGTTACTAATTTAGAAAATGCACTACAGGACCAGGTGGTGGTAACACACCC
>PVIU01002041.1:164807-185926 GCA_004026605.1 Ondatra zibethicus
AAAAAAAAAAAAAAAAAAAAAAAAAAAAAAAAAAAAAAAAAAAAAAAAAAAAGAAGAAGAAGAAGAAGAAGAAGAAGAAGAAGAAGAAGAAGAAGAGAAAGAAAGGAAGGAAGGAAGGAAAGAAGAAAGAAAGAAAGAAAGAAAGAAAGAAAGAAAGAAAGAAAGAAAGAAAGGAAAAGAAAAAAGAAAATGCCCTATAGAATTTCCTACAAGCAAATTTTATGAAGGTGTTTTTCCAGTTTAGAGTCCCTCTTCCCAAATGACTCTAGCTTGTGTCAAGTTGACATAAAACTAGCCAGCACAGTAAACAAACACACAGAGCAGACTCGCCCAAGTTGACTGAACTAGAAAAGTAACATTTCATAATCCAAGAACCTCAGAGCCTCTAGTCTGTTCGAATCCACAGTGAATATCTACCGGGGAGTTAAGGCATGCATTATTTCCCAAGCTCTGTAGTCCACACTTCCCTTGGTTTTGGAGAAGCACTCCACAGCTCTGATGTTCCATGGTACACTTTGGGACGCTCAGTCCTGGAAGGACTTAACCGTCCTGCAGCCTAATGGGATTTTTTTTTTCTCTCAGAACTCACCTCTGGCCTGACCTGTTTCTGCACTTGTTTCTATCCATCCGAAGTTGGCCTCTACTTGGGTTGAGTGACTTAGGCATTTCCCTTCAAAACTTTCAGAAGGTATCCCAAACTCAATATTCAGGATAAATGAATATTTGAAAGTCAGCTTGAGCCGGGCGGTGGTGGCACCCGCCTTTAATCCCAGCACTCAGGAGGCAGAGGCAGGTGAATCTCTGTGAGTTCGAGCCCAGCCTGGTCTACAAGAGCTAGTTCCAGGACAGGCTCCAAAGCCACAGAGAAACCCTTTCTTGAAAAACCAAAAAAAAAAAAAAAAAAAAGAAAGTCAGCTTGATAAGATAGCCTGCCAGGCAGCCAATGCCTGGGATAGCTGCAAGTTCCTGTAAACTGGGTGGATTTCATGAAGAAAGCTATCCCAGGGACTCGGAGCAGCATGGGAGAGAGGATATGTGTGTGCACATGTGTGTGCATGTGCAAGTAGAGGCCAGAAGTTTGTGACATCAGGTGTCTGTTGGCTGCTCTCATTTTTTGAGACAGGGATTTCTTTCTTTGTTTCTGTTTCTTTTACTTATTTTATTGTGTGTATGAGTATTTTGCCTGCATGTATGTCTGTGCACCACCTCTGTGCCTGGAGCCCCAGGAGACTAGAGAAAGCATTGGATTCCCTGGAACTGGAGATAAGACGGTTGTGAGGTGCCATGTGGGTGCTGAGAATTGAACCCCAGTCCTCTGGAAGAGCCATCTCTCCAGCCCTGAGGAAAAAGAGAGCGTCTTCCGTAGAACCTGGCGCTCACCTGTTTAGCTAGGCTGACTAGCCAGTGAGATCTAGGAATCCTTCTGTTTCCACCCTACCCCCATATCCTCCCCACACCCAGTGCTGGGGTTACAGATACAAGCTACTGGGTGAAGCTTTTATGTGGGAACTGAAGATCCAAATCCAGGTCCTCATGCTTGTGTGGCAGGTACCAGCCCCCTGAGTAGGTTTTATTGTTAGTTTGTATTTTGTTTTTTCTGGCTCCTCATTTTGCTGCCAAACACAAACTGATGTGAAAGGGTGAGGAGGGCTATGTGCCAAAGTGTTCCTGGAAAAAGTTTGCCCTTTCGGGAATATCCTTCCTCTTTGTATCCAATTGAGCTTGACCTCAAATGTGCAAGCTGTAACGTTCAGAAGAGTGGGGTTGGGGCCTGACTGGGCTCCGGCTAAATGTTGGTGACTTGTGCAATCACCATGGCCTGATGAGGTTCCAGGACTGTGAGGCCCTCAGCCCTGACTTTGGAAAAACATCTGAAGTCAAGAATAGTTACCCAGGAACAACTTCCTGGCCACGCCCTCTGTCTGACTCCAGGATGCTCCACTGCTGCTACTCACTCACTCCTGCATCTCATTAAAAGCCCTTTGTGAGTCTCCCGGCTCTTCCTTGGAATTTCCATTACTTCTCTGTTCCAAGTGCTATAAAACCTTGTCAATCAGTTAGTAACCAGAGGAACAAGAGCAGACAGAGTTCCCTTGAACTACAGTTCCTCCATGGTGAACTGCAAAGGAAAGGAAACACTGAGCCCTCTCCCCGTACCTCCATCTGATCACACAGAAGACTTTGCGGTAAAATTCTGCTCTCCATGGCCTCGGCTTGTCGACACCTCGTAAATTTACTTTGAGTTGCTTCATAGCCCTCCAAGCACAGCAGTGTCTTCTGGGAAGGAAACTCTGCAGTCACTCGATTGTGTTAAACAAATAAACATCAGAAAGCAGGGCAAGATGCGCCCTGGGGAAGCTGTGTAGATGCACAGGCTAGAAGCTGCTAGAAGCCTGGTCCTTAGAGACTGCGTTCCAAGCTCTCCTGGGACTGTCCTGTCCTGTCACAGAGGGTGGCGGAGACTGGAAAGCAGAGGAGGAGGAGATGGGATTTGTCCTTATTTCTGTGGGTCAGAGCTGGGGTGTGGTGAGCAGTGCTTGTCTAAAATGCTCAAGGCCCTGGGTTTAGTCCCCAGCACACACACACACACACACACACACACACTCACGCACACACACATACCAAACACGTGGAGCAAAGCCAAGATTAGGACAGGCGTCTCCAGACATCAGATTCCATCCGCTTCCCTTTCCCTCCCAGGACCAGCCCTGTAGCTCTATTCCCCAGCTTACTCGGAAGGCAAAAGAGACTTCAACAATAGTATGTGTGGTCAGTGAGCTCTTCCTCTCCACATTCCATGTCATTTACAGTCTGAACACCACCAGGAGATTTCTTCTTCCATCAACTGAGTTTCGAGCAGCCAAGAAGACACTGGAGAAAGGATGGGACATCTCTAACGTCACCACTAAAGGAGGCAGCAGCTCTCTCCCTTGGTGGCATGTTAGAGTCACCAGGGGTCCTTCTAAAGTCCCCATGTCCAGGTCATACCCCAGTCTGATTGCATCATAATCTCTCAAGGTGGAGACCATGCTTCAGGGTTTCTTAAAGTTTCCCAGTGATATAAGACAAGCTCAGAACCATGGGGAGTCAAAGGATTCTGAAACAGATGGAGCCAACTAAGGGTGGAGCTCCTTCGACTGTAGGTGATGAATAACTGTCTACCGTTTAAATAGGCAAAAGTGTGTGATCGCCGGTAAGGGCAAGGCCCCTCTCCTTTTAAGGCCTCATCTGAAGAACGAATGTCTTGGCAGGGCTACTTGAGGGTTAAATGATAAATATTTATAAGGGCTTGGCTCTGCTCCTGGCACATAGAACACGTCCAGGAACTTGTCTTGATTACCAATGTTTACACTATTGTTCTCTGTGAGGGCTGCATAATGAAACCCCAGCTCCTCGATTCTAGGGCTATGCGCTGTCCACGCTTGCTTATATCTTTTAAGGTAAGGTGTGAGTCGGGAGAGAGTTCACCAGGCAAAACTACTTCCTGTCACCTGAGTTTGAGCCCAGGAATCCACATAAAAAGGTGGACGTGGTGGTGCGCGTCTGTAATCCCAGCACCCCTACATCGGAGATGCGAAGTTGAGACAGCAGAATCATCTGGAAGCTTGCAGACGGCTAGCCTAGAGTGCGCAGCAAGGCAACAGGACAAACGAGAGACCTGCCTCAAAAAAGTAGAAAGCAAGAAGGAACTTCCAAAAGTTGTTCTTGAACCTCCACAGGCACACTGTGGGACATGCATGCCTTCACGTGCACATGCACACGCACACACACACACACACACACATGCATGCACACAAAATAAACTATTTTTTAAAGTGAGATGTGTCTTATCATTGATAGTCACTGGTATTTGGTGACATACAGGAACATGACAACCATCAGTGCCAGGCATCACAGGCCATTTCTGCTCATGGCTACCCTTGATTGGTTTTCCCACAATTGATCAGAAGAGTTGTTTTGGTTTTTTTGTTTTGTTTTGTTTGTAGAGACACAGTCTCACTATGTAGCCTGGGATGGCCACCCTTGATCCTCCCACCTCAGCCTCCCAGATACTGGGATTACAGGCGTGCATCAGTACACCTAGCAAAAGGAGTATCTTTCCTCATGTTACAGATTGGTAAACTGAGGCCCAGAATTCAAGTTCTGATAGTCACTTGAAGATTAGAATGGGAACCTTGGGCAAGTGAATAAGCTCAACTAGAGTCCCCTGAACAGAGCAAAGTGGCCCAGTCCGTGGCACCAGATTCACCACGCTCACAATCCTGCTCTTCCACCTGGAGTGGCTCTGAGCTACAGTGGCCTGTCTCACTCGGGCTGCTTGGCTGGTTTCCCTCTTCTCTTACTGTGCTGTCCCCCAGACCCTCCCTCCTGACCACCAGAGACCAGTGAAGCATCTTCTCCAGCTCATTTGACTTGAGCAGGCCTGAGCCAACAGCACAGGTCTTTCCTCTCCTGCCAGTTCAGGCGCGTCAGGTTTCTGACCTTGTCTCTGCCCTGTCTGTCCTGAGTCGGCTGTCCTGTGGGTCTCAGTCATCCTGTCACCAGAGCAGTGTCCCCCACACCAGGCATCCTGCTGAGGGCTGTGTACGAACTGCCTTCTCTCCGTAGCTTCGTGTGAAGCTAAGTGGAATTCAGATCCCCATGTTGCTTGTTTATTTAACGCAGAGGCTCTTTCTGTAGCCTAGACTGGCTTGGGATTGACTGTAGGCCTTAAACACGTAGCAAATGTCCTCCCTCGGCCTCCCAAGAGCTGGGATTACAGATGTGAGCCACCATACTGGGCTCATTATCCCCATGGTGAACCTGGGACTCAAGTGGCTGAGCTACTATGTGCCTAGATGAAATACCAACCTAGACTCCCCAGACTAGTATTTCTGCTAAGCCCTTCTTCCAAGAAGGAAATACTAACTGAATCCATTCAGCCAGGTACCTCCAGAGGGCCTGGCACTGGGAATGAAGTGGTGAGCTGGGCAGGTTAGGAGGTGACCTCAGGGACCTCCTGAACCAGAGGACAGAGGACTCTGTCCACCCAAGCTCAACATATGGTAATGGAGCCGCTCCCCATGCTGAAGGCTGTAAGGGAAGCCAACAGGAGGCTGGAACTGGGAGAAGCCACAGGGCTTGCCTAGCCAAAGTGGCAGGAAGTGAGGGAAAGAGACCAGGAGAAAGGCCAGCTTGGTTCCAAGGGAATCAAGGTTGCTCAGACACTGTGCCCTTGGGAGAGCCACTGCATGGCCCTCAGGTGACCAGGAGAGCAATGACAGGATGAGGTCCGAGTCCTCAAGGCTCCTCCACCAACAGCAAATTCTGTCGCAGCACCTATCGACATGGTGACAGGCCCTGCCACCTCACCCAGCCTTCCCAGCAAAGGAGGAGCTGAGCCGCAGAGCCAAGGGCTGACGAGCCAAGGACCATGTGTGCCACCCAGCCTCAGTCGGTTCTCAGGAAATGAGGAAATAAGGAGGCAGCAAAGTGGATTAACTCAGCCAGAGGAGCTGGGAAGCTTCCACCTGAAACCTCCATGAAATTAAAACCTTAGCCCGGACCAGCACTTCCAGATGGGAGTCGGTCTCACCACACACGTCTCTCACAGGCCCTGAGTCCAGCCTTGGTACTTAAGCAATTAACACTCAGGATTCTTTCGGCTGAGCCAAAATCTGCCAGAACATTACACAGGAGATGACTTTTGACCATATTTCTATTTGTGAAATGACATGTATTTAAAGGTAGCAAACTGTTTTCTAAAAGGAAATGGTGACACGTGCCTTTAATTCCAGCACTCAGGAAGCAGAGGCAGCCAGATCATCATGAGTTCCATGCCAGCCAGGATAACATAGTGAGACCCTGTCTTAAAAAAAAAATTGCCAGGCATGATGGTACACACCTATAATTCCCAGCACTTGGTCCATGGAGACAAAAGGATCAGGAGCCAAAGTCCAGTCTCAACTACATAATGAATGTGACACCAGCCTTGGCTATATAAAGGTCCTACCTCCAAACTACCAATTAAAAATAAATAAGAATTATGGGGCTAGAGAAATATCGCAGTTGGAAAACTGCTTGCCATGTAAGCGTGATTCCCAGCATCTATGTAAAAAAAACTATGTGTGGTGGCACACACATAATCAGACATTAGATCAGAGGCAGGCAGATTCTGGGTGCCTCCTGGCCAGTTAGCCTAATCAGAGAGTCCCAGGTCCCCGGAAGAGAGAGCCTGTCTCAAGAAAACAAGATACATAGTTCCTGCTGAACAACATTCAGGGTTGACCTCTGACCTTCATACACACACACACACACACACACACTCACACATGTGCACCTCAACACAAGACCTCTCTATCTCACACACATACACACATAATTAACAACATCCCTAGGAGTCTACTATAAAATGGCAGCTATATCTCAAGCTACTTGCCTGTTCAGACTCTGTACCTGGAAGGTGCCTGTGCTGTGGTGCCAATGAGAGCCCAGCTGTAAAGGTGAGTGGGCCATAGGAGGGAGAGGCTACATCCAGATAGCCTAGCTCAGAGTTAAGTATGAGAGCCCAGGGTTCTGTCCCTGCTTTGAGCAGCCTGAGCCCCAGCCCCGAACAGGACAAAGACACACAGTTCAGATCATCAAGGACATATAGGCAGACAACAGGGAGACCTGGAACACCTTCAAGCCACCATCCACACAGCCTAGCAAGGGCCTAAGGTTACTTGGGCCTTCCTAGGGTTACTCCAGTCCTCTCACCTTGTCACAAGAGCTAAGTGCCCCTACAGCACACACACCTTAGGGGGCATCTGTAGTAAGGAGGAGAGGGCTGCGTTTTTGGTGCCCGGTTAGCTTATGCCCGAAATAATTACATAGAAACTGTATTTATTGAAATACTGCCTGGCCCATTATCTCCAGTCCCTTATTGGCTAACTCTCACATATTATTTTAACCCATCTCCATTTATGTGTATCGCCACTTGAGTTGTGGCTTACCGGCATGAGTCTAACCAGTGTCCATCTTGGGCCGGAGAAGCATGGCGTCTGCCACATTGCCTTCTCTCTCCCAGGCATCTCAAGTCTTGTCCCAGCTCTGTCTCTTCTAGATGATTGGACCTTCTAGACCTTGGACAGGGCACCCAGCCCTGGGAAAACCAGGTGAGTAACTTCATGAGACAGCCTCAAAGGCTGCAATGGCTGACAGAGCCTTGGGGAGAACTTGGTTTCTGAACTGAACCAAAGCAATTTATTAGGCTGATGATTGATGCCTGGCTCTGAGGCAGGTGTCCAAGAGGAGCAGGCAGGAGAAAAAGAAGTCATGGGAGATGTGGGGATATCTTCACACCCCAAAGCAAGATGCCCTATAGCTAGGGTTCTCTTCTGCATGAGCTCAGAGACTCACGCACTGTAAAAAGAGCCAGGGCTTCCTCAGGTCAGGCCCTGGCCAAACACTATTCCCAAGGAGCAGCAGGAGGGAGGTGCTCCAATTTCTCTACTCTATGGGGGAAACTGAGGCTCAGTGAGGCTATGCTTTGGGTAGAGCAACACCCCCTGTGACATCTGGGGATGGGCTTCTGTGCTTTATGGCCTTGTGGGTAACAACTTCTAGGGGCCAGAGAATACCGGAAACATCTCCCATGGGGCTGACTTCTCCACCAGACCCAGAAGGCATAGTGTCCAGGATCCACCAATCCCGGTGGGGGGGGGGGGGATTACCTTTATACCAACATGTTTATATATTTTAACTTTTAAAATTATAATTATTTACTTATTTCTGTGTGGGGTGGGTGGGTGTGCGTACATGTGAGCATGCATGTGTGTGCGTGTGTGTGTGTGTGTGTGTGTGTGTGTGTGTGTGTGTGTGTGTGTGTGTGTGTGTATGAATGCCATGGCTTGCATGTAGAGGTCAGAGGATAACTTTCAGGAGTCAGTTCTCTCCTTCCACCATATGGGTTCTGTAGATTGAGCTCAGGTTGTCAGACTTGGCAGTAAGTTCCCTTATCCACCAAGCCATCTCACCAACTCCTGTATAATACACTTTTCATTGGTGTGGGCATGTGTGCATGTATGCACATGTCTGTATGCAGCTGCGTGTGCACTTTGTGTGTATACAGATGGAGACCTTGTTGGGTGTTGTTCCTCAATAGCCCTCTGTCTTGTTTTTTGAGACAGGGTCTCTCACTAGGACCTGGGGCTTACCAGTTAGGCTAGGCCAGCAGGTCAGCAAGTCCCAGGGATCCGGTACTCTGGATAAATGTCTCCCGTGCTGGGTCACAAGTGTGTGCTGCCACCACACTTGGCTTGTTTGTTTTGTTTTGTTTTTGGGGTCCTATGTAGTCCTGGCTGGCCTGGAATTTGCTATGTAGACCAGATTGGCCTTGGACTTAAGAGAGTTCCACCTGCCGCTGCCTCCCCAGTGCTGGAACTAAAGACATGTGCCACCATGCCTGACACCGCTCTTGGGTTTTAGCTGGGTCCTGGGGATCAAACCCAGGCCCTTGCATTTGCATGGCAAGCACTTTATGGCCTAGGCCATGCCCCCAGACCCTTTTAATTTTGTTTTTAATGTGTGAGAGAATTCATAACGGTGAATGTCTGATGTGACCCTGGTTCCCATGACTCTGTCCTCACACACAAGGGGAAGGATACAAGCAACTTCTTACTCACAACCTTGCCTTGTTTTGATTAACAAATCCAGAGTTCACCTGATGGATTTGAAGCTCTCAGCCAGGCCCAGGCCACTCCAGTAAGCCTGCAGAGTCCCACCCCACACTCTGCCCCATGTCCTTCCCCAAATCCCCTCACGCAGCCTCCTTACAGCTCCCAGCTGAGGAAGGTTGGATCCCAGTTCCTGGCAGAACCCAATTTCCTGTTTTTCTCCAAGTGGACAAGGTCAGGCTGCGGCTGGGAAGCGATGCAGGGACCACAGAGGGCAACAAATCCCAGCCATGTGGAGGAAGGAGGGGCTCTGGACCACACTGAGCCCTGGGTCCCTCTTTCTCTGTGTAGAGCCCCACCACTCTGACAGCCTTGCAGAATCCTGCAAGGCCTCCAGGCCCCCCTCACCTGGGTTTCAGTTTGCTCATCTATGAGATGGAGTGAGCAAGTCTACAGAATCTTCCTGCTTGTAAGAGGATCCCAGTTAGGTAAGTCAGGGACACGGAGGGCTCTGTCCACCATAAAGGCCCCATTGGCCACTGACACAGTAGGGCCTGTGACAAGGAGCTGCAGTAGTGACAACAGCACTTGTTGGCTGCATCCTGGCTCTGTGCGGGGCCTTCCGTGCCATCTCATCTTCACAGAGATCTCTGAGAGCCCCCCCCCAACATACGAGAACTTTAGGAGCCTGATTTTGCAAAGGGGAAAGTAAGGCTATATGCACAGGAGCCAGAGGTCAGCAAATGTGAGCCCTGCGCCCACAGCCCAGCCACCTTCCTCCTCAAGACGCTGGTGTGGGCAATGTCTGGGAACTCCAGGAGTGCCTCTGGCGGAGAACTGTGGGGCGTTGATGGAAGTGGCTGAGGAGTCACCGGTTGAGAACAACAGGACACTTTGCTGGCTGGAACCAACAGAAACCGGGGTCTTCTACAAAGAGCCAGCCCATAAGTATCAGGCCATACCCTACTCCCACTGTCTATTCAACACCATTCAGTATCCGCTATATGCTGGGCTCATGCCTCCTCAGGACGTCCTTCCTCTTCCAGGGTGTAGAGCCAGACTCTCCAAGTTCAAACCCCAGCCCTTCCAGTTACAAGGTGTAAGACTTTGGGCAAGTTCCATGACTCACTTTGTCTCTGTCACCTTTGAAGAATGGGAATAATAAAGGTAAGTGAGGTGGCACACATCCCTAATCCCAACATTCAGGGAGCTGAGACAAGAGAACCATAAGTTTTACCTAGGCTAGAGGATATACAGTGAAATTCTGTTCCGCTACCCCCACCCCAGATAGTAATAGTGCTGAGCTTGTGAGTGTGGGCTAATGAATTAATCCGTCAAATGTAGCCAGCAGCATCCTCTCCCGTTTTCCATCTCAACTCTTCTTACCTCATTGATCCTCATTTCTCCACTCCTCGCCGCTCGCTCTGCTCCAGCCCCCTTCTGTCTCCTTCTCCCTCGTCTCTTCTGCCACAGCCTTCCCTCAGATGCACAGCTGGCTTCCAGGAAAAGAAGGCACTGGCCGTGAGTACGATGCAACGGCCATGTCAGGATCAGTGTGGCAAACAGGCCCACATAAGAGAGCAGGGCTCCATGCTGCACAGAGCCCAAGGAAACCCTTGCCCCCTTTCCTGACAAACCCTCTTGGTCTGAGACATCATGGCATTATTCCTAGCCAAAGACTCAACCAAACACAAGAAGTAGCTAGAAGCTCCGTAAGCCCAGAACTCAGAAGTTTGAGGCAGGAAGATTATGAGTTCGATGACAGCCTGGACTGCATAAGGGAGGCTCTGTCTCAAAGAAGGGAAAAGAGGTAACAATAAATGGCTGAGGAGGGACCCTTCCACATCCACCGGAAGCAAGCACAGGGCGACTTGACTAGAAATTCAGGGGCCCATGAGATGTAGGAGACAAGGGGCTTGAGTGTTGACCAAACCAGGCCCAAGGTTACAAAAGTCTAGACTTTCTGGCCTGAGCAGGAAACTCTGCCTGTCCATTTTTATTTATTTATTATTTTGGTTTTGAGAGATCAGAATTTGCTATGTAGCTCAGGCTGGCCTCAAATTCACTACAATCCTCCTGCCTCAGCCTCCTGAGTTCTGAGATTACCTGTGTGGACTCCATTTCTTGCTCAGTTTTTTCCCTTCTTTTTTTCTTTCCTTGAGACAGCCATGGGTGGCCTGGAGCTCTTGTATAGAACAGGCTGGCCTTGAACTCACAGAGATCCACTTGCTTCTGCCTGTCAAGTGTCGGGATTAAGGCATGAGCCACGACACCAGACTTCAGCATTTTTTTTCCCTTAAACTTCAAAATCACTTTCCTCATCCATATATTCTGTTCAGGGCTTCTCTAAAATGTCCGCAGTGGATCCTCTCTCTGTGGGTCTTCCTCCACTTTTATGTATTTGTTTATTATGTAGTCACCAGTCTTCTTGAAAACTCCATGTTACCGACCACCTCACTTCAGAAATAAAATGATGTTAGTTGGCAGTTAGGAGAGAGAAGGCGATAGAGTGGACCAGGATAGAGACAGAGGAAGTAGGACGTTTGGCAACAGTGAAGACCTCTTGATAGTTTGGATGAGTGGGTAAGAATAATAACGACTCCCACCTTATCGCAAACATTGTGCTAGAATACAGGGAAAGTAGAAGCTGTACCTGGGACATGAAATGGTAACAGACAGCCGTGGAACCCAAAAAAGCAAAGGAGACAATGAAGGAAAACAGTGGCTTGTTCCTATGTCTGGGAGCTTCACGCCACCCCACGTCCACACAGGACACCCAGTCAGGTGTCCCAGATGAAGCACCTGAGCCAGCCCGGGCATACGACTAATGTCTACCATGGCGGTCTGGGCATGATAGCGCACAGTTCCCCTGCAGCTGGTCTACGGAGGCACCTCCCAAGTTCTAGGTTCTAGAAAACGCTCTGGAGACACCTCAGCTGTCAGCTTTCTTTAGAGACTGCCTTCAGCTCAAGGCTCGCCAGTGGCCAAGGACTGATGTAACCGAGATGGTACTGAAAAACTACCTTAGCCCTGAGCTCCGTGGGGTTAGCTGAGGCTTTCATCAAAACTACATTCTGCCTAACTTCTCCTCTGCCCAGCCTTGCTTCTGCCTCTTCCTTGTGACTGGCGCCAGTCCCCAACGCCTCCTAAACGACTTCCTACTCGCTTATCTCCAGCCCAGGTTCTGTTGGCTGGGAGAGCTCAGCCTCCGTCATCACCTATTCTCAGGAGCTTCGCAGGCAGGATGAGACCTTACCCGGTCCCAGGAGCTCTCGGGAGTCCTCCCGGGTCACAGTACTCGTCGCTGCTCACAGTGTTTACTTATTTAACATCGAAAGCTCACAGTACTCGTCGCTGCTCACAGTGTTTACTTATTTAACATCGAAAGCGTTGAGGCAGAGAAAGTGTTAAGTCTCATCACCGATTCTGCAGAACCCAGGCCTGTCACAGCAGGTGCTCAGCAAATATTTGTTGAGGGAATGAATAAACCATCTTATCTGAGGATTAGAGATCAGGACACCTCCAGTGGGCGTATGGCAGGGAACTGTTCTGAACAGCTAAAATACAAAGCATAGCCAGCCGCAGCTTCTACCCCCCCACAAAGTCACCTGCCTTTGCTTCAAAACCCCCCAAATATCTCGCCTCCTCCCAATGCCTTCCACCCCTACCTGTAGCCCTCCACACGCATTTGTTCATTCCCCCCACGCTAGTTGGTCCAGCCCAGGCTACTGTCCTCTGGGAGGTCATTGGTTAAAGCTGGACCGAGTACTGCGATATAACATGAGGTGTCAGTAGGATACCCTAGCGACCTTTGCTTTTTACTTTAGCAAGATTTCACCTGTAATAATGTTTGGGTAGAATTGTTTCCAGTCCCAGGAAGGACTCAGGTTCTCATTGCATCTGTTCCTTAAGCCCCAACTCTTGCCTGGGGTTCCCTGACCCCCCTGCTTTTCCTTACCCCTTCTTCCCACCCTTCACTGGAAGCCATTATCCTGTGACCCAGGCCATATTCACAGTGTCTGCCAAGGTGAGAATTGCCTAATCATATAAATTACTGTGCGGTTACATGGTCTTTCCTTGGTAAAGAGCATTCTTTGTTTTGTTTACTGGGGATGGAACCCAGGGCCTTTTGCATGCTACACAATACACTGAGTTATAATACATCTCTGGCCATGACCACATTTTTTTGTAATTTATTTTATTTTTATTTTATGTGCATCAGTGTTTTGTCTGCACATATGTAAGGATGTCAGAACTGGAGTTACAGACAGTTGTGAGCTGCCTGTAGCACGATTAATAAAAACCCAGAGACAAATATTGGGGTTCAACCTGAAGTCAGAAAAGCAAGACAGCCACTGACTCTTGCCTCTACCTCAGTCCAAAATGGCGATCCTGCCTCCAGGAATCTCAGAAGGAGACTGAGATTGAAACCTGTCTCCTCCTGTCTTGTATTCCTCTGCAGGGCTGAAATCTCAGCCCTGAGTAGGTGTGCACCACTACTGCCTTGTTTGTATGGCTAACTAGTGTGTCTACTGGGATTAAAGGTGTGTGTCATTCCTGCCTGGTTTGTACAGACCAGTGTAGCTGTTTTACTCTGATCTTTAGGCAAGGTTTATTTATTAAAATATAAATGAAGTATTATTATATTTCCCCTTTTTGTCTAAAATAAAAAAGACTATAACTAATATAAAAAACTATATACAATAAGTACAATGACTATATACAATATATACAGTCAAAAATACATCAACAATGCCTAGTCCATTTGCATTTGACAAATTCCAAGAAAATACTCCATATCTATCCTATCTTGGTGAGTTCAAAGTCTTGTACATAATTTACTTTCTATTTTAACTTGCTTTCTGTGTCTGGTAAACAAGTAAAACTATAACTATAACTATCTGGTCTTCAACTCCCTCAGAGACCCAAGAAGGCAATAATATTAACTGAGTAAGCAGGAAGTGCAAGCAAGCAACTTCCAAAAAAAATGTGAGAATTGACAGAAATAGCTGGCTGCCTGAACAGTCATGCAAAGTACCTCTGCAATGATGGTGCATCTATCTTTGGCCTACAGGCCTAGCATATCTGACAGACTATTCTGTGAAGCAAGGCAGAATCGGTCACCAGCCAGACACAGAGGAAGCAAGTTGAGAATGCCTTCCTGAGAAAGGTCCCAAATCACAAGGCTAAACATAGGCAAGAAGTATGGGTCAATATAAGTTGTAAGAGCTACTTAATAATAAGCCCAAGCTAATAGACCAAACATCTTATAATTAATATAAGCCTCTGTGGTTTCTTTGGGACTGAACAGCTGCAGGACCTGGCAGGACAGAAACTTCTGTCTACATCTGTCATGTAGGTGCTGCGAATTGAACCTGGGTCCTCTGGAAGAGCATTCAGTGCTCTTAACCTCTGAGCCATCTCACTAGCCCCGTGACCACATTTTAAAGATGACCTTTGAGAGACAACAGTCTTGGTTGGCTTGCCTACTCCAGACCAGATGAGTAGAAGGCTGAGTGCAGATGGGAAAGCACCTACCTTGTAGGCTTAACTCAGCCAGACACAGCAGGCTGGTAGTCACCTCCCCACCCCACTGAGGCTCCCAAGAGTTCTAGATCATCTCTTAAAAACTGGAGCCAATCTAGTGAGCTGGCAGTGTCTGGGAGAGCTGGCAATGCCTGGGAGAGCTGGCAGGCCTAGTCTCCTCTCTGTCCACCCTCTTAGCTTCCCACTCTCGTCTCTTCTTAGTAAGACACTCTCAGTAAAGCTCACTACGGAGCCAGATTCCAGGAAGTCCAGGTTGAGCAGGCTCCTGACAGCATTCATTCTCAATTCCTTTTTGCTTCTTAAAGGTCCCTGAGCCAGAGCTCAGCCCGTGACCTTCCAGGCAGGATCCTGGCTACACTTTCTGCAAGGTTCCCACCACCCCCCCATAAGTACACTTCTCCCTTCTTGGGCCTTCTGAGAATCCTAGAAGGTTACCAGTAGAAGGGACCTTGTTGATAGCAAAAGAGGAAACTGAGAAACCATGGCCCATCCAACTGCTCCCACCTGCCGGTGCCCAGCTTCCAGAAGGGCCTCCATTATTTAGGTGCCAAGTACTGTAGGATACCCTTCCCTCCCCCAACCTGACCAGTGATGAAATACAAATGTCTAGCTGTCCTACCAAAGAGGGCTTGGGGGTATCACAGGCAAGTCACAAATCCCAGGATAGGAGAGTGAAAAGCAGACTGCTTCTCATCCCACCTCCATCAATCGAGGGGCTGCAGAATTTCCTAAAAGGATGAAGGATTATCTGGAAAGACTATCAAACTAAGTGTCTGAGAACAAAGCAATTGAGATGGAGCAGAGAGAGATCTCACGAAGAGAGATTCGGAAGAGTTTTCTTAGCCTGTGGTTTGTCCTGTAGACACAGTGGTGCAAACATACATGGAAGTGCATCTTGGGGGATGGGATCCTCTTCTCTCCCTCCCTGGACCAGCAGCACATGAGCCTACCTAGGTAGATGGACCACGTCTGCCTTCGTGCACAGTGCTTGTCTATTGCTTTACTCACTTTTTTCTTTAGCAAAGAGTTTTAGGGCTTGTGTCAGCCGGCAATGAAGCAACAACTCTCAAGGGAGATGTGGCGGCTGTCCCCATGAAGTGTGTGACCCAATGGGCACAATTACAGAACGTCACAGCAGAGCGGGAATAAAATGCCATATGCGCAGGAGACAGGACTAACACAAGGAAGCAGATGAGAGACCTCAGCTCAGGAAGGAGGTCAAAACCAATCTTAGCTAGGTGATTTGGAGGACAGCACCTCAGATTCCCCAGGATCGTACATTTGGCAAATGGTCACTTCCCAACTCCACTCCCCATCCATATAAACAAACTGGGTTGGAATCCCGCCTTTGACACTTTCTGGGTCAAATACCCCCCCCCCGCCGCCGGGTACCTCGCTAAATTGTTCTCTGTACTGGTCCCCTCATCTATCTGTAAATGGAATAAAAGAAACCTGCCTGAACTGTACAGAAAACCAAATGTGTTAGCATAACAGTTCTTCCTGGGTGTTTCTAGGACCCTCTGAAAGTCCCAGAACCCTTTCAAGGACTCCATGAAGTCAAAACTGTGCAAGACACTGAGACAGCATTTTATGGCATCATAAAAATCAAATGTAGGTATCAACCTAGCTGCCTTTGAGTGTGTTCACGAAAGAGATTTAGGAAAATGTAAAATGTGCCATTCTTTTCACTATTCTTATATATATATATATATATAATGTAAATGGGTCAGAGAGATGGCTCAGTAGTGAAGAGCACTGGCTGCTCTTCCAGGGGAACCAGGTTCAATTCCTAGCACCCACGTGGCAGCTCACAACCATCTGTAACTTCAGTTCCAGGGGAGCTAATGTCCTTGTCTGGTCTCCTTGGGCACTGCATACGCTTAGTGCACAGAATGAGATAAAATTCATTCACATAATCTAAAAATAAATAAATCTTTACTGCTATTTATAAAGGTGTATGGTAGTACACACCTATAATCCTAGCACTTGAGAGGTAGAAGTAGGAGGGTCAGAAAATCAAGGCAAACCTCAAGGCCAGCCCAGGCTACAGGAGACCCTGTCACAAAACAAACATTTTCCTGGAGAACCAATTACTAAATATTTACTTCCCTAACACCAGATAAAAATCTACATAAACAAAGGGTCTTGGGTGTGTGTTGGGGGGGTGTTCTTCAACAATTTCCCTACAAACTAGCAAGTCTGAGAGCCACTGGATCAACCTTTAGAAAATGTTCCCACCAGTGCCAGACTGCTGGTAGGTCGGTCCTTGGTCATTGTGGGTTGTTAGTCACCAGCTTTGCAATCAAAGGCTTGGATTTGCTGGGCGTGGTAATGGGTGCCAATAATGCCTGCGCTTAGAAGATGGAAACAGGAGACAAATAGTCATATACATAAAACATAACCACTCATATGCACAAAATGCTAAAATAAAAACAAATCTTGAAAAAGCAAAAGGAAACTGGGTGTGGTGGCACATTCCTTTAATCCCAGCACTTGGGAGACAGAGGAAAGGATCTCTGTGAGTTTGAGGCCAGCCTGGTCTACAGAGCAAGTTTCAGGACAGCCAGGACTGTTGCACAGAGAAACCCTATCTCAAACAAACAAACAAACAAACGGAAGTCTGGGAAGTAAGGCATAATGCACATGCCTGTAATCCCAACACTCAGTGGAGGCGGAGGACTGGAAGTTCACAGCCAGTCCGGGCTACATGAGGCTTTATCCCGAGTAACAAACACAACAGCAACAAAGGCTGGGGTACACTGCAATGGTAGCGTGCTTGCCCAGCATGTGCAAAGGCCCAGGTGCAACCTTTAGCCCCACCACCAAAAGGGAAAGGAGGTTAGCTGGAGTCAGAGGGAGGAACGAGAGAGATGGAGTGGTACCAGAGGGAGCCTTTCTTGGAAACCGTGGACCCCTGGTAGGAATGTATTGAGTCTTCTCCCCTGTGAGTATAGCTCCATGACCAAGCACTGCATCTCCTGGCTCTACCCTCCAGTGTCCAGAGCCCACCTGATGCACAGCAGGCACTCAGCAAAGATCTGTTGATTGCATGGGTTAATTAATATGCAAAATGAAAGAGGTGCAGGTTCGCTGAAGCAGTTCTTACACCAGGAAATGCGCGGACTTAGGTAAGTCTGTTAAGGGGGAACCAAATAAATCCCATTCCAGTCATGCAACAGAAGAGGATGCAGATTGTGACAGTTGCGTGTGTGTGCAGAACTCACTGATATGTTAGTGAAATGAGCACGGTATAGAGCAGCTGTGTAAAGTGCACTTCCAATAATTTATATTTTTGCATTTTATTTATTTTGTGTTTGTGTATTGCTTGGGCATGAGTGTGACAGTCAGAGGACAACTTTTGGGAGTCAATTGTCTCCTTCCACCATATGGGCTCCAGGGATTGAACTCAGGTAGTCAGGCTAGATGGCAGGTGCTTTTAGCCACCAATCCACCTTGACAGCTCCCCCCCCTCATTAAATTTTAAAAGGTGCACACGAAGGTCTGACAAGATAGCTGGATGGGTAAGCCTGACGACCTGAGTTTGAGCCCCAGAAGGGAACAAACTTTCAACACTTGTCTTCTGACCTTCACACATATGATATGGCAGGCCGCACACACATGCAATAAGTAAATGTAACGGAGGCTTATGAATGCATGTTGTTTGTTTGTAGATTCATAAAATATACTGGGGAAAATGCAAAGAAGCAGGTAAAAATGGCCTCTTCAACGGAGGGCACCAGGGACCAGGGGTAGAAGAAACAAGTTTGTTTTTCTGCAACGTGCAATCATGCCCACTGCTCAATAAACAAGAAGCACCAAGAATAATACTAAAAAGAGAGAAAAAGAAAAACAGGAATTGGAAAGAGAATTAGCTTTGCACGACTTAGATCTGTGGCCTGCCGCACACCATCTAGTGTGCCACAAGGGGAACCCTGTGCCCCTGTAATGGGAAAGACCTGTCAGCGTGTCACTGGGTATTGGAAACACTCTTGTCCCCACAGACGAGTGTCTGCACTGAGTTCTGAATCCAAACACCTGGATTTCCCCTCCATCTAATTTGAGCATCCTCTGTCTTATCTGAGTAAAACATATCTTGTTCCCAATCAGCCCTTAGCAGAGTCACGCAATCTTTGACTGACATTCCTGGTATGTGCTGCAGCCCATTATAAGTCATCCATAATGACTTTCTCAGGGGAGGTTCCTTTCTCGGAAATCAGGAGTGACTCCGTCAATGCACCCAGGCCATAGACCTGGCTGTCCTTTGCCTCCCTGTGACCCTTTAATCCTAAGATGCACGTACTGAAGGACATATTAAGGAAGGGTTTTGCCTCAGTGTCATTTCTGCCCATGACTACTAGGATGAAGATTCTCAAGTTGGCTAAATCCTACAAATCTCACGGTGTGTTCCAGTAATGAGCATCGCAGAATCTCAACTCCGGGGATTAATCATACAGTCAGGAGCTGAGGATAAGAAATACCAAGGAGGTGGGCATCCCTGACTGCATAACAGTCCTGTGAGGTTGCTGGAGACTCGGGGGCCTTGTGGCTTTCCACTCTGTGACCACAGATGTAGAGTTTTGTCTATTGTTGTATGCGGTGTGTACATGTGTGTTCATGTGTGCTTCTCTGGTGTGAGAAATCCTTTTGTCTATGTGTTGCTTTTATTGGTTAATGAATAAAGAAGCTGCTTTTGGCCAGTGGCTTAACAGAACATAGCCAGGCTGGAAGAAATATACAGAAAGAGAGTAGGCAGAGTCAAGGGACGCCATGGAGCTGCCAGAAGAGAAAGACGCAAGCTGACAGGTGGAACCTTGCCGGTAGGTCATGAGCCTTATGGTAAAATATAAAATAATAAAAATGGGTTAATTTAAGAGATAAGAGTGAGCTAGAAATATGCATAAGCTAATAGGCCAAGCAGTATTGCAAATAATATAGATTCTGAGTGATTATTTCGGTTCTGGGCAGCCAGAAACAAACAAGCAGCCTCCCACAACACTTTATCTCTCTCTTTCTCTCTCTCTCTCTCTCTCTGTTTGTGTATGTGTGTGTGTGTAGAGAGAGAGAGAGAGAGACTTGAGGTCAATGGCAGGTATATTTCTCTATTGCTTCCCACCTTACATCTTGAGACACAATCTCTCCTTGAACCCAGAGCTCACTGGTTTAGCTAGACTACCTGGCCAGCAAGCCCATGGGATCCACCTGTCTCTGCCTTCTCAGCTCTGGGAATACAGACAAGTCCCACCATGCCCAGATTTTTATGTGGGTGCTGGAAACCTGAACTCAGGTTCTCATGTTTATGTGGCAAGAATTTTGCCAACTGAGTCATCTGCCCTGTTGTTTGGTTTTATACTTACATCTTAATTACATCTCTATGTGTGTCTATGTGAGGGTGTATACACACACATTTAGGCACCCATAGAGGCCAGAAGAGATCTGGATCTGGAGTTGCAGGTGACTGAAAGCCACCTGACATGGATACTGGATACGTAATCCTCCAGAACAATAGAGAATGCTCTTAAACACATCATTTCTCTTGCCTTGTGTTGCTGTTTTTTATACAAGGTCTTACATAGCTGATGCTGGCTTTGAGCTTGCTATGTAATCAAGGATAACCTTAAACTTCTGATCATCCTGCCTTTTCCTGCTGAGTATGAAGATACTGCCACATATCACCACATCTAATCCATCTGGGCTGGGGGATTGAACCTAGACTTCCTCTAACCCTCAGACAGAGGATTTTACCCTTAAGATGACTTTTATTCCTATGCTTCCATGCTGCCTACACCCCAGAAAGAAGAAAGAGAGTAGGGCAAAGGACAAAAGACAAAAGGATACGTGCTAGCTGAATTGGCCCCTATAACCAATCCAAAGACTTCTAGGTTTACCTATCTCCCTAGCTAGGACTGGGTAACAGTCATCCTGGCTGCAAAGAAGGCAAGGAAGCATTCAAACCAAATAAGTCACCACTATAATTAAATAAGAGTTCTGCTCATACACAAAGGAGAGAGTGGGAACCTCTCAAGCAAATGACACTTTAACCTAACACTATATTAAGCTGGAACTTAATCAGCAGGCAGTGGGAAGCCGTTAACAGTTTTGAGTAAGATAGTAACAATGTAGAAAGGATCAGCACATAGCCCGGCATAGTGCTGCACCCTTTAATCTCAGCTCTAGGGAGGCAGAAGCAGGTGGACCTCTGTATGTTCAAGGCCAGCCTGGTCTACATATTGAGTTCCAGAACAGCGAGAGCTATATTATTGAAAGCCTGTCTCAAACAAACAAATAAAAAAAACCCAGAAACAAACAAAAAGAAAAAAGAAAAGATTGACGCAGAAAAGGAAGTAGGAGAAAAGAAAGAGAGGAGAGACAAAGGGAAGTTCCAAACGCAAAGGGTACTGCTTGACAAACAAGTCAGTGTGGCTTGGCACGAAAAGAGGCAATGGATATGGGGGGGGGGCGCTGGCAGTGATGTCATTAACATAGAGAGAGCAAAGTAGAGATGGAGCTGCCAGTGGCTAGAGGGCTAGAGGACGAAAGCATTCTCTGGGTCAGTGGCAATTCTAGTTTGGAGCGCAGGATGAAAGTTGCTCCTGAAGGTGTCAACTTAGAAATCAACAGCTAGGAGAAGACAACAGAAGAAGCAAAGAAACTGAAATGCCGCATCCAAAGCCAACAGAATCCTCTGCAGAATCTTCTTCCCAATGGCTCATGGCCCCAGCATCCTAGACGTGCCCTCCACCCCTGTTCACATGGCCCCAGCATCCTAGACGTGCCCTCCACCCCTGTTCACATGGCCCCAGAATCCTAGACGTGCCCTCCACCCCTGTTCACATGGTCTCAGCATCCTAGACGTGCCCTCCATCCCTGTTCACATGGCCCCAGCATCCTAGACGTGCCCTCCACCCCTGTTCACATGGTCCCAGCATCCTAGACGTG